>VWZF01006833.1:0-209265 GCA_013396755.1 Sclerurus mexicanus | reverse complement strand
TCGATGTGGCGCTGAGTGTGACCGAAGTTCTGGAGCAGGGTCAGGAGTATTGCAAGTAATTTCTGATGCTGAACTGAGCTGTGGTTTCCTCATGCTGAAGGAGCTGAGGCTTCAACTATTCAGCATCAGCCCACAGAGATGAAAATGTACATTTTAGTCCAGAAGCAGACTGGACTAGCTTGCTGAATACTTTTCTTTTGGCAAGTCCTCTATTTGATGTTTAGCAGTGGATGCTAAATAAAATACATATAAAAATACATATATGTTAAATACACACATAAAACACATATATGTAACTACATATTTAAAAATAGCATATACAGAAACCAGAATACTTTTGTATTATACATTTGCTTTGATTTGGCAGGAATAGACACAATTTACATGGATGCACATTAGAACATGTTTTGGAATAAGCCAGCAGGGTTTTGAAATCTAAAGCAGGGCAAGGGTTGTGTTAGTTTACCCACATCCAGTCTTTGAAATGAAATAATGCTGATAACACAAACAGAATTTCACAGTGATGGATTGGTGTGCAGAAAGTTAATAGGAGTTTAATATAACTGAAAGTTTTGCTTTCTGTTTTTTATTAAGCTTTCTCATGACAGAGAACTGAAAAGTAAGGAAGGCATCTGCATAAAGCCAGTCACAATTATTAGATGTTCACAGACTTTTATCACCACAATTATACATGTAAGTTGAATACACTCAAATGCATAAGTGAGTAATTAAGATCATTGAATATATAAAGCAAGTTACACTGTGAAGCAAAATAACCAATTCAGTGCACAGAGAAATACAGAAGTGCACCCTGTAAATGAGTGCAAATGGATTACAAAGTATTAAAACTGAGACAGTGTGGTGGTGAAGGGAAATGAGCAAAGCTGAAATTGGGTAAGCTTTCATTTCTGTGGTTGCCTCTGCTATTTGCTTCCTTTTTGTTCCCAGGCATCTTTTTTTCATCTTTGCTATTTCATAGAGAAACAAACCACAGGGAAAGAATTTACCAAGCCTACCAACAGCCATCCAAATTCATGTCTATAGAATGGTGAAGACATATGAAGTGCTTTCCATGTTAGCATCTGTTTTGTGAGCAGAGATTTCGGATACTGTTATTGAACAAGTCTTCAGTTACAGATGAAAGACTCAGCAACAATTGTAAAAAACTATTAAAGATGCTGCTGATATCTTCTGTTGCCTAGAAACAAGCTTTCAAAATTATAAGTGCTCAAGTGAGAAATAGTTGTGTTTGGATTTTTTTGCAGTCCAGTGGTACAAATTCAGATCTGAGTGGACACATTTTGAAAATCATTAGTAGTCATAATAAATCATCACAGAATATTAAGCATGTAAGGGTGAGATAGCTAACAGAATGAAAGTTTAAATTAGAACTGTGAAAATTAGACCAGTGATGAAAAATTTGTGTTATTACTTGTCTTTTTAGTAAAAAAATCCTCTTAAACTGAGAGAAGGAACCAGGAAATTTTACCAGATTAAGGTATTAAAAAGGACTGCAATTTAAGCCTCCTCTACACACAAACTGGGAAATAGATCCTAACAGGAGATTTCTTTTGCTAATAAGCTTATTCACTTAGAGAATTTAAACTGAAAGATAGTAATAATTAAGCTTCACTCAATATAAATAGAATTAGATTCTTCATTGGAATTATTTTCTGTGCATTTTTAAGAGTCTGCCATCTTTTGTGTTTATCATTAGTGTATCAAAGATCTCTAATATAGTCATGGTATTAGCAAGAGGAATTAACTTCATATTGAACTTCTCGGGATATTTTCTAGACTTATTGCCAGCTCAGAGTTTATATGGATAGGTTTTTTTCCTGTAGACTGGCATTCAGTTTTATTTCTTGTGACAGCTTTCTTCTTCATTAGTGCAGACAAGGCTTGTGTCAACAGTCAACCTGACATGTGTATTCTACAGTAAGTAATAGTCACTTAGGAGAAGAAAATATGTATTATCATTACAAAGTACCATAGAAGATAATATGAAGACACATTTCCCAGGAAGTCAGCGTGATCTTAACAGAGAGGGCAGCTGTAATGAGCAAGTGATGCAGCATGATATGAGACCTGAGGGCAACGAGTCATCTTGATTATGCGACTGTCATCTGAGAGCTCTGATGGAACAAACAAGGGAAGTGGCAGAGATCTACTAAGCTGCAGTGTGACATCCCCACTACCTCTGAAGACCATGGCAAAAGTGTCCTTGATTTCAAACGAGAAAAGCATAGCAACCAGGATGCCTAGACTTGAAAGGTGCCGTTGTTATGCTGCTGAACTTTAAAAACTGGCCTTTATCAGAAAATTCCCTGTGTCTTTTGAGGATTAAACATTTTGACTACTATCACTTTTTTAAATCTGCCCTATCTTGAGGGTTTTAGCTTTGGGAAGAAACATAGTCAGACAGGAGGCACAAAACCAGTCACAATGTTGTGCATTAGTTTAATGCAGTTACCTGACCTGCTTAGAAGTCAAAAATCTGAGTACCTTTCTGCTCTCCAGAGTCATTGTCAATTTTCTTTTGCAGCATTAAAGTTAAAATTTGGGTTCACTCATGACTTCTCCACATTATTCTTGCCTGCATGCCTACATCAATTTTTTTTCTTGTAGCTAATAAGAAATATATGTGAATAGTGATTATTCTGTAAGCCTTATCTCCATCTTCTAACAGTGGCTGATGAGGCATTTATGAAATTTGGCAGTAAGGGCTTGTAGGCACATCCTGTTGTTTGACCATCTGCTGAACATGTACAGGTTCTGATTAAAACAATTGTCTCCACAAGTTCATGAAACTCATGCTTTAAGAAAAAAACAAAAAACCCAAAACTTTTTCAATTGTGTGGAAAAGGCTTTTTTTCTTGGACTCACAGGGTCTACAAATAAATGTGTCTGAGTGAATATATGACTGAGTGAAACACATCAGTTTGTCTAATTTCTAATTTTGTATTCCTAAAATGGAGTCCTTCAGAGGCTAAAGGACCTTATCAGAACAGTAACAGAGAACTTTCCTTTCTGAGGTGCCTATTCTTTGCATGTGTCCAGGATTATGATATCCTCGCTGTTCATGGTACTAAATATAGAAAAGAGGAAATACTGGACTAGTAATTATTTATTTTTATTTTCTTTGGGTTTGGGGTTTTTTTTTTTCCACTTTCCATTAACAGAAACTTTGTGTCTTAGTTGTCAACAAAGATGATGGTCCCAGAGCTCTTACATTGGAGGATTATTTGAGCGGAAACTTTCAATATAAAACATTTTTTCCATACTGGGTGTCAGGTAAGCAAAAACCTTTTCTCAAACATAGATAAGATTTTCTAATATGTATTTCCAGACTGGATTACACAGACTGTATTTTCCTTCCAGCTTTACTGTGAATGAATGCTAACTATGAAATTAAATAATGTGCTAGTCAAAACTTATGGTTGAAATTTACTATTCTGTCAGTCATTCTAGAAAATCCAGGTATTCAGTGTTTCAACAGGCATGTTTGAGTCAAGTATAAACTATAATTCTGCAGAGGCCTTCAGTGTTTTATTTCTTTTACTGTCATGTTCATTGCAGCAAGTGAAAGAAATATGTCAATGTGTCAGTCATTCCTTAAGCAATCTCCTTTTCATGCTTTTCACAGCACTTTTTCACTTACCACTTGTAACCATTGAGGAATTCTGTCTTACAGGCCCTGTTCTTTGTTTTCAGTAGTACATGGCTCTGCAATGAGCCCAGCTGTTCTTATCTGTCCTTATGGAAGGAAATGTACAGTGCAGAAGTACCCGAATTCCAGGGCATTGCATAGAAAACCAAGCTGAGTTTCTAAGTTCCTTAAGGTAGAGGGTAAAGGCACAGTTAATTGCTGTTGATAAACGTGTCTGTGTGTGGCTGAAATACTGCTTTTGTTATCATTGAATTGCAGCGGCACAGAAAGGCTGGATCCAGCCTGGATTGCATTGGAGCACACACGTTGCTACCACTCCTGTCGCTGAGCTGCCTCAAGCAGTTATTGTCCTCTGCCTAGAGCAAGAAACCTCGTGCCTGTTCACATGGATTCTTACCAAACTAGTTTTATCTCGCAGTTTTAGAACTGAAGTGAAGCCTTATATGACATTGCCAGCAGCAGTGCAAATTTTACAATTAACAATTTGAAGTATGTTGATATCACTTTTATGATTTAAAAATTGGGCCACCGTTTGTTAGAATTCTGTCTGAATGTCAGAAGCATGTAGGCAGCATATCACCTAAACCTAATATTCTTATTCTCTCTTTTTAGCTTTCTCACTCAAACTTATCTTTTCTTTTAACAGTCACAAAGCTCACACAAAAGTCATGACGTAGATTCCATAGATAGTCATGCCTACAGCATTCCATATGTCTGCTTCTCTTCTGAAACAAGGAGTTAACATTGAATATCTCATCCCAAGGGTGTCTGAAATCAGCACAATGCTGTTACACCAATCACAGAAGTGTGCTCAAAAGATCCAACAGTGATCTAATTTCCTAAAATTGAACACCTTACACAAGGTTTCAGGCTGCTTTTAAACTTTTAGTGTCACTGTTTAGCTATACCAAGTATGGAATTCCTTCTCTCTGTCTACAGAAGTGAAAATAATGATCAGAAACTAAAATTCTGATCTTTAGTCTATACCAACCTATCACTCAGGTTTGGAGCAGAGGTAAGGTTAAACTCCATTCTAAATCAAGGCCACTCACCCTCACTTTGTAGAACTTGTGTGAGTAAGGGCAGTGTCATTTATGCAATCATTTACATGGTACTGCTGTTATCTGTGGAATATGCAAATGAGAATGTTCTGGTAAAAAGTAGGCAAATACATTGAACTTTTTCTTTAAAACATTTACGTATTGATAGTGACCTTCTGATGAGTCTGTCACTGGCATTCTTGATCAGACATTGCTGAGAATCTGGAATTTACTTAAAAAGTTAACTGGCCGATCCTGTGTGCAGAGTATAATCTGGAGAATGTATTCAAGAATCCTGAGGGCAGTTTCTTGATAACTCTGTATTTGACACTATTAGAAGAAAAACATTTTTTATGTAGATGCCAAAAGATACTTGCTCAAAATCTACTCATTGAAAGGAGTGTGAATATGTTGATAAACAATTTTGTTCTGTAGTATCTTCTGTGAAGGTAACAAACATTTTTTCTTGCTTATAAAGATAATGAGTATCTACATCAGTCTGCAGAAGATGATATTATTCTTTACAATGTTGAAAGGAATTATGCAACTACCATCATGACTAACAGAACAATGGTATGTACCTTTTTAATTGATAAAATGGGAGAAAAGTGCAATTGCATTTCAAGTCCCAGTTTAAAAGTAAGTGAGACTAGAACCTAAACTACTTCATAATCTTTCAGAAACAAGTTAATGCTTCAAATTATGTGATGTCATCAGACCAGTATTTCATAGCTCTGGAAAGCAATTATTCAAAGGTAATAATTTTAATATATCTCTTAATGGAATCCTTCATTTCATGTAGTATTTTTTTGATTGTGATTACTATAGATAATTATTTTTTTGTACTTTCTTGAGATGGGGGTAGGCTTTGATAAGGTAGCTAATTAATTTTAATTAAATTACCTTTTTCCAAGCTAATAATATTTTCTTGCTTAATTTATGCAGCTATGGAGATACTCTTACACAGCATCATACCACATTTATGATCTCATATATGGGTAAGGCCTGATATTTGTTTCAGAGAGCTGTGGTGAATACACTGTAGTGGATGTGCTTGCAAGCATTCACTGAAAAACTAATAATGTGACTACCATCCTGCTTTGCTTTTGCCTGAATCTATCAAGTTACTTGTTAGCTTACAAAAAAAATGTTCCCTAAGAAAATCATACATTCTTTTCATTTACTTATCCAGGTATCTGGACTGATATGTATTGCATGCCCTAAAACTTTCATGGCTCAAGCTTCTCTTTTTTCTTCTTCTTTGCACAGTTTTGTCCCACCCCATCTTGGCTGCTTGAGTCCACTTTAGGCTCACACCTGATATCTCCATGGCCTTCTGCTAATTCATTCTTTTTATTGTTGATCCAATCTTTAGCTTTCCTAAAAATCTCACATGTCCTTTAGGGCTCCAGTGATCTTGTAACAGTCCGTCCTGCATCCCTCTGAAGTTTACAGCTTCTCCCATGGCATTTGTTCTCCTTCCTAAGACCTTCCCCAAACTACTCTTCTTTCCACCCAAATCCAAAGGAGTTCATCTTCTCATCTGCCTCCCCAGTCACCTTTTATGCCATAAGTAGCAGCGTGACCAGACGCTTCTTAGTTCTGAGCAACAAGGGCTGCCCTGAGCTGTGCCATTCTTGGGAAGCTGTTGGCTCAGGGTGACAGAAGTTGCTGCAGGCTGATGTGAGTGGAGTGGCACTGCATGTGGGTCGTGATCCTTAACCAGCGCTGTAAGTGCTGCTGTTACACTTGGCTCAGCATGCTGAATCCTGAGCTCACATTTCCCAATAACTTGCTGAGGCTGTAATGCAGACTGTAGGTACAGCAAATGACTGCAGATGCTTGTGCAGCACTTGAAGAGAGATAAGGCTGGCTTCTTAGGCTGTGGAATAAGTTTTTAAAGGGTTAAGTTTAAGCCTTTACCAGCGGTGGTGCACACCACCATGTTACTGCATGTCTCTGCCTGCCTTAATCGTGCATTGCTCGAGAAACAATAAGCAGTTAGAAAATACAGCCCTTTGTGAATCTTTTATTAATGTACAGTATAAAGATCCATTTGCACTGTGCACAAAAAGCCATCTCAATTTCTTTCCTTTTTTTAGTGGTTTTGTAACAGAAAATCAGCTTCCACATAAAATTCAGTATATATCCTGGTCACCCGTTGGACACAAATTGGTTAGTAAAGATAATTGTTAGAATGGATTTGCTTCATGTGGTTAGAAGACATTTATCTGCCTTCAGTTTTCATTTTGTTAGACCATATTTTTGACAGTCCTGTGTTTATTAATCTTGATTGTACAAAAGAGTGAGAAAGAAAACAATTTTGACTTGTTAAAATTTAACTTGTCTGTGTCTCAATAGAAAAATAATCCTTGTTCTCAGCTACATTATGTGTTTCAGTTTGCTTACTGGTCCCTTTTGAAAAATTGACCAAAATAATTGTATAAAGAAGTAAAGGTATTTTCAAGGCCTGAAGGTCCATGGGTTTTCCTTTGACATTGTATAATGCATGAATTTACTATGGAGATTTAGAGATGCAGTATTTAAAATCTGTTCTAAAATTATTACTCTAAGCAATGGCTGCCAGATTCTTATTACAAATAATGCTACTTTCTTTTTTTTTTAATAGCTCCTTGATAGCCAAGTATATATTTGTCAGTAATTGTAATAGAACTATTGCATAACTTAAGAAGTTTATAAACTTTTTTTTATTTTTGGTTCCAAAACATCAGCCCAATAATAGTTAGTGGATTTTTAAGCTGCTTATTCACTACTGACAAAATATTTGTGCAAGAAAAAAAAATCTCAAACATCAGATTAATTTCAAAAACTACCTAATGCTAAGTATTTAGACCAATAGGCTAAATATGAATGGAAAATTTTACTAGAATTTTTTTCCCATGTTCTAGCAGAGTATTAGCTCTCTCACATTAAATACTGTGATTTTCTTTATCAAGCATCCTGAAGACACAACACAATGAAGACAGTTTCCTATTTTTCTAGTGCTAATAGACTGTGATGTTTTTATATAATAGTCTGGAAGTGTTCAAGGCCAGGCTGGATGGGGCTTTGAGCAGCGAGGTCCAGTGGGAGGTGTCCCTGCCCCTGGCAGGGGCATTGGAATCAGATCTCTAAGGTCCTTTCCAACCCAAACTATTCTATGGTTCTGTAGTCCTTGTATTGTATCTGAGAGTTTCAGGAGGTGCTTGGTTTTCCATTTGGAGCACAAGGTAGTTAAAATGGCACTGTGAGGTTGCTAACAAAATGCAGGATTTTCTATGTTCCTGGTGCCAGTTTCTTAACCACATGTCCATTCATTTGACTGAAATTCAGAGATATCCAAGACCTGCAAGCACTCCTTACAAGAACTCTCTTTTGGGAACTAATTTACTATAAAGGAACAAACCAGTCCAGATAGAATAAAGCTCTTTTTTGTCTCTTCTCACATCACCTAGGCCTTTTGACAGACTTACAAAAGTCCAATTAATTTCTTTCCAGTCATTGTATATGTGTTCTTATCTTCTACTTTTGGTGGAACAAGAAGAAAAAGTCACAAAACAAAACACTTCGAGGGTCTCTTAAGAATACAGCAGTTTGAATGAGTTGCAAATACTCCTTTTATTTTTCTTCATGATTTTACACACACAATGAGAAATTTATTTGCTGAAGTACCTGCCCTTGAGGAATTTGCAAGGGCTGTTAGTGTACATTTATTTCCCTTTCTGTATTCGTTAGGTCTTGTTGGTGTAATGTAATAGCATTGACTGCAGAAGATCTTACCCTAACTCCTGTTATTGACTACACCCATATGAAATACTTTCTTATCTTTAGGTATATGTATATCAGAATGACATCTATTTGAAACAAAGTCCAAGAGAGGCACCAATTAAAATAACTAGTGATGGAAAACAAAATGAAATATTTAATGGAATTCCTGATTGGGTCTATGAAGGTAAGTAAATCTTGAACGGCAACAACTAACATGATAAATGCTTTGTTTAGATTACCTGGTTCTCACAATCCATTCTAAAATATCTGTGATTATACTTTTTATTTTTTTACAGCCCTGGATTACTTTATTTCCTTATTTTATTTGCTGTACAATGGCTGAATCTTGTATTCATAGTGTCTAACCAAAATCCTGAGTCCTTTTTTACTAAAACTGTATCAGAACTGCACAAATTTGGCCTCCTGGTGATGCACAGGCAGTGGCTGGGAATTTAATGGGAGTTTTAATTTTGATGGAAATTTGGCACTTCAGTGCATCCAAAAAAATTTTAAAAGCAAACACAAGCAAATCCCAAGTGTGTTAAATGGGATCTGTGTTTTTAGAGTTCTTAAGGCCTTTCAGAATTGAGATGTGTTGCAGTATGTTTCATGTTATTTATTTATTGTAACTGTCTTTACATGTCTAGGTTGCTGAGTAGAATACCAAAATAGATTAGAACATAGATTGAAATGATAAACTATGATTTTATTTATTTTTTCCCCAGAGGAAATGCTAGCAACAAAGTATGCATTGTGGTGGTCTCCAAGTGGAAAATATTTAGCATACGTACAATTTAATGATTCTGACATACCAGTTATTGAATATTCATATTTTGGTGAGGACCAGTATCCTAGAAAAATAATTATCCCATACCCAAAGGTATGTTTTATCATTCTTTTGACTTCCTTTCTCTTAAGAAATGAGTTATGAAAATTATAAAAAGAAATGGTTGTATTGCAGTTGTTAAATCCATTGTGGTTTAAATGAAAGAAAACAAACTTGGGCAAGTTCTGAAAAGCTGTAGGTACATATAAATATAAACTATAAAGATAACATCGTTGAAAAAATTCTAAAATATAATAGCAGCAAAATAAATTGAATTACTCATGTAAGCAAAAAGCACATGCAAACGAGCGTGCTTGTGTGGTCACGCCCTGCTTTTTTCAATTCAGTTTACTTATTGTGATGTGCTAAGTATGTAGTTGTTATTTTTCATTACAGTAAATAAAGAATGAGACTTTTTTAAAATTTTTAAAAATAAAGGCTATGACAGCTTCAGTTTATTTGCACACTTCATAGGGCTTTAGATCTCGAGGGGCTTTGCATTTTAATTGCTTTCAAGTGCCAGATCTAAGGCAAGATGATTTCGTTGGCATTTCTTCAGCATGTGTTAGAGAGCTCCACTAGCTCTTGTCATGTTCATATGGTTGCAAGGGATCATATTAGTGTATCTTAAGAAGTTGCTCACCTGTCAGGTGGGTGAGTTATAACTCTCAAGTAAAACTGGATGGTTTAGACATGGAGGAGAGTTAAAACACTAATAATGCATGCAATGAATAACCAACCATGAAATCAGTTTAAGCAACCATTTAACAGCTGGGGTGTCAAACAGCACTTGCAATCATGTGAGTTTACTCCTGGAGTTTCATGCCAAAGTGTAGTGTGTGCTCAAAGATCCACTCTGCAAACAGAACACTGGTTCCCATCAAGCATGTTTTCTGTATAGAAAAGCATTAAATTTGACTGTTTAAAAGGTTTTCTTCTTTATATAATAAATGATAGAAAATTAAGTAATATACTACTGCTGTAGTGTCAGTCTGAGATCTTATAGGCCCACATTTGCCCTGTTGTATGTATTTTGTAACCTATCTACTTTCTTGCAAAATGTGTTGTAATTTTCCTCAATATGAATTGTTCAGAGCCTGGTTTGAATAATCCAATACATTTTCTTTGAAGGCTGGGGCTAAAAATCCTACTGTTAAAGTGTTTATTGTAGACACTACTTACCCTGAAGTGTTTCATCCTAAGGAGGTGCCAGTTCCTGCAGTCATAGCATCCAGGTAGCGTGTGCTCAAGTATGTCTTTTCTTGTCTTATAAAAGTTTTTGCCTATGTGTTTTAAATTCTTGAAGCTCTGAACTGTTCTGTTTCCAACAGGGGAGTGTCATGTTAATCTCCTAGAAGGATCAGAAGCTAACTAGAAATATTGTATTTTGATTTAGCCTCTCCCTGTGATACGTTGTTGTAAAGAACAAAACAATACCCTAAAACAATGGAAGCTTTGCTTCTGCCACAGAGCAATATGGGTGGTACAATCTGTAGCAAAGCTCCTACATTCCTGTTGTCTAATAACCACCATTTCATTCTTTTTTGTTTTATTTTTTAGTGATCACTACTTTACTTGGCTTACTTGGGTAACAGATACTCGAATCTGTGTGCAATGGCTAAAGAGAATCCAGAACTTTTCAGTCTTAGCTATTTGTGACTTCAAAGAACATTCAAATACTTGGGACTGTCCAGAGGTAATGAAGTTGGAAATGTAAATTTTAAATTGCTGAAATTAGCATTTTCTAATCCCTGCCATAATTGCATTTTACAGTGTTTGATCATATTCATCTTTTACTAGTAGTGATACCTTATTCAATATTTTAATGTAATGAGAAGGAGTGAAAAAGTATTATTTACACCAACAAGAAGTGGAATCATCAAAATACTTTCTGTGTAGGCTTAAATAATATCCAAAGCAACAAAAAAACAGAAGAATGCTTTTAAGAAGCTTTTAGTATTGTTTTGTTCCTTCTTGCTTCACATCCAAAAGTGGAACCATATAGGATCTGTATCAATTTTTTAAAGAAAATCTTATTACACCATGTTGAAATTTGATACTGACTAAATCATGTCCTTTATGTTTAAGGTTAAATTAGTTTAAAGAACATACAGATTAAAAGAAGGCAGGTTTTCAGGAGGAAGAAATTCTTCTGTCTTACCAAGTCTACACTTGAAGAGAGCAGGCAAGTTTTCAGAAACACAATCAGATCTGAAAAGAAAACTTCAGACTAATTGCAACAGTAGCTCTACATTTTGTTCAAATAGATCTTCTATGATTTAGACATTTTGGAGGGACAGTCATGCTCTGCTAAGCAGAACAGAGCTTTGTAACCCCTCAGGACTGTAGAGACTGATAAATTCATATAGATCCTGAAGGAAAGGCAGACCTGAATTTCAGTAGATCTAGTATAGAAATCTCATTTGTCTTTAATGCTGTTTGCTTGTCCTGTTCTTAGGGTTGATGGTACAGAACACTTATAAAAACTAGCATTAGGATGAAACCTTGAACTAATGGGAAATAAAAGGCAAAAATATTTATAAAAGTGTTCTACATAACTGACAATTTGCAAATTCAGAGTTTATTGACACAACCTTTTCAAACTGAAAATAGTGTTTATTCCTCTGTGATACAATAATTATTGCAAAATTAAAGGGGAGTTAAGGTTCCGTTATTTCAAAAACATAATCATTGAAGTAATTTCTGCAAAGAAATAGCATAATATATTAGGGGGAAATACACCTTTAACGTAGCATTTGAAGTATTTCCGAAGTAATTGTTCCACTTTATAAGTATATTAACATTGAATATCTATCTTGCCTCCAAGTAACCTGTATTTTAATAACTATGTATTTTAACATACAGAAAACTATTTAAGTGTTTTAGGATTCTACTACAATCCACCAAAGTACTTTAACACAAGCTTAACTTTTAGCACATAGCCAGTTTTATTTATTCCAGTAGGTCTGTTTATGTGTTTAAAATTAAGCATGTGCTTAATTGCTTTTCTGGAACCAGACCAGATCAATTAACATCTTGCAGGACTGTGTCCATGATCCTTGTTTAATTGCATTTCTCCCTGAAACCTTATTTATGGAGTCACTACTGACGTTCCTATAATTCTATATTTATACAGCGATACAATGCTTTTATCACATTAAAGTTTGCACAAATGGCCAATCAAAGGAGTGTGAACAGATGGGAGTGCTGCATTAGCTCTATTTGCCATTAGAAAGTATATATCTCTACACTTCCTTTGGCAAAAATAGTTCTCTTGTTGAATTCAAATTACATTGAATCTCTAATGTACAATAACTGTGCTAGGATTTATGTACTTGAAAATAATAACAAAATATAATCTACAAGATGTTTCTAAAGTGTAGGTTCATCAGAAATGTTCACGTGTTCAAGTCTTGCTCATGTGAATAGACTGTAGGAGTAAATATTACTTCATATGTGGAACTATTCATGTGAGTAAAAGCTAGGCATGTGTTTGTGAAATTGGGATTTCCTATGAAGATGCCAGTTCTCTAATTAAATTCTGTAAATGCTTTAGTACACAGAAAAATCCAGTAGAAATCAAGGGGACTACTCCTATGAGAGAAATTAAATATACTCCTAATGTCATGAAGATCTGAGTCTTCATTCAAAGAAAGGAAAATAAAGTTAGGACACAGATATAAAAAAATACATTCCATTTTTCTTATCTTAAAAAGAAGTAAAATCTATCTTCTGAGTTCATAGCTTGGTGGAGTCCTTGCAAAGTACTAAACAGTCTTCTAATGGACAAGTACATGCAATTTTTTTCCTTAATTCTTCTTTATAAATACATTATTTGCAAGATTTTGTAAAATCAGGTCCTTTAATGTCTCTAAGCCAAGCACCAGATATGGAGGCCCTTGATTTTTATGTACTTTACTTAAAGTATTTGGTTTGTATTTTTAAGGTTTAAATTTAAAATATGTACCTAGTAGTCACATTGTCCACTGTTACAAATCAACATGACAGCTCTGAAATGAAAGAAAACATGAATTAGCTAAAAATCTAAAATAGATTTGCAATATTATTATTTCTGTAATTATTTTATTTGGGTTTTTTACTGAAAAAGTAATGAGATTAAATAGTTGTTTATTCTTATATTCAGAGAAAAAGTTGCATAAGGTTAAAACAATTGCTTTAGATTTTATTTAGCTCTGATGATAGTTGTTAAAGAACAGTAGTTTATGCCATAATACAATATTATGTACTTCAGACAGCCTTCAAGTAACTGAACCTTTTATAGCAAGTATTCTAAAATTCTCTTTTACAGGTGGCTACAGATTTGTTTGTTTGAAGATTTTGAATCTCCATAAACTCAATCTCCTTAAAGAGTGTACATTTGGTTTTGTTTTTCAGAATCAACAGCACATAGAAGAGAGTCAAACAGGATGGGCAGGCGGAGTAGGTTTCCTTGTTGTACTCTGTTTTGATTCAATGAAAAGCTTTCTGTGTCTTCACATCAGTGTTCTGAAACATAAAGCACCCTTCTTAGTCCTAACAACACTACTGCTTCAGCCTGTTGCATGTAGGACTGAGACTTCTAGTGCTGTGCTGGGTGTAGTATCTGGCTACCTGCTTTCTGAGTTTAAAAGCCTATTTCTGTCTCCTTTTGACTAGGCATAATACTGAAGGAAGGGAGGTCATGAAAAGAGGTAGATTTATAGTGCAATGTAATTATTAGAAGCATCATGGATGCTAAGAATAGATGTAAAATTCCTCTGATGACACTAGGGCAAGAGATAGGATTTGCTTTTATAGTATTTTAAGAATAAAACGTGTCCATTCGTAACAGACTTCTAGTGCCAAGTGCTGCACATCTGCAGCTACAGGGGAAACTTCAAGGTAAGACACCCCACTTACCATGATAGGTGATACTTGTCTGTAGTTACCCCTAAGCAAAAGAAGTTTTCTCTACCCACTAGAGACAAAACACTTATCTTTGGAAACTTGCAGTAAAAACAAACCTACAAGGCAATTTTAGGAGCATGAGATCAGTGAATATGTACTATTGCTTAGGTGTACTTTAAGGCAGGCGAAGTTAACAGAGCCCAGCATGTGGAACCTCACACTGTGCCGGAATATCCTGCAGTGGATTCTCAGTACGCTGTCCTTTAAGAGATGTGTTTTAATATGAAGATCACTTACTTACAAGAATTAGTTATTTTATTTGGTCCTTTTTTTGCCTCGACTCTGGTAATTTTGATGACAGGTTTTCATTAGAGCTAAAGAAATTGCACATACGCAGAAATCCCCCTTTTAGCCTTTATGGGATTTCAAGTATTAGGACTCACAGAAGCAATCTCCAGGACAATTTAACTTGTGGTGGCAGGTTCTAGTTGAGCTTAGGTTAGTATCCTTCAAAAGTCATACTTGTGTTTGATGCTATGTTTGAAGTGCTTGCAGGCTATTCTTCTGTCTTCGTGTTTTGAAAGTAACAGCTGCAGTAACTCAGCCTTGACTGACAAGTAAAGAGATTTGAAAGGAAGCAAAAGTTAAATGTTTTTATCTGGAATAATCTGTTCTTTAAAATTAGTGGAATAGTATGGGAAACGTTAGATACCCACTCATTTAGTGCTGTGTTCAGTGAAGCAGCCAAACTCTGTGATCCATAGAATATTCAGTCTTGCATCATTCATGATCATTGGCTTTATTCAGAAACTCATTTTTTAAAAAATCACCTCTACCTGTTTTTAAATAACTAAAAAAGGTCATTCAGAATATACAAATTATTCTACTTACATGTAAAGAGCTCACATTTGAGGCATGCTTGCAGTGTCTATATTATGTTTAAGCAATCTGACATGACAGGTTAAAAATTGTAATGTGTAATAACTGAGAGATTGAATATCACAGGTAAACATTTGTGCAAAGTATTTTGTGCCCTTTGAATGGATTAAATAATCTTGTTACTTTTAGTATGTGTACTATAATCTGCTAAACAGCTTGGACAGTCTTACATCTCATCTACTGTTTTTCTTCCATTGTTTCAGTTCTTTGTTTCTACACCATATTTTACATCAGACAGCAGTTCATACTACAAAATTTTTAGTGACAAAAGTGGTTATAAGCATATTCATTACGTCAATGGCTCTGTGGTAAGTCAAGCAAAGTGTTCTACATTGATCTACTGTAAGTTCCTGAAATAATTCTACAATATTCAGTAACTTAAATGTCTTGCTACACAGGAGAATGCAATCCAAGTTACAAGTGGAGAATGGGAGGCAATATACATTTTCAGAGTAACAAATGATGCAATGTAAGTGTCATGAAGAAAACAGGCTGTTGGTAAAAGCAACACTTAATCATTTGAATGCCATTTGTTGACTCATGAAGTCAACAAACTAGGTATAATCTGTCTTTTTTTGACTAGGTATAATTTGTCCTTTTTCTGAATGCATCCACAACAAATTTGTATGCAAAGGTGCTGCACAGGTTTGCAAACATGGTTTACTTCTGAGGGATTATTTTCAAATTGCCCTTAATTTTCTGTTTAATCACCCATCTTAGAAAGATTTACTTAAAAATACTTCATTTATTAATGTGGTAACCCTCACACAATTTGCAGTTACTCTTCTTTTTATTATGTCTCATTCAGCTTAATATATAGATAGATACAGCTCACATAATTGGAGTGATTAGCTCATGAGAATTAAGATGGAACTCCTATTTATATGTCTTATGTCTTCTAATCATAGTTTGAGCAAGGAGTTATTAAGATAAAGGGTATATAACCCAACTACTCTTCCATCGCATGCAGAAATCTCAAAAAGTAAATTAACATCCAAGACAGCTTTTCATCTTGCTGCTGGTTCATAGGTCATCACTTTATGGATTATTTATTAACATATAAATGAATTTACAGTTTCTATTCAAGCAATGAATTTGAAGGCTATCCAGGAAGGAGGAATATTTACAAGTAAGTGTTATCAATATTGTCTTAATGATAGTAGATTGATAGAAGTTATCTATGGATTTGTCCATAAAACAATTTAGTTTCAAGATGTTTAAAGTGTAATTTCACAAGCCATTTTAAGTAAATCTTGACCTCAGATTATATCTGAGAATTGAAGAGAAATGCCATCTGATGTTTAAATATACTCTTGGGGAAAATAATCAATAAAATGGCCAAGCATTTATTTTTAAATTGGACTGTTCTGAAAGTACAGTGCCTGTATTCAAGAATGTGATGCAGACCCATGTGAAGTTAATTGCAGGAAAATAACTATTGCTTTACTTTATTTTTCTCTTAGAATCAGTATTGGAAGTAGACCCATAAGAAAACAATGCATTACTTGCAATTTAAGAAAAGAGAGATGTCAGTATTATACAGCAAGATTCAGTGAACGTTCTAAGTATTACGCCTTGATCTGTTATGGTATGTATAGCATGGGAGCAAATACATAACCAGTTGTTCTTCCAAATTTATTAGCACTGCAGTTAATACTACAGTTACGTAGTTAATGCATAAGAACAGTGAGGTCAAAATCTAAAAAAAAAAAAGTATCCAAGGTTTTCCTTTTGTGTATTTCATATAAAGTTTACTGTTCTTCTGGTTCTGTACTGACTGATCAGCTGAAAAGCTCCTTAGAATTTCCACTAAGCAGAGAACCAAGTGTAGCAAATAACAACATCTTTCAATCATTCCTGCACAAAATAGGCAGTAAGGTCGTCACCATATGAAAGGCACTCACCTTCACAAATACGATGTGACATGTTCTCAGAGGAATGTTTCACATTGTTAATTCTGCATTTGCCTTATGTAATCACATCTCAGGTATTAAGGAGGTGTCACTTCTTCTCTAGGGAGGAAGAGTTTGTTAGTAGATTTAAAGTTCCTTCTACTATGTGTGCTAAGCAATGCCTGTATGTATACAATATCGTGCAGCAGGGACTAGTGTGTTATACTAGCAGAGAGAGTTCAGATCTGTTGTCAATTTGAGCTCTTTAACTCCTGTCAGTTAACCAATGTTAATGTAATACACACTCCATCACCAAATTCCAGCTTCAAACTGTAAACTGCTGTCTTATCATTCTTATGACAGGTCCTGGGATTCCCATTTCTACTCTTTTTGAGAACTACGGTAACAGAGGTACTGCAAATATTCTGCCTTTCTCTGAAAAATTGTTATACTTCTTGATCTTCACTATGCAGATCCTCTAATACAATATTTAGGCTTGTGATCAAGAAGCCTTTCATTTTGTTTGGTGTTAAAATATCTAGTGTCTTTCTAGATTTATTATTTAGTAAAATCCAAATATGAATGAACACACTGATACCTTTATTTTAATTCCTGAGTCCACCACCTTTATAGCATCTTGATGTTTTCCCTGTTTGCCCATTATAGGTAAAATGAACTTAAGCAACTCTTTGTCTACCAAATTTTGAGTCAAAGTTTGTAGAAAACATCATGATTTTCAGACTATTCCTTTTCACATTTGGATGAACAGAAAACTTCCTGATCTCTTTCATGAGGCAACACTACCTTACACAAAAGGCAACAGTGTGCTATTTAGAGTTTGCCCTGTGGTGCTGTATTAATTAGAATTTGGATCAATGCCTTGCTCTTCAGCCATCAGTAGAGATGTCAGGGAAGAGCAGAAGCCCTTTCAGATGATCAGTTCAAATAACTGCTTCAGACAAGGTGTAATTATTGATGCAAAGTGGGATCTTCAGCAAGAAACATTCAGAGCACCCATTCTTTAAGTAACCGGTTACTGAGGACTGTTTGCAGCCAAGCCAAGCAGGAACTTTCTAACAATGAAAATATTCATTGCTCTGTGGTGAATTTTCTACTTCTGTTCCTTTATTTTCCCTGAAAGTCCTTCTTCAACTTAAAGCCCTCAGTCCCTGAAATGTTATGAAAACTAGTATGATCCTGTATAAAACTTCAGTGACTTAGCATTCCCCTTCCTTCCCCAATAATTGTTGGAAGTGAACTGGTAGTTGTGATGGTCCTTGTGGATCAGCCTGTTTTGATAACCCACTATTAACTGAGTGCTGTCTGACCAGAAGACACATAAAAACATAAGGAAGACGAATGCCACAATATTGTTAAGTTAAATTAATCTGTGGCCATTCGTATAGAAGTCAATGAATTACAACATAGTATTATTTAGATTCCAATTGCAGTTGGTACATCTTAGTTTTTAACCACTCAAAAACGTTCGCAGATAGAAAATATTGGTTAACCTATCTATTGCAACTATGCTATGAAAACATTGTGTTTTGGTATTTATTTTGCAGAGAGTTTAAATAGATTTACAGGTTTAAATACAGTTCATGAATAGATTTTTTCATATCTAATCCACTGTCGTGGCTGTTTTCCCTGATTCATTATTACCTTGTCTATCAAGGGCCCCTACTATCTTATTAAACTATGAATTGCATGAAATGCAGCTAAGTGCCCAACTGCAATTATGTGTCTCTTAACCTCTCTGCAGGAGAGAAAAGTTTCATGTAATGTATTTTCACTACTGATTTCATGGTGCCTCACTCTGCTGTGCTATTATTCTTCATTAATAAAAACCAATTCAGGCTTCTCTTTGACTTTTTCATTACATTTTGGGGTTTAATTTTCCTTAAGTCCCTTGCTTTCATAATCTCCTCTGTGGTGCAAAACTATTTTTAGTAAATACATTTTTGTTGCAATTGGCAGCATTTTGAAAATGTATCACCCATGAATTTTAGTAGGAGATATGCAGTTAAACTAACATACTCCAATTTGGAAGCTCCTTCCAGGACGTCTGCAATTCAGTTGGGGTAATGGGCAAGTTTCAGGAGTTTTGAGGGGAAGGATGAAAGGGTTTGGGTGAGTATCCACAGCTAGGATGATTCTCCAGCCATAAAAAAAAACCTTGAAGCTGCAAAACTTGTCAAGAGTACTTTGAAAGAACAAATTCCACTGTAATATTTCTGGTATGTCCTGAGCACCGTCTAGGTGAATACATGCTGAGAAAATAGTTCTTGTATTTTTTGAGCATTTCCAGAAACAGGGAGGGGGGGAAAGGTAAACTAAAAGAGAAAAATCTGCAATTTTAAAAGGTTATTTCATTTTGAACGTGAAGCTAAAAGTCACAGATTTCCATTATGTACAATATTCTTCATCCATTGCTACTCATGGGAAAATACATAAACAAGTAAGACACAGTGGATTCATAGAAATATAATTCTGCAGTCTGTGCTGTAAATTAACTACATTTTAAATCGTAATTTTTAAACTATGCAACTGTAAATCTGGTCTACATCAAGTAAAACAGTAAATTTTAATACAGTTTGGATTTTTTTTTTTTAAATTATTTACTAAGTGTGCAGCAATATATTACCAAGGACAGTTATATGGGAAGCCTAGTATCTTTGTGTAGGAATGTATTTACAGTGGTTAAGCAAGGGTTTGCCATAACCCCTTGAGAAACTGAATTTCCTTCATTAACCCAAGATACTCCGAAACAACTGTGCGCTTAATCACACTGCCCAAGGGTCTGAGGTTAAACTTATGTTACTGTGGTAAGCAAGGGAGAAGATTCAGGACTGTACTTGCTGTGATGGGATGAATTTTGCATTTCCAGCTGCCACCGTTTTAAAAAACTGGGAGGAGGACTCTGCAGGAGAAAGCAGTTTCTTCATAGTGTGCAGGACTCTAGCACTCAGAGGCAACATGTGAAATTATTTGCATTGCAAAAATGTACATCCTATAAAAATCTAATGAGTATTTTTGCACTGCAATACCAGTGCTTTGCTTTTGTTTAGCTTGTGATCAAGCCCAGTTAGAAGTGTCTGAGTGGATTTCATTATTCTGCTTGTAAATGTCTGATTTCCTTTCTGTTCTAATAACACAAAATAAAGGAATCTTAATTAATGAAGAGGAATTAACAATAAATCAGTTAATAATTCAGGCATTTCTTTTACTTAGAGCTCAGAGTATTGGAAGACAATTGGGAATTACAGTCTGCTTTGCAAGAGATCAAACTGCCAAAAGAAGAAATTAATAAACTTGAAGTGGATGGTATAAGTAAGAATTACACATCTTTATTATACTTTTTACCCCTACCATTTTAACATTTTTCCTTAATTTTGTTTTAGTAAGTATTGTCTTTCTGTAGAACAAACCTGTTAGCCTGTCAGACTGAAAAGAACAGGCCTGGTTCTGTCCTATTCAACAACTAATTTGTCTGTGCCTCAGGGCATCTCTCAGTAAAACAGTAGTTAAAATACATCTCTGCTTCACAATACATTTTTTTTAAAAAATTCATTAATATTATTGCTAAAATGTTTAAATATTGTGTCAAACCAATATAATGTGGTATTAATAAAATGTGAAGTGTAAACTGCTGTTCAGGTTTTATACATTGTATTGATTTGCATGCACTGTTCTTTTCACTAGTGACTTTACAAACAGTATTCTGTGGTAATAAAAAAAATTGACAAACTAATTTCTGACAATCTTAACAGTTACATTCCTAGTTACGCTTTTCTAAGCACCTGCACAAACTGAGCATCTAGGCTTTTGCAAAATAGCTAAATTAAAATGGGTACTTTATTTCTTCAAAGTTGTTCTTCAACAGCTCAATATAAATAGTTAATTGCATCAGTTCTGTGTTTCACATTTCATGCATTGTGTATTACGTGCTGATTCATATTCACATATTATTACACCAAATGCTTAGAGGAATCATTTTAACCATTAAGAATATAATTTTAATATGTCTTTTCTAGCTTTGTGGTACAAAATGCTTCTACCTCCACAGTTTGATAGATCCAAGAAGTATCCTCTGCTTATTCAGGTGTATGTAACATTTCCTTTCTTTGAATTTTGTTGTTTTGTTAATAAAAACCATACTTCTTATAATTTAGCAAAACCCGGGACGTTTGCAACACTTTATGAAGCAAAAGCAAAACTACTTAGTTCTGTTTTCTTAGTTGTGGTGTTTTTTTAATATATTTCTAGAATAGAAATTTAACCCAATGGAGATCGATAAGCTTTTTAATTTTAAGCTTAGCATGGTAAGAATTAATTTCTCAGAGAAAAAAAATAGACTGAAAGATGTGGGTTATTCTTTGTAGTTCTTAGCTCTGCAGCTACTTCTGTTTATCATGAGGCAGTCTGAAAGTATTGATTTCAGCTTTGCTAATAAAAAAAATACAAAAGCCTGCTTAATTTTTTAACTAAAAAACCCAAATGCCTAAGCCATGTGGACTGGCTTCTGTAAGAGCATTTGACATAATTTACTGCAGGCAGGAAAGGTAATAAACATGCAATGGTAAGAAAAAAGTAATAATTTTTAAAAAAGATGCAGAAGGCAGAACTGAGTGGATATAATAAACTTTACAACGTTTTTTATTAACCAGTGGTAATCCAAAGGTCCAAGAATGATAAGTATGTTTGAATAAAGTTTAGAGTAGTAGAGTCCTGTCCTTGAGGGCAAATGTGTAATTTGCATTAGGCTATTCCCATGAGGAGTGTCTCCCTATATTGCTCAGTGTGCAGGGTGTGTGCTGCCCACAGCTCAAACAGCACGTGATATTCCCCACTGAAAAAAATAGGGTCTGGTGATGACCAGAAAGTGCAAGGAGCTATACTCCTTTCTCCTATTTTCTTTGGCATTGCTGACTGCGTGTGAAGATCAAATGCAGAAAAGCAGAAAAGCACCAAAAAGAGCTATTACACCTGAGGAATTTGGAGAGAGGAAAGAACTGAGTCTCCGAGGCATGACTCTTCCAAGGATTCCCCTTAGGACAAGCAGCTGATACTGCACCCCTTAGTCTGAGCTAAAACTAATTATTTGCCTTAGCCATAAGACCTAAATGATTAAAATGGATAGCAAAATATCATAAATCCATGAAAATGTTGATTGAACTCTTTGTCTACTGGGCTCTCTGAACCACAAACATATAGCAAAATACATGTGGGAGAAAATGTTACAAGTGCCTGTAGCTAAAGTCCAGTGTCCAGTAGTTGAAAGTGTGTGAATTTTCATCCTCAGGTATGGAGGACCTTGCAGTCAGAATGTAAAGGAAACATTTGGCATTAGCTGGATAACCTACCTTGCAAGCAAAGAGGGAATTATTGTTGCTCTAGTAGATGGCAGAGGGACTGCTTATCAAGGTGACAAGATTTTGCATGCAGTGTATCGAAGACTTGGAGTCTATGAAGTTGAAGACCAAATTTCAGCAGTGAAGTAAGTAGACTACCTCCTGTATAACTGCTGGACTTACATACCTAGAAGTAGTAATGTGAAAAAAAATTACATTCTCAGCCTTTCTTCTGAAGAGCTGAGCTCTCCAGGAATTAAGACAACACTTGTAAAAATAAAATATTACTGTTTGCTTCATGTCAGTGAGATTTTGTGTGGTATATTAAGTCCATATACCAGTAAGTCCACATCTGGACCTCACCTCTTGTATAAGAGCATCTTCAAAGGCTTCAATTCTAGGCCTAAGGAAATACAAGTGAAAATGATGAGAGGTAAGCCAGGGTATTATCCATTATTCTGAAGTATTCCCTGTAGGACAAATCTACCTCAGTGACCACAGAGATTAGCCAGAAATCCATAGTGATGTACCACACTGATTAGCTAAAGGTCAAATGTGAAGCTTGTAGCAAAACTGAACCTGACAGAAACCTTCCAAAGGTCAGTTAGTAATAAATTTGCATTCTGTGCTATTCTAGGAACAACAGAAAGTGCCTGAGGTCCCCTGCCAGGTGTTCCCCAACAGCTGCTCCTTTGAATCAAAACACTTAAGAAGGTTCCAAGGGAAAATAATTCCCTGTGCAGAGGTTTTGGGAGGTAGTGAAAGCTGAAGATTGTAAAGAAAGACTTACTGTTAATCTTACAGTTGCAGTAGCACTGCTAAAGTGAGCATTTAAAGGAGTGTTAGTTTGAACTGCACAGTGCAAGGCAGGAATATGGAATTTAGTCTAGCCTAAGGAATTTGGCCCAGTATGGATAGATTTCCAGGTGCAAGAGTAAATACTCTCTTTCCTTCAGACCTGACTACCTTAGCTAGAAATTGGATGTAGCAATCCAGGTTTTCACAGCTTTCTCTGCTTGTTCGAGAACACTGCCTGTGTGTATGAGGAGGATATCTGCTCCTTCCTCTTTCTGCTTCGTGATAATTTGTTTCCTCCTCAACGATATAAAGGCACCATTTTTCCTTTCAGTGATAAATGAAACAGAATAGCTGTATATCATGTCAGTTTTTTTCTATTTATTATTTTATTTTCTTTCTTGAAACTTAGGCACAGTGGCATACTTTAAAATATCATAAGAATTGTTTTTTATTACTGTGAATCGTCACTCAGACATAAAATGTCAGAGACAGAGGGAACCTAAACTGATTCTGCAATTGCAAAATCTGCTGAGACAGGCCATGAAGAAATGACCTCAGTTTTCACACTTCTCAGTTTTCTGTCAGCACATAGACTAAATTTTTATTCAGTTAAATGTAGTGCATTCCATCTTCCTGATCTAACACATGGCTTAAGATGCATGCTTTTTAGAGAGGATCCTATACTCTAATGGGAAGTCCTTGGAGGGGCTTTTACTGTTGGAGGAGCCCCAGGGATTAAGATAATAATATAACAAAGCTGAATAATTTTTTGGCTTTCTAACTTTGTCCCACCCAGATAGTATCTTGCATTTTAGGTGTTGTCAGCCATACTTGTCCTAATAAATAAGGCTAATATGTGTCCTGGGATGTATCTGAACCTATTTTGTTTGTTTGTCACTGTCAAACCTTTGTGGTCTTTTGCCTCATCCTCTCTTCTTTGCTGTTGATAATGCATCTCTAGAAATACAGTCTTCAGACTCTGATACAGATATTTTAGGAGATCTAATATTTATGATCCTCTTTAACCTGTTGGACTACTGAGTGCATAAGCAAGGTGCGCTTTTCGTACGTTTCAAGCTCATTACTGACTTGGAGCATTAGAAGATGCTTCCCTCCAAATTACTTTTTATTATAGTAGCAGTATGAGCTTTTTACTTTTCAGGCACATAAAAAAAGAAAGCTTATTGCTCCAGGAAATCCCTGATCTCAGAGGTTGATACTTTACCTCTCAAGAAATCAGAGTATCAACTCATTGTGACATTAGTCTGTTGAGCATCTTGCAGGCTAAAGTCTGAATGTTGATGGTAATGCAGCACCTTTAGCATTAAAGCAATGAAAATGATAATAGCCTGTGGGAAGGTAGAGCTGTAGGAAATGAAAGGTGGTTATTAGTAGGAGTACACTTTTTGAACTTTTTGTGCTGCATGTGTGTGAGTGTATTTCTGTACACATGCACATGTACATATATATATATATGTGGGCACTTGTACAGCATGAGTATAAAGTATGATGTTTAATCTAGTCAGGACTAGTTAACCAGGTGGACTCTAAGCATAAGAAAAAAGAACTTTTTTGCCAGGAAGCTAGATGGGCAGAGTCCTCATCCACTGGATCAAAAATTATGATGATGAAAGCATTAATTTTGGAATTTTTTATTCTTTCAGGAAAAATTCTTCTTTTACCTCTGAAATGCCTGTTAATTGAATAATTGATGCTTTGTAGAAATCAGACATGCTATGCTTGTCAGTTTGCTCAAATTCATGGGATGTGGAAAAAAGTGAAAGAAAAACTATTTTTTGCTAATTTTTATAGTATTAACAATCTTTTGTAATAATGCATTTATTTCTGTGTTTTTTCTTTCTACAGAAAATTTATAGAAATGGGCTTTATTGATGAGAAACGAATAGCAATATGGGGCTGGGTAAGTGATTGGGGTTTTTTATCTAACTTTAATCCTGCAGTGTATTTTTTTTAATTCTTCCTTTTTCTGTCTTAAACATGTATAAAATATCCTCTTCCTTTGTATAATGGTATTACCAAAGGGGATAGTTCCTGTTGATGCCTATATACATGCATTCAAAACAGTGCAAGCCTCAAAACGGAATCTTTGGCATCTCAAGAGGAAATTTTGAAAAGCTTATTTCTAATACATTGTTTGGAGTTGAAGTTAAGCCAGATTGAGATGTTTTAATTGGCTTCACTTTTACCTTAGGGACTTACTGGCATGGTGTCAAAATTCAAGTTATTGTCCTTTCTGATCCAAGATTAAAATAATGAGAAAAGTCCTATGACTATCTCTCACCAAAAAACGTGACCCTTGCATCATTCTGAGTCACTGTGTACTTGTCTGGCTTTGCAATGTTCTGCAGGGATGAACATGGGGCTGAGAGGTTTACAGCTCTGATAGATTCACCCAGAAGTGGAAAAATTGGACAGTATGGGAGTTACTCCAGATTATTAGCCAGTCATTTTTCACTTTTGATTTTTTCCATGTACTTTGTAGCACACCCAAAAATAGACAGATGTATTGCAAGTGATTATTAATAAATGGACAGATTCCACTACCCTTAGGCACTGAGAAATAGAGTAGCATACCTCAAGTACAAATTTTAGGATAGCACTGCATTCTAATAGGATAAAAATAAGTTATTGGAATAGTTTAGGTTCTTTTTCCTATGCTGTCAAATTCAAAGTAGGACCGTTCATAAAAATGAGAGTAGAGCTATTAGTGGTTTTAATGGGAGAGCTGAAGCCACCTTCATTGGCGGCACAAATGCCCCATAGGCCCTTTAGAGAGATCTTTAAGCCATTTAGGCCATTTGACTCAATTGCTTGTGTTTATCATGAATGGCTGAAACAAGAATGCATGGGCAGAACTGCAGCCCTGCCTCCCACCCAGCTTCAGCGTAACCACATTATACTATGTGGGAGAACAAGCTGATGAGCAACACCCGAGGGTCTCATGGATCAGGGCTGGTACTGTAAAGGATGCTAAAGCGGGTCGGAGGCCACTCCTATGTCA
Source organism: Sclerurus mexicanus (assembly GCA_013396755.1). Classification (NCBI taxonomy): domain Eukaryota; kingdom Metazoa; phylum Chordata; class Aves; order Passeriformes; family Furnariidae; genus Sclerurus; species Sclerurus mexicanus. The sequence continues at coordinate 183,072 of VWZF01006833.1, read as the reverse complement.
GCCACACTCCCTCCTTCTCTGAGTAAATCAGTAGCAGCTATCCAGCAGTAACATGGTGCACTAAAAAAGCTTAGAGTAAACTGTTATGTTAGACATTAATTAACATTTTCCAATATTTTTCTTGATATACATGTTAATTTTTCTCTAATACAGAAAGACGTCTTATTTTATTCTCTTTAACTGCCTGTCTTTGCTAGGAGAATTCTTCTGATCTGTCCCTGTTTGTTTTGTTTAATTTTTTGCTGGGTTTTGTTTATTTGTTTTTGTTGGCCCAGTTTCATTGTAAGAGGCTTGCTCAGAAACCCTCTAGAGCGTGGATCTTTTAAGTTTCAGTTCAACTGTAAATAAAGAAATTGGCTGATCTTAGATAGCACATGAGTAGGGTTGCTAAAATCTTTCTATGAAACTTCTACCAATCTACCAACTAATATTTAAATTACTTCAGTCAGATACTGCTATAACACCAGGATAAAATGGGTACCATGTGCTGAAATTAAGTGATATAGACACTTACAAGTGAGTAATTCTAAAGTGACATTAAGTAATTTAAGTCCAAATGAAAATATTTTATTTTTTTTAAGTCACATTGTATTTTATTTCACCACATTGTTTCCAGAACTAACTTAGAGCTTGTACAAATCTAAAACATAGTATCCCAGTAGTGGATATAATATTAGAATGATGGTGCTATTAAAAAAGCTGTCATAGGTTTTTTTCCATTTTTTTTCTATTTATTATACTGCTTCCTGGTCCATAAGCTTTGAAAGGAGTTGAAAGGTGTTTCCTTTTTTATAGCCTGCAGCTTGGCAGATATGCATGAACTCATACTTTCAGATTAACCAAACTCTTCTGGATGGCAAAAGCTCTTAAATAACCACTAAAGCAATTCAGGTTGTGAACTCTATCTCTCTGCCTGTTACAGTGAATAGATTTATCTGCCCTATCCTAATCCTTTGGTTTTTAGCCTTGTGGACTGATTTTTTTAGAAGATCAAATAAGCTAGAGAAATTCTATGCATTATTGTTTCTATTACCATATCCTTCACTATCATTTCAAGCTGGAATGTCAAGAGAAGGGAGAGACTAACTTAACCTTTTTACAAAAAATATATTTAATAGTTCTGCTTATTTCCCTTAGTCTTTCATATGCTACTGAGATAATTTTCAGAACTGTTCATGACAAACCCCATATTTTTATCCCTCCCTCCCTCCATTCTGAAGTAAACAAAACCCCATTATTACACAAAGACCTTATATGAGTTTTTCCAGCCCCCATCCCACATGCTATGGAGAGCCAAATGAAAAGCTTTCTATTTACAGTATTTTCCTGTCTCAGCAACTAGCCCCACATCATTTCACAGATCTATTCTGATATCCAGGTTTACTTACTGCTACTACCTACTTACCTGACTTCTGGCTATGAACTTACTCTTCCTTTCTGGGTCCCAGTTTGAGGAATCAGGCCAGACAATAACAAGAACAGTGGCAGGCAGGAGGGAGGAATTGCTCCAACCTCAAGTTCTCAAGTAGCTGAGTGTGTTAGTACTGATGATTGTGTTGGTTCAATATGCCTGTCATTAGTAAAAACTAGGTAGTTTGTTAAGGGAGGGAAAAATGTAACTCTTCTTGGAGGTGAACATTGAAAGGATGAGAGTTGAGCACAAGTTGCCACAAGGGAAGTTTTCTTTTGGTTTTAGAAAAATAAATTTCTGACAGCAGTGATCCCTGTTGAAGCAGATTGCATAGAGAGGCTTTGTAAATTGGATGTGACTCTGGTCGACCTCATTTGAATCTGAAGTTAGCCCTGTTTTGAGATATACATTGCATTAGAATACCATGAAGGACCCTACCAACTTAATTTTTTCTATGAATAAGTGATGGTAAGAGCAGTATCCTGTGATATGCACTGAAGAACTAGCAAAAAAGAAGTGATTAAATACAAATGTCTAATCTCTCTCACAAGGAATCACATTAGATCCATTTGAAATTAATAGCTTAAAAAAGAAAAAAATAAGCTTTCACGCCTTTGTCCTCTGTGCATTCAAAGCAAAATGTTTACTTTGGAATTAATTTATATGAGTTTGATTCAGAAAACAAAATGATACTTCCCCAGTAATTTTAAACTAACTGTGATTTCTCCCCAGTCCTATGGTGGGTATGTAACTTCTTTGGCACTTGGATCTGGCAGTGGAGTATTTAAATGTGGAATGGCTGTGGCTCCTGTTTCCAGCTGGGAGTATTACGGTATGGAAACTTGTTGTAAATACTGACTTGGAAAGCACATGTAGCATTCAATGACTTCTTAAATTAAATCCTTGCAGGAGACTGAGACATAAAGACATTGACATTACTTAGACATAAAACTCTTAAGACCTTAAGTTTATTGTTTTCCTTGCTGAAAATAATTGACTGCAACTGGCAGTTTAGAACAGACTTTGTTACACAGAAGACAGTATGCCCAAATAATTCCATATGCACATCTGTAGCAGTAAGTGTCCTATTAGCATATCCCTCACTGCTAAACTGCTATACTAAGGAGTGATCTTCCTAAAAATCCTGTTAAAACAGTATCAGTGAATTCAGAAGCAGCTGAACTGATTTTTCTGCCAGTAATGGAATCACAATGCACTTCAACATTGGATACGCAGATGACCTCTGTCAGGAATCAGTATCTCTGATGACTGCAAAGTTATTTCCCAAAAGCAGTGGAAAAGAGAGGGACTTTTGTGTCTGATATAATTTTTTTTAAATTAAATATTTTCCCTTTAAATGTTTCTCAGCCACACCTTCTGTGTTGTTGTGTTACATACATATTTTTATTTATGTTTATGGAATTAGGCTCCAAACTGTTCCAAGGAAACAGCTCTCGGATTATACTCCCAAGGCCTTCCTGTGTGAATAAAGCAGGCACATACTCATACTTGCCGACCTGTTAAGCTTTTGGCATGGTGTAAGGGAACCTTAGTGTAAAAAAAAATCATGGCATGCATGTTTTCAATGAGTAAAATGTAGCACTTCGAACACATTTACTTAGCATATGGTCGTTTGCTAAGAAGTCTTGGTTATGAAAAAATTTTTTGGTTAAATGGAAAAGATTCCTTCCCTGACTGCTAGCACAGACATTCCTTGTATTTATGGTGTTTTGCAAACAAAGGGGAAAATATTTGTATGACACAGGAAGCATAGTCTTCATGTGTTCACTGGCATCAAGATTTTTTTAAGACATTTTTACTCATGATCGCAAAAATATTTCCAGAGTGCAGGCATAAAGCACTGTTTTTGCAAAAGTCCTTTAATAAAAGAAGAGTTATAGAAATTTGCCTAGGCATTAAAAATTGAATGAAGTTTTTCAGTTAAAGTAGATTAGACCCACACCATTGCAATCTTTACTTCAGCTGACTTTTCAGGAGGGAGTTAAAGAATCTTGTTAAAAACACCTTGTAAAATCCAAACAGGCAAATGTCCCTCCACTGAGGAAGGAAGGAAACAGGAGGAAGTCATGAGTCATAAGTTTTGGCACACAGATCATATTAACATTAGGATGAACTGTGTTAGGGGCAAAACTACAGGATGCTACATATTTGAGTCTCTAAGTGGTATCAGTGTATCAGAGGAGGTACTGACCCCTAGAGCTTCTAAATCCTGTCCCACACTCCTTTAGATACACATTGATTCTGGACCATAATCTTTTCTCAGAAGCCGTCTCACCCCCTCCATTTGGAGTCAGAGTTAATAACAGCTGAACAGTTATAAGATGAAAGGGAAAATTCTATTCAGGGACAATGTATAGTTAAAAGCATTAGATCTGTGACTGTTTGAAATTTATTTAAATTTATCTCCTTTTCCTTCTTCAGTAATTGACAAGCTGAATCTTCCACTTAGTCATCATAATGCAATTCTGCTGACCTCTGTGGACTTGTTGTAGCTATACTGCTAGAACAGAGTGGAGAATTTGGCTCAGAATACTGTAGAAATGCCAGCCATTCAGAAAGAGTCTATTTTATTGAAAACTTAAGCCCAATATGGTTGTTTGACACTGTGTTGACAACAGATATTGCACATTTTCTGTTTTCATGGAATTATAAAGGATTTTGATAAAAGATGGGCGACTTGGATTTTGTATTACTTAGTTTGTTATAAATTATCTTCAGAAGCTTTGCTTGGCTGATCAGGGAGACACAGTAAACATCTTTAGCACTGAGTGATAGCACACGGAAAGGATATGTAATAAACCAGGAACAAGAGTATATTGAGTCATTTTCCTTTCCTGGAAGGATTCTCATTTCTACTTTTTAATGAAATTATTCTGATACAGTGTATCAAACTGGACAACAGGGCAGACAGTCCCAGTTCTTACTGATTACAATGGCAGTCACCTCTCTTTTGAGAGAGAAAGATGCCAGCTCTTCTTTGTCAGAAAGCCCTGACTCCGATAAATAAATAAAATTCTTGTAATACTGCAGCTTGACTGCTCAATATGTGTCAGTTACTCTTTCAAGGCAAGGTCATAAAGAAAGTAATGTTCTGGTAGCGACAGCTGCTGTGTCAGTTTTCCATAAATTTTCATAACAGCTCTTAGTTAAAGCACAGATACCAAGGCAGCTCAAAGATAGATGTCCCTGCTGATTTCGTGGTGATATGTACTGTTCAGTTATCGATGTTTATTTTGTCAAATCCCTTTACAGTCTTTGTTAGAGTTAGAAAAAGAAATTGAACAGAGGCTTGAACAGCAATGGGCCACTTTTTCAGTTCATACTTGTATCCTTTTCTGCTCCCCCTAGTTGCTGCATATATACACTCAGTAAGAAAAGGACAACATACATATCCATATTTACTGTATATACACATACCAATCCTCAGATACTCTTTTTAAGATGTCAGAATGAGCCTGTGTCATCTTTCCACCATCCATCTTTATTGGCTTATTCAATTGACTTCTGTAGTTCAGCCCAACAGCATAAAGCAGTATCAATTACTGACCTTCATCCACAAAACCTTCTGTTGGTTCCACAGTGGAGTATCAAACCACTATTTGTGCAAAGATGTTTTGAAGGACAGTTATTAATTAGCCTTTATAGTTGATTTTTAATTTTTTTTTTTACAGAAGGCACAAAAATATCTGTACTTTCTTTATTTATAGCTTTTTTTCTTATTTAATTTCAGCATCTATCTACACAGAACGCTTTATGGGTCTTCCTGTCGAGTCCGATAATCTTGAGCACTACAAGGTGAGAATTCTGTTTCTGTGTTGATCTGCCTTAAATTTGAATCACACTTCCATGGACAAGTAGGACTGTGAAGAAAGAAAATGACCCAGCAGCTCTCATAGTGACAGTCCCGTAGTTAAGTTACTGCTTTGAAATTCTTATCTCCATAATTAATTGTGGTTTTACATTTATAAATCCCAAAAATGCTAAATTGAAATCTGTATTTTCTCTTGGACAAGTCAGGCAGTTCTGCCAGTGCAAACTATTAGCCTAGGAAAGAACTCAAGTGAGAGGGATTAAAATGTTGATAAGGTTTTGGTTGATAGTTAGCTGTAGTATGCAAGCTGCTTCATGCAAATTTAGCTCTCTGAAAGTAAGATCATAAGCATACGGAACAGTCAGAACATCTTCCCCTACCTGGAACAGGTTGCCATTCTTTTCTTCACATTGATAGGAAGTCTGTAGTTTCCTCTAGCAGCACACATACCAGCTCCTGATACAGAGAGGCCAAAGAACTTAGTGGAAAGACCCCTGTTTTTGGATCATGTTTTCAGTACCTATTTCTATCCCGGCTCAGAGATCAGAAATGCTCAATACCAAACAGCCCTGGCAGGGATGTCTCAGTGGCCAGGAATTATAGCATTCAGGGAATGATCTGTGACCAGTGCTGTGCTTTTTATTAATTGGCCCTTAGAAAATGCACTAAATATCAAATCTGTTTCTGATAGCATAGATATGCTTGTGATAGAAGAGCCAGAGAGCTGCAAGCCAAGCTTGCACATAGATCTCCTATTGACAGGCATTATCACAATATGGGACACATTATTATTTCTCCTGCTACTGTTTTTCATAACATGTGTAAATGATTTAAGAAAAAAACAGTATTTATTTGTAGGTATGCCTGTCCTGAAGTCAAAGTCACAGATCACGGACTCACAGATTCATAGTTTGGAAAAAACCTCCTTGAGTCCAACCATTAGCTAAGTCCACCACTAAACCATGTCCCCAGGTGCCACATCTGCATGTCTTTTAAGTATCTCCAGGCATGGTGACTCCACCACTTCCCTGGGCAGCCTATTCCAATGCCTGACAACCCTTTCTATGAAGAAATTTTTCTCATATCCAATATAAACCTCCCCTGGCACAATTTGAGGCCACTTCCTCTTGTCCTGTCACTGGTTGCCTGGGAGAAGAGGCTGACCTCCACCAGGCTACAACCTCCTTTCAGGTAGTTGTAGAGAGCTGTAAGGTCCCCCCTCAGCCTCCTTTTCTCCAGGATAAACCCACTCAGCTGCTCCTCATATGACTTGCTCTCCAGATCCTTCACCAGCTTCATTGCCCTTCTCTGGACATGCTCCAGCACCTCCATGTCTTTCTAGTCATGAGGGGCACGAAACTGAACACATGATTCAAGATGTGGCCCCACCAATGCAGAGCGCAGAGGAGTAATCACTTCCTTGGTCCTGCTGGCCACACTATTTCTGGATGTGATTGGTCTTCCTGGCCACCTGGGCACATGCTGGCTCATGTTCAGCTGCTGTTGACCAGCACCACCAGGTCTTTTCTCGCCAGGCATCTTTCCAACCATTCTTCCCCACAGCCAATAGTGCTGCATGGGGTTGTTGTGAGCCAAGTGTGGGACCTGGCACTTGGCCTTCTTGAACCTCAGACAATTGGCCTTGTCCCCTTGATCCAGCTTGTTCAGATCCCTCTGCAGAGCCTAATATATATATATATATATATATGTATGTATATATATACACATGGCTTCTATTGTGATCTCAGATTGATAGGAAGTCACTGCTGTCATTATTTTGTCAGTTCAGCTGTTTGATTGCTTTCCTACTAGGTAATGAAAACCTTTTAGCAAAGTGAATGAGTGGTTTAAATTGCTGAACTATTCACTTTTCCTCTCAACAGAATTCAACTGTGATGGCAAGAGCAAAGAATTTCCAAAATGTAGAGTATCTTCTCATCCATGGAACAGCAGATGGTGAGGTTTGCAAATGGCAGAACAAACACAGAGCCAGAATCACTTTGTTTGAAAAACATTAAGCATCTATCTTTGCCTTTGATTAGGGTCAGTACTTAGATCTTTGGTAGATTTCCATATGACCTATTGTAAGATGCTTACTCATTCTTAGTAGTGTCAACTGTATCACTTGATAATTAGTGGACACAACTTAATGCACTATAACTTTCTGCTTTGTGGTATTTACACATTTCAACAGCCAATCTCTTCTTTTCCCTTTTTCAGATAATGTGCATTTTCAGAACTCAGCACAAATTGCAAAAGCTCTGGTTAATGCACAGGTGGATTTCCAGGCAATGGTAAATAACAGACTATTTTTCATTTTGAACAGTGGTTCACAACTTTTATCAATAAGCTTATCTGACATTTGGCAATGTTTTTAATAACCCAGTTCAACTGAACATGCTTTAAAATCTGGCAATTGCTAGTGCATTTGTTACTCTTCATAAACAACTTCTCAATTTCTTCCCCAAAGTATTTGCCTGCTCTTTTTTTTCCCCTTGCCCCTTGGATCCTAGCAGGATTTCCCTCTAGTCAAGAATAACTTGGAGGCTTTTAAAATGAGCCAGGGAGAAGAATAAGAATCCAGCCTCCTTATGAACATAGCTAGTAAAGGAGAAGTAGATCAAAGATCTGGCTTTTGAGGCCAAAATCATCACTGGTTCAGATAGATTCTATCTTGAACTGAACTTACCTGCCACACGCATGAGGTGAGACAAACAAAATGGGTGTAAGGTATCCAAATAGTATATTCAGGATCAGGGAAAAAGAAAAGTTCTCTGAAAAACTTGCTTGGGATAGCAGGCAAAGAGAGAAACACGTATGCAAGAGGTCACAAGATATAAAGGAGGAATGAGCAGGGGGAAAGTACTTCTGAGTTACACGCTAACCTCTGCTTCCAAACCTTTTTTTTTTTTTTCCTCAGGGCCAATAACCAAAGTATTTGTTTGCTATCAAATATACTCACCATCTGCCTGAGTCCTGTTTCATGGGGCCCTGAACCCTCCAAAAAGGGATCACACAGGGATCTGTGTACACCCCGTACTTGGGTTTTGTAGGCCCTTCTGTATATTACACATTTTCTGCCTCCTTCACTGATAGCAGATGTGGTTATTCCTCAAGTGTCTGGAATGCTCTATGTGGTTGTAGTCATTCTGGTTCAGCTATAGTAGAATGGCAGCAATTTCTGAGAGTTAGCATAATTCCTATGTGTATTTTATTTCCAGTACACCATTCACAATGTTTATGGCTCTGCTCTAATGCAGGATTTTTTGAATAGAATTCAAAAAACATTTAGCTGGAAGTTTGTTGCTTAGAACCCAGCATTTATTCCGAAGCAAGACTGTGACCCCTATTGTCCAGGCCATGCAGTAGGTCAAGGGCATTTCATCCCAAAGGGCAACTCAAAGCTCTTTTGCCTGACTTGTTACAATTGACTTGTAAGTACTGAGGGAGTAACACTTACTCTTAGGTTACAGAAGGTTTAGAAATATTAATATATTGGGAACATAAAAAAAAAAATTATCAAGTACCTCTGATTTCTTGAGGCATCCACTTTCTTCTTTATGGTAAGAAAACGCATTTCTTGTAATGTTTAACTCTTGCAGAATTGAAAACATCACACAGGGGGTTTATGTTTTGGTTTTGTTTCTTTCAGTGGTATACTGACCAGAACCATGGAATTCCAGGCCTTTCCAGCAAACATCTCTACACACATATGACCCACTTCCTCAAAAAATGTTTTTCTTTGTCTGAATGAGTGGGCTGTTCAGAGCATGCTAAGGCATCTGAGACATCTCTGGGAGAATGCAATGGTAACAGTGCCCAAGTTATATAGTTTTTCAGGTGAATTGATAACAGGAACTTTGATGTTTTAAACTTGATGTTTACATTCACTTTTGATAGTGTATACTACCAAATGTTATGGTAATACATGTTTTGACACATGTAACACCTGTTTGATAGAATAAATAAAATCAGAATGTAAAATGTCATGTACATTTATTGCCAACTTGTTTAAACTTACATTCTGCAGTCCAAAGATAGGCATTTCGTTGTGAAGGCACACTGGCAGATTAATATGCTTGCATTTGTTAACTACAACTGTAAAATGAGAAAGGACAAAGAAGGCACTGCAAGTACCTAATTAGCATCCTAACAAGAACCAGTTTCTCAAAATTTATTTCCAATTTCTTGGAAAGAATCCAAGCAGGGATAGGAACACACAGTATTTAAAGTTGAAGTTTGGATACTTATCGAGAGTATTGAATGCTGTGTTCTTGTTTGAAACCTTGATTTTGCAAAACTCTCAGTGCTCAAGTTTAAACATGAAAGCAGGACATTCATGGTAAGTATTTTATCTCAGTGGGTTTTTTTCTCCCCATATTGAAAATATGCGAGCCATATTAGCCTCGTTTTAATCTCTAATCATCACCTCAGCATTCAAATTAATCTCAATGTCATTTATCCCAGACTAGAAGGGAAGGATCAAAGGATTATGCAAGCTTTCTTTGCTTTGTTTCTAGTGAAACTGTTTTCAGGGGTCTTTTAAAAATGCTAGAAGCTAATAATGATTGGAATACTTGTATTCTTTTGATTAGTAATTAAATCAGTCCTGTCATAAGAATATTAACCAGATAATTGGCAAGAGATTTATTGTAGATTAAATGATTCCTTGGTCACATGTTTAAAAAAGTCTGAGTTAGCCTGCTGCATAAGAACTATAGTCTAACACAGTATCTCATCTCTGTTATTAGCTGTTGAGAGTACAGAATAACCTGAAAAAGATTGTGTTGCCTTCCTACAAAGCAAGCTGCTTCCTAATTCTGTCAGAGATCAGTTGCTGCTTCTTTGTGGAGAAGCAAGGGGATTCATTTGAATTTCTTGACAAAAACATGGGGTTTAGCCAAAATAATTAAAATGTGGAAGTGATTTGCTATGTAACAGCTTCCTTCGTTTGTTAATGGCAATATCAAATCTGATTTTCCACACATGAGAACATTCCTTAGATACATCTTTATGTAAATGTAGTTGCCAAGCTGTTTGTAATGGTTAAATTATACTTTGATGGGAACTCTTCAGAAAATACTCAATTAGTTCAGGTTTTTTTGGAAACGCTGCCAATTACGTGACGTTAATGAGCTTTTTGTTAGTAATGTAATTAAAATTCAACTGCTATAATGGCTAAAGGAAAAAATTATAGCTCTAAGAAAGTTAGCATTAAGCAAATATAACATGAAGTGGGGCTAATTAGATGTTGATTATATGGTCCTAAGTGCATTTGCTGCACAAAACAGTAGTCTCAGAATGTGGTTATCTTACAAATAAGAAATACAATTCAGTTGAAATTACTGAGATTTAACTCTAAATTTCTTATATTGATACAGCACCATGGAAATCATCACAACATTGTGGTGAAAGAGAGAAAACTCAAGCTCTTATCCCAGATGCTTAAGGGTTTAAGATACCTGAATATGCCAATGGGGACCTAGAGCAATTTTCAAAAATGCCTGGTATTGATCTCACATAAATATCAATATATTTTCTCTTTCTGTTTCTGCACCTTTATTTTATTTATTCTTTTGAAAATCCTATAAGCTCTGGAAATCTGGGCAGATGAATTAGCCCTTTGTGGGTACTATGAATAGTAAAAGGATGCAATGTGTTGTTCACACCCGGCCCACAGGTCTATTGTCAGAAGCTTCTGGAAGTATTTGGAATAAGGGACATTTCAGGAAAATCTGTAAAATAAAATAGCAGAAGGTACCTCTTTCTCAAGGGGTGTTAGCTGTTTCATTATTAATCTGCCCTGAAGTCTGTTTGTTTCCTAAGGCGATCAGAGTACACATCTTCCAAACTGTCCACCATTTACTTTGGCTTGTTGGTAGCAGTTGTGGGGGATGAAAAATGGGAAAAAAAAAAAAAAAAGGTGCATCTCGCTGCTATCATTTTTCCTTCATTGTTTTTCGTGTTGTTAATTTCTTTGCCTTACACAGTGTTCTTGCCAAAGAATGGCAATATGTCTCCAGTAGAGTGTGACATTTACACTGAGTTGCTGAAATAATGTCTAACCTGAAAGCTTCATGATTGAGCAACCATGTGTTTTGATGACCTGGGGGAAAATGTCCTAGGACATTTGAGTGTCAAAGACACCCTCTTAAAAATACATACAACATCAAGTTGCTGCCTGGCCTGTGCTAATAACAGATAACGTTGCAGTCAATCATTAGAACTCATGCAGAGCCCCTCAAAACTACCCTTGCAGTATCACAGAATCACAGAATGGTCAGGTTGGAAGGGAACTTTGAAGATCTACCTATCCCACTTCCCTGTTCAAGCAGGGCCCAGAGGATGCAGCTACATCCACTAGCCCAGGACGTTGTCCAGATGGCTTTTGAATATCTAAAAGGATAGGCACTCCACACAGCCTCTCTGGGCCACTGCTGCCTGTGCTTGGTCACCCTCATAGTATTAAAGTGTTTCCTTATGCTCAGACAAAACATTCTATATTTCAGTTTGTGCCTGTTGCCTCTTGTCCTGTCACTGGGCATCACTGAAAAGAGCCTGGCTCAGTCTTCTTTAGACCATCCCTTCAGATATTTACATATAGTGATAAGATTCTTCCAAGCCTTTTTTTCTCTAGAAAGAGAACTTTTTCTGTTCTGTATTGTTGTCTCCAAACACAATCCGTGTTAAAAGCATTACCACAAACATTCATTGGACAGTTATTTGCCCCATTCCTTTTTAATCAGAGAGAAAAGCCTACAGCGTAGGCTTTTCTTTAACAGATCTTCAACAGTTCAAGGTGAAAGGGCTTGTCCTGAGGTATCAGTATGTTTAAGGGTTAGCCTTATATATCAATAAAAAGTATATATAACTATTCTGCAGACATAGAATATGGTGTGTAAGAGCAAACACTGGGATCCAATTTCAATTTAAGCTAAGCTTTTCTAAGCTAATGAATGAACATCCTCACAGTTTAGCTGCCCACTTTAAAATGTTTTAGAGGTTCTGGTTTTCAGAAAATGCTGAGCACTTTCTGCTCTTCTCTTCTCTTTTGCACTTCAGATACCCAAACATACCGCTTCAGACAATGAAACTTAAGGCTTCAAATGTGTCATATAAACAAGATATACAAGCCTCTGAAGACTGGACATAGTTGTTCTGAATTAAGTAAACAGGCCCTTGATAAATAGCCACAAATACAGTTGTTTACAAGTCAGTTTCCACTATAAATCTTCTGTAGCTTTTACAAAATAAAACTAGAGCTGAAAAGTAAAAACTGCTTTATTCTAGGAGCTGAAGTGTACATAAATAGTAGAAAGGCACTGATTCCACTCCAGACCTGCTTTCATCACATACCTAATTCGTGCTGTGTGAGCCATACATATCAATGAATGTGCAATCCTCATACTTCAAACATGGTGCTACATGCTTTGCTTCACTTAGGATTACTGCAGCTGCAAAGAAGAAAAGGCCCAAAGAGAAATTTAGTAGAAAACCAAGTATAACTCCAGCCAGAATATGGTTGGTGTTATACTCACTTTACTCAGATATCAAGTCAAATTCAGACTGCCTTCAGTACTTTTCAGTCAGTTCCAATTACAAGGCACAGCTGTTTAGAACATTTTATAGAGTCATTTGAAGGCTCTATATTTAATCTGAATAATTCATAGTATTTGCTAAGAGCATTTGGTATTACTTTCAATTATGAACATTGTCTTCTCAGAATGTAAAATAACTAGTACATATTTGGCCAGCTCTTCTGCTTGCGCAAATTGATGCAGCTCCATTGACTTGCAATGGAGCGATTCCAATTTAGTGAGTAGACAGAGTGGGCTACAGCACAGTTGCAATAGCTCTCTTTCCTGAGGTACAAACCTGGTGGCGTCCACGGCAGTGAGCATGGACTTGCCTGCTGTGGAGAGGCTGAGAGACCTTAAACTAATCCTCCATTTCAGAAAGCCGTTCTCGCTTTCCAGAGGGTAGCCATGGAGTTGTATACATACACAGGCACACATTTGTGTGCAACGTGATGTTTTATGTATGCATGTATTTACACAGATGTTCTTCCTGTATTGGTTGCACTAATCCTCAGAAGGGAAATGTAGGGCTCTTTTGGCTGATTATCACATAGCAAGGACAGGAAAATGACTGGGGCTGCAGAGCCCAGCCCTCTGAACTCAGGGTGACAGAGAGAGAATGGTTCTGTGCAGTATAAGAAAGTAAAGGGCATGGGACTGAAGTTATACCCCAAGATACATCCTCCTCCCTTTAGACATGTATTGAATAATAATATAATTACAATAAATATGTAATGAAGAAATACACAGAAAACTTTGGGGGGGGGTGCTTTTTTGTGGGCATTTGATGGGAATTTTACCTTTTACTGTCAAAAGTCAGCAAGTTCCTAACTCATTAAAATATTCAAATCTTGACAATTTAAATTTTGAGTTATTTTTCCTTGTACCAACAGTTAAAGAGGTGAGAGAAACATCCTGGAAAATTATTATATTTGGAGTATGCTAGACAGTTATAACAAATACATTGATCCTGTTTTTTTGAAAAGCCACGTCACCTGGAATTGATGCTAGAGTATCAGGTTCAGTGTGCAGCTGCTAAGAATTCTGCTTCTCTGCATAGATTATGTCCAGTGAGTGCACTACACTGTCCTTGATAACAGACATTACCTGGTAGTAAGATGATGGAGCAGGAAACTGATCAAATACAGTGAACCAAAGAGACAGATTTTTTAAGGACTCCAATTGAATCATGAAAAACATGAAATTTTCCTGAAGGCAGGTCACTTTCAGGTTTTGTCTCTTAGTCTGACTCAAAGTATTGTCTCATATGAGAACTATGATATAGAGGAGAGTGAGGTTGCCCTTGATTTTTGGTAAGAGGTGCCAACTAACTATTTGATTTTAAAATGTGAGAGGAAAAGACCTGAGTATGTATGCATGTTTCATACACTCACTATAACTTTCTGCTTCTGTTTGGTAACTCGTGTTTGCTATGCTCTGAATGCTATAGACTTAGTTTTGGCAACTGAAGGGTTCCATGGTTCCTGATGGCAGTTCACTTCTTTCTGGTACTTTTTATTTTCTGTGTATCACTTGAAAAACAAGTAACCAGTCACCTTCTAGATGCCAGATGATACAGCCTCTGTAACAACCTGCCCAGCCAGGTGCACTGAGGTGCTCTGTCTCATATTTTTTTCTGGAATCATCCTGCTGTAAACAAGGAACTTTATATGACACAAGAAAATAAACTGAACTAAACAAGAACTGAAAAACTGTCTGTTTCCTGGAGGAGAGGATGTTGCCTCACCTTCTCTATTGCCGGTTTAAAAAGCTAAGTGTTTTTAACTCAACGTGTAGAGAGATCGTTGTAGCAATCCATGCCAAGAGTGTGTGTGTGTCCTCCAGGAGCAGGGCCGGTCTAAAGGCCCCCTGGGTCCCCCTCTGCTGCGCTGCCGGGGAACTGCAGGGGCGCGCAGCGTGGACTCCGCAGAGCTCCGTGGGCAGACCACGCCTAAAGATGTGCCGGGCTCAGATTTAGACTGTGATTTTGCTTCCCCTACAGAACTCTAAATAGCAATTAGATTTTTAAAAAAATAATAATTCTGAGATAGAGACAGCAGAGTATCTCAATGACATCAGCTTCTCATGAAAATAAGTACATTTTGGGTATGAGATTGTTTTCAGGTTTATTTTGGCCGCTTTGGCACCATGTCTTAGACATGAGGCAGTTGTGTACCTAGGGAAGGTTGGTACATGGAGACGGTAATTCTGGTAATTTCAAAGAAAAAAAAATATGAAAAGCCAAGTTTAATAAATATGTATGGAAGTTTGCATATCCTATGTCAATTAATGACTGGGAATCCATGACTTTGAATGGATGTGAATAATACAATTAGGGGCAGGAAGAAAGTAGATATGGGTAAGAGAACATGTGGGAAAGAGAGGGAAGAAGTAGAAATTAAAAATGAGAGTAACAAACAGGCAAAATAAGGGTCTCCAAAATTATTAAAGGTACAAGCAGAAGGCAGTGATGAGAGGAACAGAAGGTGTGCCCTTAAGTTTGGAGCAGCACTATCAGTAGACACTTGTATTGTAGCTAGAAATGAAAAAATAAAAAGCCATAACTCTCAGTAAATGGATCCAAGAGCATATAAAAATTATACTAAAAAAAAATAAACTTCATTATGTGGACTGTGTAGTGAGACAATGTTTCCCTAAACCCGTAGTGTGGTACCACAGCAAGGTATTTAGGCTAGACCTCTAGGAAGGATCCATTAAATTTTGCTTGCCACTTCAATTGTATCATATGGGCTATGCCAATCTGACTGTGGTCAGCCAGCAGAAATTTACCTCAAAAAAGCAGATCCTTTGCTGGCTTCAAGGAGCAGTGTAGGGGAAATAAGAGGGTTTGTTGTGATATGTGTGCCTTGTGCAACAAATCAGACCATGGGCCCCTCCAGACTGGAGCACAGGCTGTCGTTAGGGTTCAGTGAGATGTCCACTGTGATTCCAGAATTGTCCCCAGTACTGAATGGTTTAGCACCTTGACAATACTTACATAGAACATACACAGATACAAAGCTCAAATCTGTTTTGCTTATTCTTTTTCCTTGTAGGGAATGGAGGTGTGAGCAAAAGGTTTATCTTGCATAAATCTTTAGGCCACTGTGTGAAACTCAATTTATAATGAATGTTGGGCATACAGTTCTCAAATGAGTATGAATTTTCATACAGTAACATTTACAAAGTTGGAATTTTACAGCTAAGTCTAATCAAAACTTATTTTAAAAATTTGACCTGCACTAGGTGTTGCATAGCAGAGTAGCCATCACTGCAGTACTTCACATCTCTTCGTGTTCATCGTATTGGCACAAGATCATTTGAAGAATCATTCCAGGGCTTTGGGGGAGTTATGTTAGTTATTGTTAACAGTCTATTAAATTTATAAACCTTGATTTAAAATTGATAAATTAAGATTATGCTATTGATGTCAATAGAATCAGAATTCTAAATGTTAAAAATGGCATATCAGAAATTGGAGAAATTGCTGCCTTTATCCAGGCACCTTTTGCCCACTGTTTGTCATGCTAATGCCCTTCTGTTTGATATTTACTTCTTTGGACATTGCTACCTCACTCCTTTTGCAAATCCATGTTAGCATTGATGTCATAAAGTAAGCAGAGTGAATGCGTGAAATTGCTTGTAAAATTACCAAATGAAATGAATAGAAAACATGATGACTTTTTTTTTTTAAGTTGGATAAGGAAACTGTCAGCAATGATGCACTCCTGTAATGCTTACTAGAGCTGAACAGTGTATATATATAAGTCTGTGCAAAAGAGACAGCTAGGCAGAGCTCAGGATCCTCAAGGCTTGCCATAGTTGCAGAGGAGAGATTAGCAGCTCTTTCTGCAACTGCCACATATCACTTCAGAGTATAATAAGGTAAGATTTATATGATCTATCAGTACAATTTATTTGAGAGAGCTGAGTACATTACCTTATTGTATTGCCCAAAGTTTGCAATAGAGGTGCAGATCTTTCAGCAAATTCGTTACACTCTGAGGCTACACTCACTGATATTTGGAGTTAGTGATATCATCATTTAAATCTTTTAAGGTATGGAATTAGTTCAACAGAGAATGATCCAAAAAAAGGGAAATCAGCAGTTTGGTTTGCAGAATTAACTGAAAGAAGGAAGATTAACCATTAGAAAGTGAAAGACAAGCATTGTAGTAAGAATTTAAATGTGAGATACAGAGTTACTAATTTTTATATTTTTATCTCTTCAGTATCTTTTGTAGAGATATTTAATTAATGTGTTTAAAAATATTCACTCCTTATAGATACTGCCTAAACATGAATCAACAAGGATTAAAATAGCAGCATGCAAACAAATTAAGTGGGTTTCTATAGACACTGATTTAAAACTGTCCAAGACCAATTGTCACTCCATCACCCTGCAGACTGTCCCTCCACTGCTCCACTTCTATTAGTTTGTCTCAAGCAACTATTTTCATATCAGTGAAAGATCTGAAAAGGAAATTTTATAGCACAGAAGTAAAATTAAAGCCTTTCAAAAGTTACTGTGATTCTTATATAAAATTGAATTGTTTTCCATCCTTCTATGGAATTCCTTAGACTAGAACTGTTGTATTTTACAGAACTTTTCACAAGGAATCAGTAGGTAAATTAGATGTAAAGTATATCTACCTGAAAAAGTAATTTATTTATAATTAGTAATCATTACTATTTGCAAGCATTTTCATGTCAATAGAAATCTAATTTATTCAGTCATACATTTTCATATGAATGTATTTTCTTTTTTTACTACAGTAACATCATAATTTGTGTTTTCAAACTGGAAATAAATAAAAATCTGACTTTTGAAGGATTTCTTTTGAAAACTCAATGAAATTAAGCTAGTTTTAATTGAACATAGGTACAAAAGACATCTGTATTAAAATATATTGGAAAAACAAGCAAAATCAGGTGGATCAAGGAAATACTCAAATATATGTCTGATCAAGGTCTGAGAGAAATATTTGTTACATATTTCTAGTGGTTCAAATTGAGATGCCTTAAATTTTTCATTTCCAATCAAAAAGTAATGAAAACATTTTCATTAGTCTAATATGCATAGGAACAAGTTTTACTGTGTAGGATTAGCCTTAGTTTCCCTGCACCTTGACAATAAGATTCCATGGGTTTTAGCAGTATACACTGGTGACCTAAATAACTTAGAGCGAATAAAATCTTTCTTCTAATTGGGAAATTAATTGATTAGCTGGCATAAACTAAGCAAATGTTATTTTGCTGATCATCTTTTTTTTCTCTATAAAACATGTTTGTGTTACCAAGAATAAAATGACAATTTCTTCTTTAAAAACTGTAGCCTCCTTAACTTGTCAAAAACGGCTGTTGCTGATTTGACTTACCAATAGCAAGTACTAAATGTTGAACAAACAAAACTGATTCTAAATTTTTTAAAGAACATATTTGACAGGAGGTTAATAGCTTTTGAAAGAGCTTATTTTATTAGTAAGGATCCTCTTACTTGAAAATTGTGCTAATTTCAAAAAGCTTAATTTATACACTTCTCTGTTTAGTAATCTCCCAGTCTGAAAAATTTAGAAAAAAGCTGAACATGAATTTAACTTTAAATATATTCTTAAGGCATAAAGTAGCCAGTGGGACTGTTCACAACTGAAAGTCCTACAGGCCTGAGATACAAGAATTAAAGCCAAGATACACTGAATCTCTCTTTACTGACTACAATAATTTTGAATTTTTTTTATAACTTTTATATAAAAGAAAAGCTTTGGTGTTTGATATTTCATTCCACCTCAGTGACTTGGGTTTGTGGCTAATCTAGATCACCATTTAACAAAACTACAGACATCTGTAAACTATTTTTCTTGTTTCTCAGTCTACATGAAAGTATAGCAAACTGCTGGCATGCTATTAAGCATGGCAAATTTCCTTATGTATGGTGTAATAGCCAGACTTTATTTGGTGTCCATGGTAATTCATTTACAGCAACACCAGCTAGTGTGGGGGTCAATCAAACCATTTTTGTGACCGCAACAGAGTCATTTCCCAAAGAATTTGCAGAGCTTTTGTTCTATTGCTGGAAGCCTATGAAATATGAAATTATGCATTCTTTGGGATAAACATTGGATGTCAGTGTTGCACCACCAAATTACAGCTCCAAATGAAACAGTGAAAACGGAGCTCAGTGCTATAGTTAGGGTAATAAGACTGACTACACGACCACTATGGTATATGTTGGTACTATAGCAGGGTATGTTGAAGTGAGGAAATCAAATCTCCCATATCAGGACATTGCATAAGGCAGAAATGAATCTCCACACACACTGATGAGAAAATGAGCAATACTAGCAGTGGCTTCTGGTGGACAGAAAGAAACTGATTCCATTGCTTAATAGTAAAATCCATCAGAAAATCTTGTAGTCATAAATTTATTTTCCTGGTTTTGATCAACATTTGATTAAGATTTTGATTGTCTCCAGTATTTTGATACTGACACTGAGGTATTCTAGTAAAATATTTATATTATTCAGTAAGATTTTTCTTAAAAATTAGGCTTCACAAATTACCAGTAACAATACATTCCCCCTAGCCATTGCCTGCTAACAGTCAAGCTTTGCATCACCAACTCTAAGTTATTTTGTAACAGATGGAAGAAACAGGTTTCATAAAAAAATCTGCTATGAAGGGGCAGACTCCTGGGGCAGAGTAGAAGTCCTCCAGCAGCAAGATTTTTGTTGCAGGAGATTACTTTTTCAGAGATGTTCATATAGCCCCCCCCATTTGTATTGCTCGGTGCGGAGCCAACTCTAAATCTCAAGACAGAGTAATCTGCGCCTTCACCACACATCATTCCCTCAGAACTTTTTTATGGCTTCCTCCAGGCCATACTTTATTTAAATCCAGCTTATTGTGACGAGGCATTACAATAAAAAATATATATATTTTCACTCAGACTGCCTTATTTTATAAATCATTGAATTTATAAAATGATGTGTGGAGCCACAGGAGTTCGGCAGATTGCGTTTATTGGGGAGGGTGTTTTTTGACTGGGTCTTACTTTGCAACCAGATAACTTCAATGCACTCATCTGTCCTACCTCCTTTTGTTTTTCAGACTGTATCATAAACTTTCTTTTTGATGTAATTGATCCAGACATATGTAAAGATTATTACATTTTTCTTTGTTGCCTTATTTCTGTTTTGACAGGCAATGAAAATGAAAAGCATTTATTTTGTTGCTGGGCTCCTTTTAATGATAGTTCAAGGCAGCTGGCAAAATCCTCTTCAGGATACAGGGGAGAAATCAAGGTAAATTCTTTAGATCAAACTTTTAGAAATACTTGGCCTGGACTTTGTTTTCTTACAGTTTGAAGGCAAACATACCATGACTTAAACATGGTTTTACACAGTATTTAATCTACCATTGGAAGTGACAAAATTTTTCAGTGTTGCACAGCATAGCACAGAAGTTTTGGGTATTAAAACAATAGCTTAGTTATCCAAGAAGACTGTGTAATTGTGCACTATCCAATCTGCTATGTGGATTCATTTTACTAGACAGCCAGTGATCAATATGCCACTTCCTTTCACTTTGTGGGAGTAAAAGAAAAGTCAATGCACCTGCAGGACGTACTGTAACCATTGCCAATTAACAAGGTGTGAACTTTTCACAGATCATTCAAAGCTTCCCAGTCTGAGCCATTAGAGGAGTCTAGGCAGCTGAATGAAGTGAAACGTCACTCACAAGGCACATTCACCAGTGATTACACCAAGTACTTGGACACTATACGAGCTCAGGACTTCGTGCAGTGGTTAATGAGCACTAAAAGAAATGGGTAAGCATTTTGGTCACATTGATATAGATCTCCATACACAGAACCAGACAAATACCTCACTGAATTCAGTTTCTTGGTATCAGCTTCCCATTACAGACCATGGATAATCCTCAAATAAGTAAAGTACTTGAGGAAAATTTATACATACAGCCATAGAATCGCTTAGGTTGGAAAAGACTTCTAAGATCATTAAGTCAGCCATTAATATAATGTTATTGTATTATTAAAAATGGGAAATAGGTTCAAAATCAGTCAAAAGGATTTAGTTAGATCAAAGTGTAGTATCAGTGTATTGCCTGATATGCCACTTATCCTATCCTGATGCTTCCTTTGTGGAAAGGGAGCTAAAGTTTAAGTTTTGTTGTTCATTGGATACTTGACAAGTATCACAAGTATAAGTTAGCATGCTTTTTAAAATACACTTTGATTAAATACAAACTACCAAGCTGAGAGCAAGAATAATGAAGAAGCGTGTCAGTCCTGTGTTCTGGAGAAAATCTGTCCAGGGAGTAGAAAAATCTATTATATTAATGCTTTTAATCTCTGAAAGCCTTTAAACCATAAAGTAACAATTTCTACACATTGTATTAATTTAAATTCATATGCATTAAATATAATTAAGAAGATATTCATCTATCAGTCATAGTTTTTTCTCATAGTATTTAAAGAATAATGAATAAAAGTTTATGTATACTCTGCAGTTTACTGGTAATAATGATCTAATGATTGAAAAATTCCACTACAGCCAACAAGGACAGGAGGACAAAGAAAATGACAAAGTGCCGGACCAGCTCTCAAGGTATTCTATTTGCCACAACTTGTTACTCAAAACCAGTCTGAGCTCATTTTCAGTTAAGAAAGAAAACAACTAGTATTCTTTACAATGTTACCATAATCCAAGAAATACCTATCAAAAGATATTATCTCCCACTTACTTTTTTACAAGGAAAGAGGAAATATCTCTATGTTATTTATTCCTATACCTGTGTTCTATAGCTATATGCAGTGGATCCAAGAAATGCAACAGGATGAGAACACATTTCAGGAAAGGAGATTTCAAGGAATCAAGTAGAGTAGAGCATAACATAAAAAGTAAAACTTGGTATAGAAAAAGGCTGGAAAAAACCCCAAAACCCTACACATAATGTTGAGGAAAAGAAAACCAGTGAGAAGTGAAAGGAAATGGCCAGGCACCCCCTTGCAGAGAGCTGATCAAAGACAATGCAGTGCTCAGCCCTAAGCACTCGGTCCTATGTCACATAAACTGGTCAGTACAGAAAGGAGAATGCAAGACCTGCTGAAGGCCAGACTTGTGTTTCTTGACTATGTTTTTGGGAAGGGTTGGGGGGATTGGAAATTTTAAAGAAATAAAAGAGAAATCAAATAAGCGCTTTTGCAAAACAGATTAAAATACCTATATTAATTTTCTTCTGTCAGAAATTCCAAAATAAAATAGCCCAGATCACAGAGATCCTTAAGTTCACAGTGTCAATATTAATAACAAATCTGTAATGATGTTTCAGCTTCATTGAAACAGCATATCTCAAGAAAATTAACATTTCATTAAAAATGTTCCAAACAACTCTAGTTAGCATGCTGATGAAAAGTGCAGATGGTACTAAATTAGGAGGAATAGTGAAATCCCAAGAGGAAAAAATAATAGAAAGAGCTGGAGGCCCTGAAAATTGGGCAGAAATTAGCAAGTTCTGAAACAGAAATGCTAGAGAAATTATTAGTGGAAAATATTCCATAATATGTCTACTTCTTAGTGTAGTTTGCCTTCCCAAGATACAATGTGACATATTTTTTATGTTGTATCAGGGAAATAGCCACAAGGAGATCTAGGGAGGAGAAGGCAAATGTCTTTAGTAAGATGGAGTTGATCGGGCTTGAAATTTTTCCAAGATTATGACTTGGTCAGAGTGATGATGAAAAGGGTGTTCAAAAAAACAACGCAAAATGTAAATTTGAAGGGAATCAAGTCTGAATAGTTTGGCTAAGAAATAATGAAGATGAAGATAGGAGGAGAGCTGAATGGAAATTTTTAGGTTAACACAAGAAGTAACAAAAAGCATGTATCTATAATACATTACAGTTTCTTGATCATAACTAATTAATCTAGCAGAAGAACATTCCAGTGCAACTGTAATTGCTTTCTGCACCTGAACTGAGTTTTCAGAGCTAGTTCAGGCATCTGCACAAAATTAAATTGCATAGTACAGACAATACTTTCTGAACAGAAATATATCAAGAAAAAATATATCAAAAGTAATTTGAGAAGCAAAGAAACTCCCTTTTAAGAAGTGCTCGCCTGGCAAGTGGGAAATTTACGTCAATAAAGGTTTTAAAAAATAGTAAGTTCTTATGTAGTGCTACTGTGTTGTATATTGTGTTCCTATTGCATTCTTTCAGCAATGCAATCTCCAAGCGTCATGCTGAATTCGAGAGACACGCTGAAGGCACCTACACCAGTGACATCACCTCTTATTTGGAAGGTCAAGCTGCAAAAGAGTTCATTGCCTGGTTAGTGAATGGACGAGGAAGAAGAGAGTAAGAATCCATCCATTCCTATTACTCAATTTTGCTTTGCATTTGGGGTTAGAAATCATGTGTGATGAAACCTTGATGTGGTTTTGATCATTCTTGATATATTTCATGTTTTCTTTTGTAAGAGGAGGTATTCTGTGGGTGTTCCAAATACAGATTTTAAACCAAACCTGTTCAGTATGCTGTTACACTCTAAAAGGTCAACTTATATTTAAGGTCAACACATCTAAAACTAAACCAGACTACCACTTTCCCCCTTCACGTAATATTGCTTACAGTCTCTTTAATTATCATTGAGATGATTCAAGTCAGTGTCATCTGAAATTACCTTTTCTCTTTATTTGCTTTTACTGTCAATCTTTTCATCTGCAATATTTTCAAGACTGAATTTTTACCTATGTCGTCAGCTGTATCCTATGTGCTGGTGATCATTCCCAGCAGTAACTGATAACTTCTTTTCCTCTTCCCATGATTCTCAGAGTCTTGCCAAGCTTCTGCTGCCAGAATAACCATAATTTCCTGTGACTATATCTTACTTTCCTTTTTAAGATGCCTCTAATTCTTTTGCTATGGTTTGCGGTTTCCTGGGCACAGTGTTCCATAGTTTTTACCTACCTATGACTGATTTCTTTCATTTCTGTCTTGTTCTCCACATAGTCGTTGCAGATTTCTCAATCCTTTTCACTTCATGGACTCATGACTTTACATGTTTTTTCATGATGGTCTTACACTTAGAATGGCATTACCCTCAGTCTCCTGCCTCACCTTCTGTTTCATGTTTCCAACTCTGCATGGTTAGGACCTACACCATGCATGTGCCACCTCCCACCTTTTAACTGTTCTGTACTAATTTGTGCCTTTAGACTGTAAGCTCTTTGGGGCAGGGATTCCAGTTCATCCTCTGATTATATATTCTACCAGCTGTAAAGTACCATGTAAGTCTCTTGCACTATATAAAAGTAATAATAAATAATAATAATAATAAAATACAATCTCTAAGACAAGATTGTGTGTTGTAGTTAAGGGACTAAATAGTTGAAAGTAAATTTTGTAAATAATGGCAATTTCCTGAAATTAAATAAAATCAAATACATTAGGTCAGCTGTAGAGAAAGAAAAGGCTGGTTCCATGTCCTAGTGGTGTTCAGATTTGCACTTGTTTCTCTGTCATGTTTTATTTTCATGAGCAGAAATAGGGTATTTCTATACCTGTTTGAGAGAAATACAACCTACTTTGATGAACTAAGCTTAGAAACCTAGATGGACAATTAAATGTCAACCAACCTTCTGCTTTCCAATATTTAGTATTATTTGTGGTTGAACTTGTATATAGCCTTCCTTGAAACGAACCAGTCTGCCTGTCATTCCAGCCAGAGCCCAATGTGCTTTAGCATCGGCCCACCTTTATGGAACCATTAAAATCTTCCTGTATATGATGGGATAAAACAAGAGAGGAAAGTTTTCTAAACCAAAGTCTTGACATACTGGTTTTCCAGTCAAAGAAGCATAGAACAAGAATCAGTATTAGATTCCAAATATAAAATGCTATATTCCATGATTTTACAGCAAACAAGCACATAGATTTTATACAGGTGCTTTAACTGAGTTATTTTAACCATCCCCACACAAAAAAATAAAAATTGCTGCTCTTAATATCTAAATTCCCATGCAATATAATTGTAAGTAAATAACTAGGACTTAAGTCCAATTAAAACAGAAAAAAGTATGAAAATTGACTATAATATTTTAGTAGTGATATTTCTTAAGTAACAATTCTTAGTAAATCTACTGATGCTTAATCTACTTGGCATAGACATTGCAGACTGAGACAGGTTTTTGCATGTATGGCTTTTTCAAAATTGTTAGAAAGGAATTTAGACTCGTTGGAAGGAACAGTCCTCAGTTTTGAAAATAATGCCTCAAAAGATGTTCTGATATGTGTCGTGCTATACTGAGCCACAATGTCAGGCACAACGCTTAACTCCCTCAAATCACAGGAAACGTGCAGTGTATTAGAACCCTGGAATAAGGCCCTTTTAAATGGTTTGTATATTTTGATATGCAAATTGTTTGATAATTTCTTCCCTTTGAAGTTTCCCAGAAAAAGCTCTTGTGGCTGAAGAAATGGGCCGAAGACATGCAGATGGCACTTTCACGAGTGATATCAACAAAGTCCTTGATGACATGGCTGCCAAAGAGTTCCTAAAATGGCTAATTAACACAAAAGTTACCCAAAGGTGCCTGAATTTTATACTATTCTTAACATACCGGGGGGGTTGAAATGTATTTGTCACACATAGGGAAAATACTACTAATTTTCCTCTTAACTATTGATATATCTCTTACAAACTTTGTTACAGACAGATGAACAAGGGTAAGACACTAAACAGAAGTCATTCAAAATATTCTTTGCATTTTGTATCAGTGGTGAACCTCTCTAATAGTTTTCTATTTAACCTGAGAGGAGTTTTGCCACCCAATGTTACTGAAGTAAGGGCATGTTAAATTACTGAAAAATAAAACTCCACTTTGCATGGACATTATAAAATCAGAAATAGTTACTGGTAAAATCACACCAAATTGGTTATTCTTTAAAGACTAATATAAGACACTGCCTTAAAATGTGGCTTGTCATTAGACAACAGTACTGTAGTCTGAGTTCCTGATAGTTAAGAACCCTCCTTTAGTTTGCCTGTATATAAGCAAAGCAACATTTTCTATGTGAGCTCTGTGAACAGGTTAATATTTAAGAATTATTTGTTAAAATTAATGAAGTATTTAAAAAATAATAAAGTGCCAAGGCAAGGCACATGTGAGCGGTCAGATTTTTTAAAATGTTGGATGTCCACTCTGTAAAATTTAATTACTTTTAGTCTTTGCACTATTGAAGCACCCAAAGTGACTGGTTGATCTTGGAAATCTGAAACAATGAATAGTCTCAAAAAATTTAGAAGGTATCGTTAAAATACCATTTTTATTGACATGCAACTGTTTTTGTGTTTGCAGTTCAGCATTAAAACCGACAATTTAGGAAAATAATCTATTACAAACTACTAAAAAGCTTTTCCTTTAGGAATAATTGTTTTCAATCTGTTATTAGAGAGAGGCATTGAAAGGTCTGTGGAACTAACATCTGCTCACTCTTAAACACAAAAAATATGTTCCACACATATTTCATAAGTCTTGGGAGACTTAGAATATTTCCTAATTGCTGCTGCTTTTTCTTTTTCCCCCAGAGACCTTTTGGAAGAATACCAGTAAAAATGTAGAATAAAATGGGATAAATGAAGATCTTCATTGCATCAGCTGCCAGTTATTAAGAGATTCTGAAATCTGTATTCTGTCATTTACATTTGGTGTAACAAAGCTATGTCACCTTGCATGCCAGGAAATAATTGTACTCTAGTTTAGTGTTGCCAAAGGTTTATATATGGAAAACCTGTTGTCTAAGGAACGGTTTTCTTAACAGTTTAAGACTGTGAAACTTCCATATCTTCATATTTTCCATTTATTAGGACTAAAGTAACTCCATTTATATTTAATGATAAAATTATTTTTCTAAAAAGTTTACTTCTACACACAAATAATTTAATCACCAATTATATGTGTTATTCATAAGGGGCTGGCAGTTACAAATGCCTGAGAAGTGAATATCTCTCTTAAAACCTTTGTTATAAAAAGGCTAAGCTTTAAGGATATTGAATGATAGCCTTAAATAAATTTTTTCAAGCTTCTTTTCTGTTGACTTTTCATGTGTATATCCCTTGTGCCTCTTTGCACTCCATTTCATTTTAATCTAATATTTTAGTGTCACTGCGCTCTTGGAAGTGGTTTGTTTGGAATGATATAACGAACCCAATATTTTGTTTTGTCACGTTTCGCCCGTAATGATTCCCAGAAAAGAGCTGTGTGAACTCTGAATTACCTTTAGTTGAAAAAGAAATCTGAGATGAAGCTAGAGAGGGAAACATGACTGAAGAGACAATTATTCTTCATTAGCATAAATGCTGGTTTCTCATTAATATTGAAAAATATTAAGTGCAATATACTCTATAAGTGGTGGAAAATGCCACGTAATTTCTTCAAATTTTATAAGATTTGCAAGTAAACCCAACTCAAATGGCCCCCTAATCTGTGTTTTATTCTTTCCTTCCGTCTTCATCTGAGAACCACTTTGTCCATCATCTCTTGCATTGACCAACATTGTACTGGAACTTGCAAGCACAACTGTCGTTTCAGGAACCTGTACCTTCTCCAGCCTGGTAACAGAACATTTTGCTTGCAGACCCCAGTGTTCCTGGCAATCCAAACACACTCTCAGCTGCCCGAGGCATGTTTTTGTAGGTACGATAGTAGCTGCAGCTCTCAAATAGTCACAGGTGCCATTATGTAGCTCTTACTGACAATGACTACCCAAACCCCCTTGTCTCCCCTTGGTAGAATAGCCATATACCAAGGATCTATATCAAAATGTCCTAAAGGGCAAGGGTTTCAATAGAAAGCCAATGGGCTTAGCAAGTATCAAGTAGACGTTGATGTGAAGCAGGACCATTGCTGAATCAGAATTTGCACCTATAACTTTTGCTAGGAATAAAGCTTTTATAGGAATAAGTTTTTTTAAAAGCATCTGAAACTTTCACTGATCTAGAATTTCTGGAAAAATATTAGATTGTACTTCCAAAGCGCTACAGGAACAAATATCCTGCAGTTTCAGATCAGGACTGATCACACCCAGCTTGGCATCTAGAACAGCTTCTTGACAGCAACAGAAATCTGTTCTAAGATCCTAATTTAAAAAAATTAAAACTCAGCAAAACCTTGCATTTAAAAAACCCCATCATAGCATCCAAAATACCACTGGAGGGTGGGGGTATGTATATGTATTTGTTATTAATTTAATCCCATTTGGGTACAGTGGTTTGGGTTCAAGTACTTCTGGGACTAAATTCAGATATACATAGGTGGATATATGCGGTCCAGGATAAAGTGGTACTAACAGCATAACTCCTCAGTTTCCATAGACTGAACATTGAACATTCAAATATTTTATGCCCTGAATATTTAGTGCTCTGAAGGACAGGATTCATGAGTTACAAATCCATTTTGCTGTAGTGTCTGTCAGCAGGGTATTTGAGCTCCTCCTGGTGATGCCTTTGTTAGCTATGAATATACTGGGTTTTCCACATTTTTACAAATTACATGCTTTAGGAGCAGAGGGGTATAAGTTATTTTCTCCAATTTCTGCCACTTGTCTGGAACACAACAAAAACATTTAACCTTTAATTTCCTATGTACCAATCTAGAGCATGAATCAAAAGAAACCCTTTCTTCAGATGTGAGATGAACTTGTAATCAGAAATTCCAAACACATGTTTTAGCTCAACAGAGCTAAATCACAGAGCAAGTCCATATGGGAACAATCATGTGTTATTTGCTGGATATTTCTTACACGTGCTACATGAAATTCAGGGAATGGTACAAACACAGGGAGAAATAAGCTGCAGTCACTTCATCTTTACTACACAATAGCTACAGTCCTCTGTGAACGTGTGCTGCCTAGAACTTCCAGGTGGCCTTATATTAAAAAGTATTCCCAATATTATCTCCTTTATTAACTGCATTTTATTTGCTGATTGTGCAGCATGCTTCCTTTTCCACGCTATTTATTATCTGGAAAAATAAGCATATTGAAGTAAAAAAAAAGACCGTTAATTGGAATTAATAACACATAAAAAAAAAAAAAGGAACAGAAACCCAAGGTATTCTAATCATTCAACTGCTCTGAGGACATGTGGTAAGAATATGAAGTTGCCAGAAAAATAATTTTATAAAGAAAAATACATAAACTTGTAAGAACTGAATGACAGCTGCTACTAGCCACATTGAAATGGTTGTTCCAGTGACATAATCACATGAAACAGGATTTTTTTCTCATTAGCTTTCCTGATTTACAGTTAACATTCACTTCACAATCCTCTCAAACTTGTGCAAAGACATATTACAAAACTGTCCTTATGCTGTTTCAACCTCAAATGCAAAGAAAAAATTAAATTATTTCAGAAAAAAAACCAGACATTTTTAATATATTTGTAGGAAAAAAAAACACTTTTAGTCCAGTAGAACTTGAACAATTCTCAGCGCTAGTAGGACTTTTGCCTTCTCTTCCTCACAGCACATTTGAAGTGCTGTGAATCTGTACCAAACTTTCTGCAGCACGTATTTCATCTCACACAGCCGCACATTTGAGACATCTGGAACACATCATCATACCTGTAAAGGAGAGTGTACACATTTGGGTCACAAACAATTTTTCTTACTCTGCAGACATTATACTTTCTGTTTTTCCTGTTTGACTTCTCCAAATATTTCTGGAGGAATCAAATGTATAAACAGAGGCATAACAAAATTTTTGAGTTACACCAGACCTCTCAAGGAGACATCACATCTGGCAGGTCTACCAAGTGTTTAGGAAAGCCAACCTTCAGGCTCAAAGCTGTATTTTCATTCTTTCTAGTAAGCAGCTCTTGGGAATCATGCAATCTCTTTATGAATACAACTGTGTTTAGCATACAATATGATGAACAGCTTTGGCTTCTCAAATTTTGCCATGTACCAGCCACTGTTGGATATTCATTTGCTTAATCTCTTGGCACCATATTAATACTTATCTGATTACAAAAGAACACCATGGTATTAAGTAATTTGAAATATTTAGCTGGAGGAACTTTTTAAGTCTCAGGCTATCAGAAAAGACAATCTGATAGAGCACCAGAAGAACAACCACAGCAATAATTTTTGGAACCACAGGCATTTTGATCAGACAGGAGGAACTTGAGTTGTTTTTCAAGGTGTATACAATCGCTGCTAGAAACTACTCCAACTAAGTGGAAAACATATTCTGTACTGACTCTTACTGGACCACTCATGTGGTTCTGAGTAGAGATTCAGGTCTCTGTGGCATGACCAGAGTCAGAAGCACTATAGATTATTAACAATTTCATGTAGATACAGGAATCCAGATTTCCAAAGGCACTTAAAATTGTGTGCCCACTGAAACCAGCAGAAGCCAGGCATATGCTTTGTCAGCATTGCTCGTTTTTTCTACTTAGACTTCATCACTAAGAAGCAATAAAACCTTGCAGATAGCCTTTCAAAATATTACTAATCTCCAATTTGGCTATGAAAACTTTGGTAACATTCAGGTACATTTTATCACAAGTCTGACATAATTTGACACTCTGATGTCACTACTTAAATGTTCAGGGGAAAAGAAAAAAAGAATAAATTGGCTGCATTATATATATGTTGCAATTCCTCCTACTCATTGGGAAAAGGAAAATTCACCCTGGGGTGAGGGGTGGTGGTGCCTTGGTTTTGTTTTTGTTTTTTTTTTGTTGGTTAGACAAGCAAGTGCACAGTACACCAGATAGATATTTAAGTGGAGCTGGAAGACATTCTGAAACACTGGTCATGTATCTCACAGCATATAATGAGACAGTTGTTTGAGAAATAACGTACAAGACTGGCCTTTCACTGTGATTTTACTTTATAGAAGTGGACTTATCTGTACTCAGAATTAATGTGTGCAAGCTGTGAAATTGCAGTGTGTTAGTGTGGTAAATTTACACTGAACTACCTGGAGGCACCGTCAGGGCAGATTAATGACATTCCTAAGGTAAACTGATACAGCTCCCACCGTGCAAATTCCTCCCTAGCAGCAACTGCTACCTTCACGGAGAATGGGATACAAGAGAGAGCAAGGACATAAGCTTGTGTCCGGATGAAGTTTATTACCTTCCATATATACATACTGTTTGTAAATATTTTGGGTTATTCTAAAGATTTATACATCACAAAAAGTATTTACCCACTTCCAGACAGTTTGTTTCAGAAACGGCAGCAAAATACTAAATGCTGTGCTCCATCTGCAGAAGTGGAATGAGGGAACAAGCAGCATAACTTCATTGAAAGCTCTGACAAGTATTTTGAAGGCAAGACTAAGAACATTTGCTGTTTCCCTTGATCTCAAACCTCTTGCTTCAGCAGATCACATACTTTTTTTGTTACGCTTCTCAAGTTGTAAAAAACCTGCATCTCTGGTAACTGCGAGTGTTCTGCAAATAGAGAAGAAAGATCTAAGATGGACAAAACCAAAAGCACTACTTATAGTTACTTTCTGGAGGCTTGAATTCTTCTCTTAAAATAATTTACTTGGCTTTTTAAGCAATTAAAAGCTTTACAATTTTGATTTACAGGTTATTCTGTCTTTTCAACTAATCACTACCACTATCGCAGCACATACTCAAAATTCTCCCGAAAATTATCTGATGTGATAAACCACGGTCATCTTCAGTAGTGGATTTTAAACTTTTATCCTATATTTCCATTTTCTGGTCTTAATTTAAAATCCCATTCTGAAGACTTGCAGTTCTACCTCCAGCGAGAAACAAATAAACATAAGCCCTTCCTGCGACTTTATTAGTCCCTCCCTGACTCGATTGCCAGAGAAAGAAGTTCAAAGAGCAGAAACTTTACAAGAAATTCTGGTGTTATCAAAGCACTGGGAGCTTTGCCATCAGCGTTCGGAGGCATTTCACTTCTGGGCCGTTATCTGATTTCCGACAGAGATCCCTGCGGTGTCCCCGCTCCCTCCTCTGCAGTGTCGCCGCGTTCCCGGGGTGTGAGCTGACGGAGGCACGGCCGCTCACACCGCCAAGACCGCAGGAAACCCGGGCTCTTGCACAACCCCCGCCGCCTGCCGCTCCCAAGGCAGCCGCCCCCCGCCCCCGCTCCGCCGCCGCTCCCGAGCAGAGCCCCGCGGGCAGCACGGCCGCAGCCCTTCGGGATCGCCCTCGCCCCGCCGCTCGCCATGCCGGTGCGTGGGGGCAGAGGGGGCGGCAGCGCAGGCGGGTCCTGCGCCACCGCCGCCTGACGGGACTTCTCCTTGCAGAGCTTCCTGAAGTGGCTGCTCGTGGCCGTGGGGGTCGCCGTCGCAGTCGTGGTCATCACCGTGCCCCTGGTGCTGCTCACCGGCAGTGAGTCCCGGAGGGGCGGGAGGGCGCCGGGGCGAGGGGAAACTTTGGCGGAAAGTTTGTGCTTTAGGGAGCGGGGTCCGTGGGGCTGGAACTGGGAGGTACTGAGCCAAGAGGGAGTCTCACCTGGGAGGGCGGGGGGCGCAGGGAGAGGTAAAAAGACCCTTGGTTTTCCCGTGTGCGCTGCTAATAGTTAAAACCATTATCGTTTTCAGCATTTTCTGTCCTTAGTGTGGCCAAAGGGTGTCGAACCAGCAGTAAAATGCCAATTACTCATTTTTCTAGGGTGTATTGAAGAGATAAGATTATATTCCCTCTCTTTTGCTGTGTTTGCACAACTTTTGTTAATGTCATCGAGTGAAATTGTATAAACAGCACTGCTACAGAGGTCAGAAAAGTAGAAGATGATTTGATACGCAGTTTTGGACTCTGATCGGTTTGTACTCTCCAGGTTGCCCTTGTAGCTCTGGATGTTAATGTGAAACAACGTTAAATCCTCATCAAGCAATGCCTTGCTTGCAGCCGGTAGGACAGCTGTACCTTATTCTCTATTTTGTGTTCTTACGATGAACAGCTGAGCAGCCGTGATATGTGGAATCAGCACTGCAGACTGTTAGGAAGTGTTTTCTAGTTTAGACCTTCGGTGGTCTCTCTGTGAAGTGCAGCCCAAGATGTGTGTGCTGATGTTGACAATGTGCTCGGCAAAGAACACAGCAATTGCTTACGTGCACAGAAAGTTCTGGAGGGTTTGTTGTACGTCAGTTAAAGAGGTGAGGCTTGTGTTCATATGTGTTCGCTAGTGCTCATATGGCATAATTTACATTAAACTGTTTTGCAGTTCAGCTCTATCAATATTAATATCCCAATCATTAAAAGCTAGATTTTCAAAGTCCAGATATCTGAATTGCATATCTTCTAGGCTAAAACTTTCTTTAGTGGATGCTGACTCCCTTTTCTGTTTTTTTTGGGCTGCCTTTTGCCACTTATCTCAAAAAAGCAGATTTTTGAGATGACAGAAAATACTCTGAATTTCACGAGTTGGGAAGAGCAATAGAAAGGGTCATGATAACTTATCAAATGGATGTGTGTAGGCATAACACCTAGTGAAAAAATTCAGTATGCAGGCCTGAACTGTGCTGAAGAGATGGTGCTTGTCTATCTTGATGCCAATTCTATGTCTTACTGTAAGTCAAGTGGATTTTCTTCTTTCATAAATTGTAGCACAGGAATTCTTTTGCTGTAGAAGTGGCTGCAATTCAGAACCAGTCACTCAGTTATACAGTAAATTCATTTTACTTCAAAGAAACACTTCTGTTGTATGATATACAGAATACCACCATGCTGTCAGCCTTGGCTTGCATTGTTTTGGTTGTAAAAGAGTAGGACAGTGAGTCAGTCTTTTTACTGTTGGCTCAAATTAAGGCATAGGAAATTAACTAGAATGGCCAGGTAGTTCACTAAGTCCCTCTGGATAAAATATGGATTGAGATGGAGTGTTTAAAAAACTTGGATTCCTGTCTCTTCCCAAATCAGGCCAGCAGTAACATCTGAATAACAACTACGACCACTGTAATTTGGGAACTGCAAGGTGCTTTTGAATTTTTGACTGTACTAAACAAAATTTTCCTGTTAGCTGAAAGTGTACAGGTGGTGTAGTTATAAAAGTAGTAATTTACAGGTTAGAGCCCTTAATGACTGACAGTTTGTTTACATGGCTTTTATGAACAATCACAGGGCACGTGAGTCAGCTGAGGATGCCTCCTGGGCCATACAGGTGCTTGCCTGAATACAAAATGAAAGTGGCAACATTGTGTTTGGGGGGAGAAGCTTGCATGGCTGTGACTATGGGAGATCAAAGTCTGCTCTGATAAAAGTCCTTGTAATTGCAATCAAGTCTTTATTTCATACCAAGCATTCAAGCATTGTGCAGGGAGTGAAAATTATGATTATTGATATTAATAGATAATTTTGAATTTGGATTTCTTACCTTTGGTCTGCAACTGTTCTCCCTTTCTCCCTTCCATGCTTACCAATATACTTACATTTCATAAGCTTAATAGTCATGCAGCACATAATTAGTTTGATAAATGGGCTCCAGTGCTGTGAAAGATTGTGAAATTTTGCCACTCCAGAGAAGTTCTGGCTTGTTGCCTGGCCTGTAGGCCTGGCAAGTGGAACTTCTCCTTCTTCTCTTGCAGCTGTTTAGCATGGAGAAATGTTTCAGACTTAAATTTGCAAAAAGGTTCCCTAATTCTGGGTGCAGCCCTTCACTGCTTACCTTGAGACCCTTCCCAGTCAGAACTCTGTACAAAATTCTATGCATTTTCTCTGCCTATTTTGACACCTTATTTTATATTTAATAGCCACATGGGGCTACTTGCATCAAACAAGCATTGTTGAGCCTACTTGCTCAAAACAGCCTTGGGGGTTGTATTTGAAGTCTGTTGACCAAAGCATTGTTATGCTGTGAGGTGCTATCCAACAGGTGACTACAGTAACATGTGGTTACTTAAAGCATGAATTTTCTCTAAAACAATTTTGGTCTGTCTGTTCATGATTCATTACCCATTTACTTATGTTTCTCCTTTTTTTTTTTCCTCCTATAACTTTACATGCAATAGGCATATTGAAACATCCCATGTCCATATATACCTTTATCTCTTCTCTTATCTCAGTTCTTGTTATGGCCAGCTGGGTAGGAAGGCCAGGAGTGGGAGGATGAGTAGCCAATGCTGAGAGCAGGAAGGAGACAGTGCAGTACCAGGTATCGTTCTGCTGCCATGAGAAGTCATAAACTGCCTTAGAGTGAGGGGTCCCATACAGCTGCCTGACTACAAACCAGGTTCCTTCAGCCATGGGTCTAATTCTCTAAGGGTGAGATATTCACTAAATGAGAAGGATCATCACTGTCGTGATTAGATGATACTGTGTGTGCCTCTGTGGTCTTCTAGTAGAAATGTGCCTAGAAGAGGCTGGAACAGCACAGCAGGTGCTGGGGAAGTTAAAGACCTTAAGGTGTCTGAGGGTTCTTCATGAGTCTGAAAAGATAGGGAATGGAAATATTTTCCTCCTGTATGTCCTTGACTCCTGTAACTGTCATTTATCTCAGTTATCTACCCTAATTCAAATGTTGAGTAATGTAATATAAAAAAAAAAAAATTATCAACAGTGGATTGCTATCTGCAAAATACTTATCCTGTTTTTATTTCCTTGCCCTGCATGAGATGAGGTAACTTTGAGAGGGATTCCAGAGTTATTGATTACAAAGTTAATGATTACATCCCTCTGGGGTAGCCTCTGCAGCCCCACAGAGTGGCTTTTGGGTGAACTGCCCCGGGCTCATTCACTGGTTATGGTCTGTTCTGAATGTCCTCTGTGAGCTCCTGGGTGGAATTCTGAATGAAGTGAACTTTTGGCCTGACCCAGCAAAGTAGTTTCTACGTTCTTTTTTTCTGGAAACCTACTCCAGTGCTCTAATCATCATGTATCTCGAGCAGTAACTGTGGGCTTGTGTGTACAGGAAGTGGAAGTGTTAGAGTACCTTTTCACACATGCTGGAATAGAAACAAGGGGAAAAGGACTGTTTGGAAAAACTGGCCTGAAACATCTCTTGCTTTTCTGACCATTGATTCAGTTGGGTTTTCCTTGCATCTCTCCTGCTGCTCCAAATTACATTCTTAGTCTGAAGGTTATTCTCACTCTTGTTCTGCTGTCACTTTAAAATGGAGATAATCATTCACCTTTTGTGATTTTTAGCATTTCTCTCTCCCTTTCTCATTATTGCTGAACATCATGCTTGTACTTGTCTTTCCCTTTTTGTGGTTTTTCCAGTCTCTCTCTTGGTAATGGTGAACATGCTGTGAAGATTCCATTATTACAGCTTTTTATAGTTTTCCATCACTTTAAAGTTAGGTACGTAATTTCTTGTGCCTTTTTTTTATTATTACATATGGAAATCAGTAAAAGGCCCCTTGATACTTGGGAATAAACAATACATATACCAAAAGTTATTTTCAACATCTTTAGGTTTTGATATGGTGGATATACCATAACACACAATAGTTAACTTCTTGTTTACTTTGTACCTGTCCTGGGTTTGGGTGGGAATCAGGTAATTTCCTTCCTAATAGCTGGTACAGTGCTCTGTTTTGGATTCAGTATGAGAATAATGTTGATAACACACCAATGTTTTGGTTGCTGTTAAGTGGTGCTTGTTCTAAGTCACAGACTTTTCAGTTTCTCAGGCTCTGCCAGTGAGCAGGTGCACAAGGAGCTGGGAGGGAGCATGTCCTTCGAGGAGTGGCTGACAGAGCAGGGATTGTTTAGCCTGGAGAAGAGGAGGCTCAGGGGTGACCTCAGCTGACCTGATCTGGCCAAAGGGATATTTGATAGGATGTCACGGTCATATAAACAGGAGGGAGTTGGCTGTGAGGTGCCAATCGCTGCGCGAGGACAGGCTGGGCACTGGTCGGTGGGTGGTGAGCAATTGTATTGTGCATCACTTTCTTTCTTGCATTTTATTCCTCTCTATCTTTCTCTCCTTTTCATTACAAATATTATTACTATTATTAGGAGTATCACATTTAGGTTTATTTCAATCACTAAACTCTTTTTATCTCAGCATAGGGATTTTATCTTTCTCTCATTCTCCTTCCTATCACCACTGAGGGTGGGGAGGGCAGAGAGGAAGGAAGCGAGTGGCTGAGTGCTACTTAGTTGCCAGCTGGGGTTAAACAATGTCAACACCTTACACCTACAGAAACCAACGCAATTTTTCTCGTGAAGAAGGGTGATGTATGAATAAAAAATTCCAAAATGGAAACAAAATTGTTTATCAACTTCGTATGAGTACCACTTACATAAAAGGTTAAGAGCCTTCTTCTCAGAAGGATTTACTTACAGTTTTGCTGTTGTAACAGGGGTATTATGATGTTATTATTTCCAGTATATCACTATGACAGTAGAAATATGAATGTACTGCAAGGAGTGAGAAGAGGACGGAGATGAATCATAGAATCATTAAGGTTGGAAAAGATCTCCAAGGTCATCAAGTCCAACCTTTGACCAAACACCACTTTATCAACTAAACCATAGCACATACAGTCACTTCTTGAACACTTGCAGACATGGTGACTCCACCACTTCCCTGGTCCCTTCCAGTGCTTATCCACCCTTTCAGTGAAGAAATCCTTCCTGATTTCTGAGCCTGAATCTCCTCTCCTGCAGCTTGAGGCCGTTTCCTCTTGTCCTGTCACAAGTTGCCTGGGAGAAGAGTCCAATCCCTACCGGCTACAACCCCCTTTCAGTAGTTGTGCAGAGGGATGAGGTCACCCCTGAGCCTCCTCTTCTCCAGGCTAAACAATCCCTGCTCTGTCAGCCACTCCTCACAGGACATGCGCTCCATACCCTTCACCAGCTTCATTGACCTCTGGTCACACTCCAGCACTTCTATGTCGCTCTTGAGTTGAGGGGCCCAGAACTGGACACAGGATTTGAGGTGCAGCCTCACCAGTGCCAAGTACAGGGGCACAATCACTTCCCTAGTCCTGTTGGTCGCACTATTTCTGATGCAAGCCAGGGTGCCAGTGGCCATCTCTTTCTACCAGGCAGCTTTCCAGCCACTCTTCTCCTAGCCTGCAGTGCTGCATGGGGTTGCTGGGACCAAAGTGCAGGACCTCAGACAATGGGTATTGCCCCATTGATCCAGCCTGTCCAGATTCCTTTACAGAGCCGTTTTACTCTGCAGCAGATCAGCACTCCTGCCCAACGTGGTGTTGTCCATGAATTTACTGAGGGTGCACTCAATCCCCTCATCCAGACCATTGGTAGAGATATAAAACAGAACTGGCCCCAGTATTGGGAACTGGAAGCTAGTAATTTGGAATTTAGAAAATAGGTCTGTATCTGGAATAGCCAAAGAATAAAAATAGCAAGAACATGTAGTCCTCACAGCCTCTCTGAGGAACCCAAGAGTGAAAAAAGTGGTTTTGCTAAAGTATGAACATCCATTGATCTGTATCCAATCTTCAAAGCCAATAAAATGCTCTTGAATGTTAACAATTATTTATTTTGTAAAAAAAAAAAAAACAAAAACAAAAAGACCTGCAAAACTGTTTGACCCTCTTCTTCAAATGAAATCTGAACAAGAAGAACAAAAATTCAGAATTCAATATATGTTGAGTATCTTTGGTTGGTGGCATAATGTGGATAAGTAAGAATATACCAGTAATGGCCTATCTTATAAATTAAGAAAATGCTTCAACTAGATCTTCTCTGACTACATCCTTACAGCTTGGCGTATGTTTTCATATTCAGATACTACGTGGAAGGTGTTGACAGAAAATGAAATTTTAATTTTATACACAGCCAACAAATCTTAATAGTGGCCTGATTTTTAGTAATGAGACCTTAGCAAAATATGTATGTCACCAGGGGGAAAAACATTCATCAGTTTGGAAAAATCCCTAAACCTGTTCATCAGCCACCTGTCTTAAATTGCTTCTCCTTTTCCAAGAGAGAGCTTGTTGCTTTCTGAATTGATTGAAAATTACACTTTCTCGATTAGGAAGGAGAGAAGTCATATTCCCCACTAGACAACTGTGTGTGAATATCAAATGTGCACTTGTTCATAATCCATCAAATTATGTATTCAGTTAATATTGAATAATTAACCTGAGAAATTAATATTCTTACAGAAACTTCAAGAGCAATAAATCTAGCCTACTAATTTTTTAGAACAGCCAGATTTCGAATGCCATTGAGCAAGCATTTTTTTAACCTATGCTGAGCATTTTAGACTAAAATCATTGTTATGTGTCTTGACTTTTATTGTGGCAGCAGTTGTACAGTTTGTGTTGCATATATACAATTTGCTTATTGTTTGGAAATGAGTAAAGCTGTAATAGCTAATATAAATATCTTCCTGCTGTGTTCAGCTGTATTTAACCTGCAGAAAGATAACCTGCAAAAATTATTGTGAGGTGTTTTTCTGTGTGTGTTGCCAAGGACTTTGCACTCTTTTTCTTCTTGACCATAATGAAAGCAGAGGCAGTTCCAAGGGGCAGGTTAGTATCTTGGTTGATCAGTCACTACATCTGTACTTGAGCATTTTTATCAGTTGCTTTTATTCTAGTATTTTGATTTAGCCAGTTGAAATAAAAATTGCTTTCCTTCTGAACCATGTAGGTTTGTATGAGGGCAGGTTTTAGGTTTCTATTTAAAAAAAGGGTAGGGAGGAAACAGGGAGAGAATTGCACACCTGAATTTAAAACCTAGTCTTTTTTTACAGAGGAAAAAAATCAGAAAGATTCGCAGACCGAGTTGTTGCTGTTATTATGTGTGTTACTGCTTTTCATATTTTGAAAAGAGTAGCTTGTGCACTGCAGCCAGTTAAATATTTTTTGTAAAGTTGACTGCAGTGTGCTGAAACTGGTGACCAAACTAATTAGCTCAACTAGGTTCAAAGTTTCATTTGGTCTTTTCAGAACAGCCCAGTTACTCGGCTTTAATTTTCCAGTCAAATTATAATGTTGTAATAAACATTAAGATACCTTGGTGAAAAACACATCAAGAGAGGGATAAATATTGAACCAGTTATTTCATAATAAGCTTATCAGAAAGTGCTTGTGATTTAATTTTTTTAATTAGACCTTCCCTAAAAATTTACTGCTACTCAGAGTTTTTGATTTAAGACATTTCTGAAATTTGATTTTACTCATAAGCAGATGATTCACAGCTGAAGGGTTCATGAGCAGGAACAGCAATATTACAGAATATGTGATCAAGTACAGCAGCCACTTTAATTTTAGGGTATCTCTCAAGGTCTGTACATGTATTCACATGGATGTTGCATTTCAGTCATGGACACCCTTGCCTGTCCACCACACTGAAACACGAGCATGTACATCTCTCTTTTGCATGATCCACCACACAGTTGATGTCTGATGCAAATATTATCATCCAGGGCTCTGCAGAAACCTCAGAGTGAGCATGGGGAGAAAGGCACTAAGGTCACATCTTTTCAGTTTTTGAGGAGTACGAGTATATGTTTGCTGAGATAAGATGGCTAGAGATCTTCTGTACATTTTTGTCACTGTCAAAAAAGTATTTTCATTTCCCTGAGTTTGTTGACTTATCTCACTGCCACTGTTTTATTTTATGGTTGCTGAATTTATCTTGCAGTCAAGTTTTATTGTCTTCTCACTGCTAATACTTTAGAGGTAGTTAGCTAAAACACTTCAATAACCAGCAACATAAACCCACTTAGTAGTCAGGTTAAGAAGCTGGGGTGGAACAATTTGCAGGAATGTCAAAATGTGTCTTCTGTGTCTTTTTTTTCAGAAAGTTCCTCTACATCTGACTCACGAAGAACATACACTCTACAGGATTACTTGAACAATGACTATGGGTACAAAACACCTAGTTTGCAGTGGATTTCAGGTAATTAATTTACACATACAACTTAAGTGTCAAGAAAATGCACTGCCTTCGGTAAACACGTATCTTCATGCTGAGGTTACCACTGTATCCTGAAAAAGAGTTAAATTATTTATNTCACATTCATGGCAAGCTATATTCTCCTACTGCTAAAAGTGAATACTTCTGTGCTTGCATGTTATCCTCTGAACTGTGTCAGCTTCTTCTGCATTGGGCTACCAGGGAACAGGCCACTTTTCCTTTTGAATACGCCTAGTGTCCCAAGGGAAAGAGATGCTAGAAGGGGGATGCTGTGAGCCCCAGGACTACATTTTGTGAACATTCTTGTGCTATAAGCATCCTTTCATTACAGAAATGGGAAACACAACATTGACCTGTTTTTTTAATTTTATTTCCTGCTTATAAACATAAGGGGAAAGGAGAAGTAACTGGTGAGCATTTTACTTATTTTTTATGAGCATCTCTCTTGTTCTTTTAGGAAATCAGTATCTTCATGAAACAAATAATGGGAACATCCTACTTATCAGTGCTGACAGTGGAACATCCTCAGTAATCTTGGCGAATACAACATTAGTATGTTGACTTATATAAAATATGCAGGCATTGGGAAAGGTATTGAGTTTAGTATTTTGTTCTGCACATTTCTTTGGAATCAGTGCTTAATGTGTTCCTTTTGCCCTTCCTTTGTTGACAGGATAAGTACAAGGCAAGCACAGCTATATTGTCTCCTGACCAAAAGTTCGCTCTTCTGCGGTACAACTATAGAAAGGTACAAGTACGCTTTACATCTGAGAATGAAACTGGGAAATAAAGGTTGGAGAACAAATGAGAGGCTGTGAGAATGTGAAGGAGGTAGTGCAGGAGAATGGATGAATGAGATGGATGTCTGTAGGAGAACAGTCAAGTTGAGCAGGCAAGAGGAGGAGAAGAGTGGTAGTATCTGTGAGCTTGAGAAGAGACATGACTGCCTGAGAAAAGCATCTGGATAAAAAGTGGTTGGAGAGTTATCACAAGGAGAGTGAGGCTGAATGGTTTATCTGCGAAGACAATCTAGAAGAGTAATAGGCATGGCTGTTCAAGGAGTTGTGTGGGTAAGGAGAAGTGATGAGTAGATATACTGGTACATCTGCTTGTACGTGTATGCTATATATATGTGTGGTTGTTACATTGTGGTGGTAGGATGCAAGAGTTGAAAACTGAGGTGAATGAAAAGCGGCATGTGCTTAAAAGAGAAGGCTTGTGCTTGGAGTGAACTTGTGTGTCCTTGTTCCCTACTGTCAGCAAGCACGTGAAAAGCCTCCAGCAAAATGCCTCACACTGGCTTGGTGTTGAACAGTGCAAGAAAGGTCAATCCACGTTTATGCCATGTGGCATGAAAACCTGGCTCTGTGTGCCAGCTGAGGAGCCTGATGGAGGCAATAATTTGCTGTACAGTTTGTGCACTGAGAAACCGGTAACTTTGTGTTTCTTTACTTTTTTTTCCAGAGGGCTGCCTGTTTTGTTTGTAAAAAGCTCAATGCTGACTTCTGCAGTGCACAAATACTTGAGCACTGTGTCACTGAGCTCTGTCTACGTATTCTGGCCTGGCAGTCCAAGAATGGCTCTCACACTGTGCCAGGCACAGTCCGTGCACTCAGTCATCACTTTTTTTCAGTTTTAGCTTCCTTGCTGGGTTGTCTTTTGTCAAGCCAGTTACCTTTTGTCTTTTTGAATTGTTCAGAATTATTTGACTTCTCTCTGCATCATTAGTGGCCACAAAATGCCTAATGTTTTTCCAGTCACCATACAGTTCACCTCATAATTTATTGCTCTATAGTATTTTATTTGTTGCATTCTTAAGAGTTAATTTTATTTTAATGCTGAAGCAAGGTCTTTTAACCTTTATATAATAGTCTGATTGAAAGTTCTGTTATTATTAATCTTTATTGCAAAGAAACAGAGTAACAAAATGAATCATGCGGATGTAGACACTTGTTATGTAATAGCCATCTGGCTGTGTAGTACTAAGTTGTTGTTTTATATCTTCATACAAATATTCAAGAACCATCATAGAAGATAGAATTATTGTAACATGTCAACACTGTGGGCTAAATCAAACCTCTTTAACCAACATAAACATGTTTAAATGTCTGCATTATCATCATCATCTTTCTCTCTCTAAGTGCCCACAGGGTGATACAGACTTCAAGAGGCAGATTTCTGAGAGAAGGGGGTTATTTCTGTGACAGTATGAATGGGAATAGGTCACCCTGTACTGGAGGAACTGCTACAGACATACTGCTGGGACCTGTGAGAACTACTATACAATAAGATGCCAAGTTCGATAATACAACATGAAAAATGAGACAGAAAACAGTAAGCAAGCCAGTAAGGCACAAGGAGGAGAATTAACTCTGCATAGTGATGATAGTCTGCCATGTAGTATACAAGGATTTCTGAAAATCTGCATCATCTCTGGTGTCTGTATCTCTGTCCTTAATCAGTCAGTGGCCTCTGTCATAGTATTTAAGTGACAACCCCAGAGGGGCAGCAATTCTTTAGTCTTCTCTTAAACCTTGTAGAGATCTGTTACCCTTGTATGTTCAGTGAGTTCTCTGTCTTAAGAAAATGCATGAGGAGAGTTTCAGAGGTAATTCAAACTGCAAGAGATCTGAATCCTGGTGAAATTTAGTTTCTTAATATTAAAATAATTCTTTTGCAGTTGTGGAGGCATTCCTTTACAGCTTCATATCACATCTATGATTTCAGTAGCAGGTCAGTAATCTTTGCCCATGAGGTTTAGTTTTAAGATTCTCTTGCAATGAAGTATCATTTCACTGATTTCTCTTGGCTGCATTTTGTTTTTGTTTTTCCAGCTCTATTCTAAGTGATGAACTACTACCTAATGATACACAGTATATATCCTGGTCGCCTGTTGGTCACAAACTGGTTAGTAAAGATAAATGACATTTAGATAAACAGTCATTTTTGTACATGTGACATGGAAACTTACATTGTTTGTACCCTTGAGGTTTTGGGACTTTCCTAGTGCTAGATGAAGTAGCTGAACTAGTTTCAAAATTGACTACTGTTACTGGAAAGACTCCAAAAACCCTCTGTGTGTTTTGTTTTGTTCTGTAATGAAAATGCATTCCTGAAAGCAAGTAGTGGCCCCAGTAGTCATGAAATGCACAAATGCACAGGAACTTCATGTTATTACAGTTGCAGACAGAAGCTCATCCCTTTCAAAGGCAGCAGCATTACAAATGTCTGCTTAATCATCACTGTGATTTTAATCTCCTAATTATACAATCCTCTTGGTACTCCTTCCTACTGTCCTTTCCTTTCTCCCCTCCAATCCTTGACAATAGTGACAGCCCCTGCATTTGTGAGGCTTGTCCATACCCTGTGGTAAGCATTGGATATGACTGTCACAGGAGAATGCGGTGTTTATTTATTCTCATTGCTTGTAGTATGTGAATTACAGAGATCAACCACAGAAGCAAAGGTAGTTGAAAAGAGCTTTCTGCATCTTGGAGCAAAGCTCTGGAACAAAACTGTGTTGTTTAGTTACTAGAGAGGAGAACCAGGGGTGATTAGAGAGGTGGGCAGATGCCAAAAACTAGAGGAGTTCTGAGTGCTACTGCAGAAACGTACTGTCTT
This sequence comes from Sclerurus mexicanus, assembly GCA_013396755.1. Taxonomy (NCBI): domain Eukaryota; kingdom Metazoa; phylum Chordata; class Aves; order Passeriformes; family Furnariidae; genus Sclerurus; species Sclerurus mexicanus. The sequence goes on along the minus strand of VWZF01006833.1, from coordinate 138,768 downwards.
TGAGATCTGCTGGCAGTGCTGAGACCCCAGTGAATGTTTTACCAAAGCACTGATGGTTTTGTTTGAAAGACAAATTAGTGAAAAACAACTCCTGATGAAGGAAAATAAGCTTGTATCTTGGCAGGAAATGAATAGCAAGGTTTTCAAAACATGATACAGTAGTCATGTCACTTACCATAGTTGATTTGTTTTTTGCAAAAAAAAAAGGCTAGGTTGCTACACCTGATTGGTATTAGTAAGTTCAAGTTTGTTGAGTATCAATGATTGGGGAAATGCAACTTTTGAAGATGGTTTGTGTCATCTGATGTAAATTTCCCATAGAGGAAGTAAAGGAAGCAGGATTTACAATAATAGTAATTGTCATCACAATGATGTTTTGCAGGCATATGTTTGGAATAATAATGTTTATGTAAAAGCTTCACCAACAGCAGCATCTGTGCAAATCACTCAAAATGGAGAAGAAAATAAAATTTTCAATGGAATACCAGATTGGGTTTATGAAGGTAACTATGCCGAGCAAGTTTTACTTTATCATATAAACCTTTGGTTTATTGTAACTATTGTTATTATGTATTTTCTTACCATTGAAAAGTTCAAATTAATCAAAGACTCTATTTTAAAAGTAACGTGCATTCTTACCCAAGTTTAATACCTGGCTAGCATGAGGATCAGAGAATGGAAATGGCTTTGCCTAACTTGCAGTGCATCACTGGACATTTCAGTGTGTGAATTAACTTCATGTGATAGATTATAAAAAAAGGAAATCCAGATACCAAACTGTAGACTTTGTTTGGGTTCTGAAATTCTTTTTTTTCTTCTAAAATACTATTAAAAACTTACGAATGGCACCTGGGATGGAAGAGCCAACTTATCAATTTTGACTTAAATGCATTTGCATCTCTTTCAGAGGAAATGTTTGGCACCAATTCTGCTCTGTGGTGGTCTCCAAATGGCAATTTTTTGGCATATGCAGCCTTTGATGATACAAAAGTTCCTGTTATAGAGTATTCCTTTTATTCTGAGGAGACTTTGCAGTATCCGAAGACCATTAGAATCCCATATCCCAAGGTCTGTGTTATTTATTAAACATGTTTGTTCTACAGTTTCATTAAGAGAGTAGTCTCATTTAATCAGTTCCTGCTAATGAAAATATTGTCTGTCTCTCCTCAACAGCTTGCTGTGATTACTCTTTCTGAGTCAACAGCATCTGGCAATGTTAAAGTATTTTATTATCTCCAGGGGAAAGAAAAAAGGGAAAAAAAAGTATCATTTAAGGTTTTGTTTTTCCACCATAAAATTTGGAGGTAGCAAGTAGATGTTGAGAAAAAAAAGCTCTCAGGGAGTTGAAGGTGGTACAAAGCATTTGGCAGATGCATGTTATGTTAGGGTTGTGCGTGGTATTGATAATGAAATCTTCTTCAACTAAGGTAGCATTTTCAGTTGTTGGATGCTTCCTGCGTTGAGAGGAAGAGGAGGAATCTGCTGAAGGAGTTTCTTTGACAACACCTAAAGGTCTTCCAGTTTTAGCTGTGAGAATGGAGTGCTTAGTGCAAGCGGCTCCTTCTCATTTCCCCTCCTGTCCAATGTGACTTTATGCCCACTGTTTGTGGCACAGTTGGCACTGGACTGAACGGGGTGAGAGCGTGCAAAGTGCTCTAACAGGTTCTTTCATACACTCCACGTTTCATGCTTAATACAAGACTTACCTGTGTGAAGTTATTTGGCATTATACAGGATTTTGATTTATCAGAGCAATGCACTTAAGGTACAAAACAAGTACAAATTACACTTAGAATACAGCAGTTTCACTACACTACTGAATCACAATACAAACATTCTCATAACTGGCCTCCATAATATGCTCACAATGCTGGGCATCCCTGTAGCTGGGAAGGAATAGGTGGATTGAAATGATCTCAAGGCCATCACTTTCTTCAGTTCTTTCTTTTCATCATTGGGTTTTTGTACTCTGTGTTGGCTTAAGGCACCAATATGTACCCTCTTTCCTCCCCATCACAATCCATGATGGTCTGACCATCTTGGGAAGATATTTCCACTCTCAAATAACTGGGGCAGGACAGATGATACAGCTGGTTGATCGCTCAACTATGGCTGTTTGTCTGGTGAAAAAGCTGCCCTCTTCATGCCAAGCTCAGCTTCCTCTGCAGCAGCTGTGGTCAGTCACTCCCTACCCTTCCCAAAGGTTCTGGAGCACATGGCCTTTGCCTGTTCCCTGGGAGCCTTCCCCAGAGGGGTCACTGACACTCCCAGTGAGTGGCTGGGCTCACTCACAGTGGCAGACATTCTGTCCTGAACATGGTGCTTGAGAAGAGACTCAAGTGTAGAATGAACTGCCGATTTAAATTACACATTTTATTACAAACCCCTTTTGTTTGGAATATTGCTGACTTCTGGAGGTGGATCAAGTACAGCTACCTAACTGTTACGACAAGGACTTGGCTAGTTAACTGCTAGAGAAGCAGCTGAAACAGTTATGTCGCTGTCAGTAGCACTACATTAAAAATAGTGGAGTACATGCTGCAGTCACAGCTTTGATTGTGATATAGGCAGCTGTGATGTGCCTAGTTAATGTAAGGTGCTTCTTCCACGGAAAAGCACTTCTCAGTGTGTTAGCAATGGATTTGACTCACTGTTAGGTAATGTGTATGGCATGTAGGATGAGATAAGGTCAAACACTGCTTTGGGTATGGCAAGCCCAATGTAGTTATGAATGCTTGTAGTAGTCTTTCTTATCTAGAAACACATAACTAACACTTTTGTGTAAAGAAATACAAAGGATAATTTATGCATTGATCTTAAAAACTGCATTTAGGAACTTGTCTTTTCACATGTGTGAAGTTGGCTGGTTTTGCCTTTCAGTCTGTAGTAATTTATTCATCTATAATTTCAAACACTTAATTCACCAAGAATATTCTCTCTTCAAAAGTACAATGTAAAATTTTATTTTTAGGCAGGAGCTACAAATCCAACTGTGCAATTCTTCATTGTGGATACCAGACCACAATCAAATTCCAGCCTTGTTGAAATTTCTCCACCTACAGAAATAAAATCAGGGTAAGAAATTTTGATTAAATATTTGGTTGGGTTTTTTTGGTGGGAGAGGAGGAGCTTTTGTATGTGACCTCCCTATATTCAGTGTGTATGGCAGTTTTTCCCTGTCATGCATCTCTGGTAGCAACAAGATTTACCAGAGAAAATCTGCACAGAGATTATCCTCCTAGTGATTATATATAGATGGCATATTCCATGTATGTTATATTCAGAATGTGACAAGTTCTTGGCTCATCACATTCAGTGGAGTCTAACTATGGTGAAGTCATTTCACAGTACAACTTTAATATGAGCAAGTTTTGGTATAATCAAATTATAATATATGTATCCCGATTCACTGGGGGAAAAAAAAACCCCAAACAAAACAAAACCTTAATGGTAAGTGAAGATTTGATTTCATTGGAAGCAAACTCCTTGCTAAGGCAAGGTATCATGGTTGTCTTCAGATTTATAGTTAAAATGTTTGTTTTCTTTGGAAACATGATGAAAATCAGCACCTCTCACAGTAAATGGAAAATTGTATTTCTCAAAATGCCACTGGAAATGCACAACATGATATAAATGTATTTTGTAAAGAGCAGCTACATCAATTTAAAGTGCATGCACGGAGAATTTGCTATCCCAGATCTCAGGTTTTGTTTTTTCTTTTTAACAGTATTGTGGAAATTTTTTAGAGGTTTGCACTTACAAACATGATGGGTATGAAAGCACAGGTTATACTGATAAACTAGAAAAAAAACAAAGGAGGTCTGTTAGCTCATGCATAAAATGTGCACTTTGTACGTGGTGGCCAAAAAGCTGTAACTGGAATATCGGTGCTCTGCCGTTTCAGTCCTCCCCACAGCGTAACCAACATCTCTGTGTTAAGCGAGATAGGCGAGATTTTACGAATATGTTGTTCTTTATCCTTTCATTACAGTAGCACTGCAATAGCTAAATGTTACAAAGCTATTGTGCACTGTTTTTCTCCACTTATGTTTTGCTCAATACTGATTAAGACCTCTGCTGTTTTAGGATTATGTTTTAACTTTTGTTAACACCTTATGAAAGTTCCTTCCAGCCTCGTACCTGTCTGGCTAACACAGGCTTGAGTTATACGGAGTTAGTACATTTTAAAATGAATGTAGCACTCTGCAAATCAGGATTAATACAAAGATAAATCAAGCCTTGAATGATGAGTGCAAGGATCAAAACTTACTCTTTCTCCCAGTGGCTGATCCAAATAATGGTCAAGTTTCAGCTGCAAAAGTTGAGGTGGCGGGAACAAGTCTTGGGGAATTTTGCAAGAGCAGAGATACACAAGTAAGAATGTGCAGTATTGCTGTCGGCTAGTTTTGCTCCTGGAAGCACAAAGTAATGACTATTTACATGGTGGTTATATTTATACAACTGTATGACAGGAAAGGTTAATTTTTGTGGTGGAAAGTTCTGGTTTTACTTCCACAGAGCTAAATTCTGAGGAAAACTATGTTTGAACTGATGGAGTACCTCACCCCACCTGCCTGGTTGGGGATGTTGAGGGGCAGTGTCCCTGCCAGTGGCTGCCTGTTACAGCACTATCCAGAGCTTGTTTGAGCAGCCGTTGTACCCCCACATTTGAAGTGCACTTCTGTTTAAGAGGAAGAGTTTTATTTGTCAAAGAAAACTGCTGAAATCTGGAATAGCAGTGCTTTGCCATATGACGGTAGATGGAACCTGACATTTTTTGCATGAATGACCAGCATGAAATCTATACCATGTTTAAACATTATTTTTGGCACCATGGGTATAGGGGGCTCCCCGTCAGCCAACGGGAGGATGAAGGGAATGGATACTTCTTGTCTGAAATGATCTGCCCCAAAACAAGCTGACTTCTGAGTAGAGAGTGTTTGCAAAGTATCCCTTCTCAGCAGCAAATGAGGAAGAGCAGTGCAAAACTACTGTACTCTACACTTGAATTAATTGCAGCTTAGTTAACGTTTTATGGGGTTTTGAATACTGAAGGTGCATTCCCACTCTCAATTATAACATTAAAATATTTATTACATTATAATACCAGCTTGATTATTAATTATAGACTTATTATAAATTTTTTTCCCTGTAATGTCCGTCTTGTCCAATGAATCATTTGTAGTCACCAGAACTTTTAACTTCTCTGACTCTGAAGCAACAAAAGCTGTGGGACTAATTGCCCTTATACAAACCAAGGGAAACCACTATTGTAAGTACGTGAAGAATGGCAGTTTCTTTTTCTTTTTTTTTTTCCAAACAAGCTCCTGCAGAGAGCCAGTGACAGTAGCAATTAAGTGACCTACTGACTTCCCAGTCAAATATAAATGCAAAAATAGACCTTTTCCAAACAGGATCTTGAAACTGCAAGCTAGAAATAAATCTCAAAGTTGTCGGTAACCAGTTGGCGTATATTTTTAATCTATCCACACTAATTGTAGTCTTCCCCCCCCCGAAACCACAGTGATCACGAAGATACTCTTATCACAAAACTTCCCACACATTTTTGTTAACTAACTTTGGGGAAAAAGGGAACATGAACTTGGAACTAAGTCAAATGTGCAAATTCCGGATAAAAATGTATACTTGCCTTGGAGGGGAGGTTTGTTTTATTTTAGTTCATAAGGCTTCTAGGAGATAGGAGAGATCTAAAATAAGAAAAGACAGTACATCTAACAGATCGTAATGGTAAACAAAACCACTAAATTTTATGTGGTGCCTTTTTAAAATTAATATGCAGGAATATTCATGAAAATGATTTTTTTTTTCAAATACTCCAGTTCTTCATGTCAACTGGTTGGTATTCTGAAGATTAAAGTAAAATATTCAACTACTCATACCTGATTTTGGTATGATCTCTCTCTCCATTGTAACTAATGGAAGTAACTACTAAAATGAACAAAAACATGCTTACAAGCAACCAACTTCATGCAGCTAAGGATAAAATTCCAAAATCTAAGGCACATACAACCTCATATTCAGAAGAATTTCCTCTAGATGCACACAGTACAAGATTTATGAACAGTCTGGAGTAGCTATTATTTTATGCATTGGAGAATAGTGATCTCCCTGCTAGAATTTAATTGCAGTCTTTCTGTAAGTGGGTATGTACAAACCATCTAATTCTTTATTGTATCTCTGGAAACAACCAAGGCATCTACAAGCAGGAAAAACAATTGACAAAAAAAATGGCTCAATTAGGTTTGCATCATTGTTTGTTGTTGAAGAGTAGATTGAAATTAAAATAGTCAGATGAGTCTCATTCAGTGAATTGCTGAATGTTACCGTATGGTATGCTATTACAGAGAGGATTTTAAATATCTAATGCTGTTGCTGTTTTCAGGGACCATTATTTGACTGCTGTAACATGGGTGACAGATGAAAGGATTTGTCTGCAGTGGCTCAGAAGAATTCAGAATTTTTCAGTCCTCACAGTCTGTGACTTTGAAAACGCTACTTGGTCATGTCCACAGGTAAGAAAACTTAGGTGAAAGAGTTCCAATAATAAATGAAACTAGAAAGAAGTAGAGGATATCTGTATCTTTGTAGAAATAAAGCCTGATGTAAAATAAACATAATTGTTGTGGGATTGTTTTGGATTTTTTCTTAGGGAAAACAACTTACAGAAGAAAGTACAACTGGCTGGATTGGCAGAGTGAGTATTCAATTTCTAAAATTGCTGCATGCTAAATAACTCTGATTATTAAGAAAAAAATCATATGAGCCTCTTGCATATTGCAGTGCCCCTTGTGTGCAGGTCTGATCCTTTCACTTGCTACACTTTACATGTACAGGAAAAAATGGTCTCAAATGGACCTGCTGTGCCACCCCGCCCTTGGGTTTAAGGGGTTTTTTGGGGGTATGGGGTTCCGAACTCCCAGGCTGGAGCTGTAGCCGTGTCCTCTGTGACCTGTGCATCATGTTGGCAGGACAAGGGGTGATGGCTTTGAAAGAGAGTAGGTTTAGATTAGATATTAGAAAGAAATTCTTTACTGTAAGGGTTGTGAGGCAGTGGGACAAGTTGTCCAGAGAAGCTGTGGCTGCCCCTCCCTGGAAGTGTTCAAGGGCAAGTTGGATGGGGTTCTCAGCAACCTGGTCTAGTGGAAGGTGTCCCTGCCATGGGCAGGGGAGTTGGAACCAGATGAACTTTAAGGTCCATTTCAACCCAAACCGTTCTACAATTCTATGATTATATGTTCAGTTTGCCAAAAACCATAGCAATCTTTCCAGACTCCTTTTACTTCTGACCTGCTGCTTTGGTAGCAGTAGGTAGGGGGGGAAATGCAGGAGCCAGGATTAAGAATTCCCTTTGTTCCGGAGGAATTGTCAGCTATGCTGGTTTAGCTGCTTTCCAGTCTTCCTGCCACCTCTGGAAAGATCTAGGGAAATAAATGTATAAAGAAGTATATCCTATAATCTTTGAATCATATTGGAAGAAAGGCATAGAGGACAAAAGTAATTTTTAATATTTCAGGTTGCAACAAACCATTCCAGATTCTCACTGGGGCTATTTATTTGTTTATTTTCCCCCCACATGAAACATCCATTGAAGAGAAGCAGGGGGGACAAGATGCATATAACTGACCAGATTAAAATTTTCATATGCTTCTGCCAAAGCAGTCACTACTGTCTGTCTGGATGATGCTTTCCAAGCTGCTTCCCAGTCCTTTTGTACATGGTAGAGAGTAGGCACCTAATGAACTACACAGAAGATCTGGGGGAAGTGAAGCAGAGATGCAAAAGTTCAGACTTGGAGGGAGAAATGAGTTTCAGAGTTTTTGATGAGAACACAGAGTACACTTTCCACTCCCGCATTTTCCACACACTGATTATGCTTTAGTCACTAATTCACTTTTGAAGTCAAAAATGAGAGTTTAAAGAAATGCAAAGAGGGAGGCAACAGCAGGGATGAAATCATCCGCAGTATGAAGATGAGAGATCAACCCACCTGCTGTCAAATTTGATATGGAAAGGAAGGCCTTAACGCTGACACATTTTGCTTCTCTGCAGCAAAGGCTTCACAATTAGACAATGTGATGATCAAGCTGCAGACTTTGTAAACAGTTGTGCAAAATGAGAGGGCAAAATGCAAGTCTGTGCCATCAAACTAGGTTGTTGGTTTTTTGTTTCTTTTAAAGAGACAACCCACTTCTTAGGAGCTGTTGGGAGAAAAGATAATATCACTGTATGATTCTTGTATAGAAGGGAGTGGAGAGTAGGGAGGATTGAAGAGGGGATAGGCAAGGTATATTTATTCCTTTCTTTTATTTTTACCTACTTAGAGACGATCAAATGATACTTGACTGATAACGAATATTTTTATATATATGTGAGATGTATATATACACATACATATGTATCTGCAAATTTAAGTAAATTATATATGTGTGTAAAATATAGACATATAGTCCTCTCTTTGTATCTGTAATGGTTTTTAGTTGGGCTTTTTTTTCTTTTTTTTTTTTTTTCTTCATAGAAATGAAATTCTGTTTAATCTAAGAATGCTCAGAAAAGCCTGTGTTACTGTAAAAGGCTTCCAGGTCATCAGCTAAGTAAGAGCTTGCCAGCTGAGTTGAAGGGAAGGCACACTTTGAAAAAGCAAACCTGTGATAAGAGAAAGGCTAGCAAAATATTTCCTAGGCTACTGTTTGCGAAAATATTGCTTGGGAAGGAGGAGAGGTTATTTGGAGCACGTGGGTTAGGAAGAACTAATTTCTGTCATTTCTTACTGTATGACCAGAGGCAAGTCACTTCAGGGGTTTTTTTTCACTTTCAATTTCAGAACATCTCAGAGGCAATTGCGTTGTGTCAGTTGTCTGATGAACATTTAGATCCTTTGGACATGTATCACAGAAGTAGCTTTTATTTCATTCAGTTCCATTTCATTCCTCTCTTTCTTTCTACCATGTGTAGCACATTGAAATGGCAGTCAATAGAAGAAACTAATTTCTGTCACTCTCAGTTGATAAATTGATAGTTCCTTCATGAAAATATTCTAGTTTGAGTTCCCTGTCGTTTTGGAATCACCTACTTACTAGCAAAATTTCCTATTGAAAAGCCGCTTGGGGATTTTTTGGGTTTGGTTTTTTTTTAATAGATCAGGACATTTTTCACTGTTAAGCTAAAAGAAAAATTGAGTTCAAAGAATTTGTTCACAAACACGTTTTAAAATGGGAAATGAATGAAAAACATGTATTTGCAAAGCTTACATTTTTATAGGTTACAGCTGCATTTGATACAGTGACTTTGAAAGTGGATACACATATTGTTTCCTAAAATGGTAAAAAACTAAGAACACCTGAAGTACTTCAAATCAAGGAAGGGGATACAGATTACAACCAGGGCTAATACCTAGGAGATTCTGCTGCTTAAGGAGCAAGAAAACATTTAAAGTGTGCTTACTTTTAGGGCAATGGCTACAGGTTCTACCTACTCAGTCAATAAGCAAAAATTTTTGCAGTACATTCGGTGATGCATTGTCTTAAGTATCAAGACTCATGGTTAGAGATATCAAAACCTAAATTTATCGCTTTGGGTCTGGAGTTTTGTTTTTTGCTTTAATAGACATCTCTCTTATGTTCAAGTTTCAGCCATCTGTCCCTTACTTTGCACCAGACAATGCTACCTACTACAAAGTCTTCAGCAACACAGTAGGTTACAAGCACATCCATTACATAAATGGTTCGCAGGTGAGTAATAGTGTGCAGGACAGTCACTGCTGGCTTGTCTTTCTCCTGGTGGTCAAGGAGCTTCGTGTTTTACTTTTTACCTTGCCTGTTCCCCCACTTCAGGCTCCAGTACCTATTACTTCAGGAAAGTGGGAAGTAATCAGCATAGAAGCTGTAACCAAAGACTTTTTGTAAGTATTTGTCAATAAGCTACTAATTCCTATCATAAGGGCTAGTTACAAAGGTCTAAGCAAGCAGGGATGGAGAACAGGGAGAAGGTGTAATTTAAGTCATTAAAAACATGATTTAAATATGTAAGATAAAACCTCTAAATATTGTAATGTACTGTAAATATTTTACCAAAACCAGTATGTTTTGCTTTTATAGATACTACATTAGTAATGAAAATGGTGGAAAGCCAGGAGGAAGAAATCTTTATAAGTAAGAATTTTTTTCTGCATTATGGGTAAAATAGTTGTTAATGAAAAAGAAAATACAAGAAAATACATTGCAAACTTAAAGATTATGAAGTTCAGTCTAATGTGGGATCATCTACAAAATATTTAATGAAAATTAGAGCGAGAGTATAAACTGCAAAAATAATTAAAATATTTTTCAGCAAATTTAGTTAATAAAGGGAAATTGTGAGAAGAAACAACCAATCCTCAAGCAACAAACTTCTGAAGAAAACCTCTCATGCTTTTTTTTTGGTTTTGCTATGATTATAATTTCAGTATTAATTGAACTTTAAAGTCTGTTTTATCTAATTTTTAAATCAGTTAATCACTTCTGAACTTAAAGATATTTCATTCAGCCATCTTATTTTTAAAGCATATATTAGTTTAGCATATCTTAAAAAAAATAATCTCTGAAATGAAGCTCATCTACTTTGCAGAGTGCTCTTGGAAAGCAGTCCAAGTTCTACTAAATGTGTTAGCTGTGATCTGAATCAAGAGAGATGCCAGTATTATTCTGTGTCCTTCAGCAAAGACGCACAGTATTACCAGCTGAATTGTCTTGGTGAGTATATCCGGAATTAATTGACATAAACATGACTCACTGATTAGTTGGGTGGGGAAGTTCACTTCATCACGATCTTGATACATACTGCTTAACAATGATATGTGTTGATAACACTGGATAAATTCATTGGCAGTGGAAAAACATACTGCCTCCTAGGCTCAAAAGCACCTTGACAAAAATTGCTAGGATAAAACTTGTTAGTTCTATCTGTCAGTGGACCTGAAAGGGCTGCAAAACACTCCTGTCCACTGCACATCTCAAGAGCTGCATGGGGTGCTCTGCCTGCAGAAGGAATTTGGAGGCTCTGAAAATGTGACAAGCAAGAGGCTGCTCTATACCCAGTGCTCCATGTGTGGAAATAAGATAGTGCTGGTAAAAAAAAAAAATTAAAGAAAAAAATCCAAGTAATGTAATCAAGGTAAGCAATGGGACTGTAGTCTCTCTGACCTGTAAGTGCTTGTGCTAGAAAGGGTGGAAAAAATCAAACCTTCTCTAAAATTTCTTTAAATTGAAATGTGTGTTGTTTTTTAAGATGCCAAGATCTTCCTTAATCTGTGGGATAGAAGGACAGCCAGCCAGCAGAGAGGGAGTTGTTCTGTCAGGTTGTAGAAATGGTTGAAGACAACTGCTGTGGTCTCCCTGACAAGACTTACTGTTTCTCCAACCATGGTCCACAAGCAATGCATAGGCTTTGCTAAAGAGTGGAATTGCAGTTCTTCAGTACCTCACAGTCGTGTGGTTCATCTGTGAGACAGTCTGAATATTTTGTGAAATCCTGTGACTTGAATTTGGACCCTACTAACTTAAAATCCAGCTTGAGTGAACTGGAGGGAAACGAGTTCTGGGCTTTACTGATTCACCTGTTTCCAATTACTTTATGAGGATTGTCTTTCAAGACAGCACACAAACATGAAGGTTTTGTGCCCTCTTAACAGGTCCTGGCCTGCCCATATCTACTCTGCACAGAAGCACTGATGATCAAGGTATGGGATTGTCTTTAAATCTAATTTGTGTTGAGCCAGAAAATTGCACTGTAAATTTATTTTAATTTTGTTCTCATTGCTTAGCATAGTAACAAAAATGTCAATTATAAAGGGTAAATTTAATTTCAAATAATTACCAGAAGAATAAATTATATAGCTTGGCATACGTTTATTCATAGTTTATTTAATATTATTTTACATTGTGCTAGAAAACAGTGAGTAATGTATGACTTACTGGATAATTGTTCAGTTTTTCTGCAACTGCATTTAGATGAAAAATGGGGAAAACAGCTTTCTGGTTACTAAATAACTGAAGGAAAATTATATTGTAAGCATTGTAAACATTGAATCTGAGAGGAAAAACAAAAGCTGCAATGTAGGTTGCCATCATCTCAAATTGAATATTTAAAGTGGTTCATAATTAAAGAGCAGTGCATTTGAAAATAACGTATTTAGACTTTGAATCTTACTTACTCTGTTATTCAGTCCTCAGATACTTGAAAAATAATACTGAACTGGAAAGTGCATTGAAAGATATTCAGATGCCTTCAAAAAAATTTGGCTCCCTTAGTGTAGGTGGATACGGTAAGTTCAAAAACATCTTTTACCTTTCTACCCCCTTTTCACCAAGCGCTTCAAGGTCTTCTGCTGAAGAGCATGACTGAACAGATGGGTGTAGTGGGGTTTATTGCAGTTATTCAGTACTTGGAGGCAAGATGATTTTTTTCTGAAATCCTAAAATATTCTTATCTAAAATGTGCTTTTTCCATCGTGTGGTATCTTGATGTTTTCATGATGAAGTGGCTTAGCTTCTCTTTTCTTTTATGATAAATTGAAAAACAGAAGTCTCCAAGACCTCATTAAATAAAAAAAAAATAAAAGAAATGAGAGTGGGGCACAAAGCTTGTAAGCACCATCAAATTTAAATGGCATTATAAAGTCAAGTAAATCTTAATTTACAGGTGCAAGATGCTTTGGTTTGTGTTAGAAGGTTGGGAAAATGGAGAAGTTCAGTTACTATGAAAAAAGCAGACAATATAAATGAAAAAGCTTGAAAGAACATTTAAGCAACATTTCAATACTACCACCTCTGGCTTTGGGGAAATATTTTAATTGAATAGCCACATTCTCAAAAGCACCCTCATGCTCCAAGACTACATAAACCTCGATATGGACTATAACAAAATGGTAGAAAATTAACTGTTAATGCTTTGTGAGTGGTGCTTCTCTGAATTTGAGCAGAGAAACATTCTGGTCTGCTCATAGGCTGAACAACATCAGATAGACAGCAGTGGGAGGCCTGGTACCTGTCTAAATTGTTCTTGCTTCAGCCTTTGCTACTAGCTTTTCTCTTCGTGACAAACTTCCTCTTGATAAAATGAATCCATATTCTTAACAAAATTATATTTTACAAACTGTATTGAGTTCGGTCAGTCACTGCTAACTGTTCTTTTTGATACCTCCCTTCTTTCACTGTTACTTTATTTATATAATAACTCTCTTTATCTTTGTGTTTTCTGTCTTTTATTTCTGTCACATTTTTACTAGGGCTAAAGATGAAATCTTCCAGGCAAGATGGAGATTTAAAGATGTTCTTCGTGCTATCAGTTGTATATTCATTTTTTTTATTCCTCTTTGTTCTTACTACTTCATGTCTTCAGGGTAAAAGCTTTTGGGTAAGGGGAAAGTATTTTTAATGTCACAAATAGGAGAATTATATCCATTTATGTAGTCCCACTTCAAGTTTCAAGTCTGCTCACAAATCCAATTGAAGAAGAAATCCAGACCCAGGACTATAGACTACATAAAAAAATTAAAATTAGTAGTTTAATGCGTTCAGTAGAGATTGTTAATGTTGCAGTGTTCTAGTGCCTTTCATATTGATATCTGGGCAAATTTCTTTAAGACTTGCACTCTTACTGTTACTGCAGTGCTGTCCATCAGCATTTGCTTCAAGGTTCCTTTGCAGCATCAGTTCCTTTAAAATTCATGAGTGAACAACTGAGCCATTCAGTTTGCAGAATTCACGTGGTGTGTATTTAAAATATTCAGCTAACTCTCAGCCAACTTGGGTGGAAGGAATAACATGGATGGAACCGCAATCAGTGTTGCTTTAGAAATAATAGATACTTGGCTATGTTTCTGGGATGCTTTACAAACTGTCATGCAAAGTCTATCTGGCAGGTTCAAAATATTTAGAATTTCTATTGCTGGGAGAGAAATTTTATTTTTGAGCCTGTGTTAGATTTACCACTGTAGAGATGTAATAGGTTTTACATGTAAGCTTAGAATAATGTTACAAGACAGCATGTTGAGTCCTCAAATTTTATTACTTTCTGCTATGTTAACTGTAAAATGTTTTTTAAAAAATAGTAGATTCGTGAGGAACTTTTACCTGTATATATCAGAACAGTTCAGATGAAACTGCTTTTTAATTTTTAGGGGATGGCTCAAATGTGCTATTGTGTGAATTGCAGTGCATGTCAAATTATTTCATTGGAGAACTGACCTAAGTCAAACTCTTCTCACTTCTAGACCTGTGGTATGAAATGGTACTGCCTCCCCATTTCGATTCATCAAAGAAGTACCCTCTGCTCCTTGATGTGTAAGTTTTCAATTACATGGCAATGTTGTGTTAATAATCACTTTCATCTACTTCAAATGCTCTTAATAAGTTCAGTAAAAACAAAACTGGCATCTTCTCTAATTACGTCTTGAAGTAGTTTTAAGATGGAATGAAAAGTTGAGGTCCATCCCAATTCATGGTGGATTCTTGTACCATAAGATGATGTAATGCTTAATGAGCACATACTCTGTCAGTGGAACTGAGGCAAATACCTTGTGTATCTGATCTGAAAGCCAGGATGTTAGCATTAGCTTACCTCCTCCTCTGCTCTTGAATGTCATTAGGAATAATCTTCAATGAAATTGCATTCCAGAATGAAACCTTGAATGAGCCTTGTATCCTAAGCTGAAGTAGCATGTGTGACGTTGCATTTTCTCTGTGATATGTGACTGTCAACTGGTGTTGACAAACATCATCCTGTGGTCAGGACTGCATTTTGCTGTTTTTTCATAATTTCAAGACCATGAGCATGTGCTGTTTGGTCTGTTTTTCCTCAGGAACTTCTGTTCATGCTGGTATATTTTCTTCTAAGTGAAAATTATTGAATTTTAGCTATTCATTAAAATAGAAATGTTAGGCTTTTCCTCATTTTACAAAAAGTTGACTCCATAAGGAAACTTATTTGTTAGACACATCTTTATATAATGTAATTTGGTATCACTAATATTTTTTGATATGCCTGCTGAACATTTTAATGAGCAGCTTGTGCTCGTGGCTTCTTAATACTTGTTTTGGTTTGGATAGAATTTTGTTGACTTACCTGGACTTTTGTCAGGATCACCTCTGCTTTATGATCATCTCAATATCAGAAATTCCTTAGGAAGTATTGGGATCTGTAGCTTGAATTAAAGAATTCTGAGTAGTTTTTCCCTTGGTTTTAAAACTGATAAGAATGGGGTTTAGGGCCATAAGAGCCATTCTTCCATTTCTTACTCAGTTGAACAGTGGCTAGAGAAGTGCACTGCACAGAATTTTACCATCAAGGCACTCAGAGTGTGATTTCATAGTGGTCAAGTGTTTCTGAAACATTCTGAAAGTAAAAAATTGAAAATATAGTTTTATTTCCTTTTTCTCAGCCTGCATAGACTGATGAGACACTAGAAATGCAGAAAAAGGCACTTTTCATTTTTCCAAATGAAGGCTATTTGTTGACTCCAGACTTAAACTAAATAAATCATGGGTGAACGGAACAGAAAGAGTTAGAGAACATTACTTTGAAACTCAAGAAACAAAAGCAAATTTAGCTGCTTACAGTCAAAATAATGAAAGTTTCTGACTAGAATAGAAAGCAGTAAGACAAGAAAAAAAAATCCAGTCTGCTTCCTTGATTAACAGTTGAAGTTTTAAAAAAGCCTACTGCTTTCAGTGTCCAGCAAAGCAGCGGTTTGGAGTCAGTCAGTGATGCTTTTCTTGTTTGCTCAGTTCAGATTGAAAGCTTATCCTGCTTTAGGGGCCAAAAATTGTCAGTAATAATTGTGTTTCAAATGCTTGATGTGAGAATATGTGGAGAGTAAATACCTTAATTCTGTGGCACTTTTCACCCAGATATGCAGGGCCTTGTAGTCAGAAAGTAGACTATACCTTCGAGCTCAGCTGGGCTACTTACCTTGCAAGCACCGAGCAGATCATCGTGGCCAGCTTTGACGGCAGAGGAAGCGGATACCAAGGGGATGAAATTATGCATGCAATAAACCGAAGGCTGGGGACATATGAAGTGGAAGATCAGATAACGGCAGCCAGGTGAGCTAGAGGGAAAGGTCAACACCTGCTCCTTCTTCTATGCCCCTATTGTGTGGGGGGAGAAACAGTGAGGGTTTTGAGAGGTCATCTTGAAATTACTGCCAAAAATATAAAGTCTATATTAATTTTGGTCACTGAAGTGTGTCATTCATGGGCCAGCCATCATTTCATGCTTAAAAGGAGAGAAGAGTTAATGCTGCAATACAAATGTACCATATCTGATTTTATAGAGAGGATAGCTGTCACATTAGTAGAAGAACATGCTACAAAGGAACTTGGATGGAAGTCCTACTCTAAGCTTCTTGCAAGTTTCTGTTGTGGTGAAGTTACTTGTATGAAATACTCAGCCTTTAGATCATAGTTCATGTTTGTCATTTCGTTTGTGCTTGGAGAGCCTCACTAAACAAAACAATCACAATGAAGTGATCTTACAGGCTTTTCTGTTTGGGATTTTAAAATATTAACAAGTTTAAACAAATAGTGTTTCACAATGTTTTTGATTTTTTTTTTTTTAAATGGTGACTGGATTTACATGTGCCAGCCTGTCCCTTTCTGCTGCAATTTGATCGTTGTGCATCTTAAAGACAAAAAAAACCCCAGGACAGGAGTGAAATGTAATGTAATACAATACAAATGTCATTGAGTGTAGTTTGAGGGGTTTTAGAGTGTCATATGCACAGATGTTTTTCTGAATTTCCTAAAGGCACACATACCTGAATTATAGTATGTTTCTATACCGAGTCTGTGATGAAGTGGGCAATGCTTGTTTCTACAATAGAAAGTGGTGGACTTGATGGAAAATAGGCACATCTGTAGAATGGCAGATACTTGCAATCTGTTAGATGTTTAATTATTCTGTTTGCTTTCAGAAAATTTTCAGAAATGAGCTTTGTTGATAAGGACAGAATAGCTATTTGGGGTTGGGTAAGTACTGAAATAATTTTGAGAGGCATATTATTTAATTTTAACAGCTATTTGTTGTGCTGCTGTGTGTGTGAGGTTCTGGAGTACTTCATGTGAGGCACTTCTGTGGTCATGGCACAATCCAGTAACTGAACTGATGAAGTGCATCTTACAAATGCCTATATACAGTGCCCCTTTGCAGTCATTAGGAGCCTTTGTAAGAGAAATTAGGACTACTAAAAGGATTAAAAACAATTTAAGGGATGCTGCCTAGTTCCTGTGTACAAGATGAACTAATACTAAAAAGAAACAAAATCCAGGTATATATTAACTAGTATCTGTTTAGTTGGATGACTAATTTTTTTTTTTTAAGTGAAATTATATGTGAACCAGCTGTGTGGCACAGTTATTGTGGTACTTGCCAGATTTCTCTAACTTGATGCATCTTTAAAACCTGTCACAGTAGATGCAAGTGATTAATAGCATATAGATACCCCCTCAGCTGCAAGGCTAAGTGTGTATGTAGTGTTAGTGATTCTAGTGCTGAGCAGTCCTCTGTCCTAAGTTGCTGTTCCACTGCTTTCTTTGGTGTCACAAGGAGAACTCCTGCATGTTCTGTTTAAGCATACTATGTTTAAGTATATGCAGGATTGCATGTAGGATCTTGAATTAAGTTGCTAACTCGAATTTGGGCACTGGTGGTGACAGGCACCAGTGAATAAATTGCTTGATGGCAAGGTGATGATGAGGGTGCCTTTAGCAGCTTTTCTTCTGGGGGTAAACACCTCTGTTACATGAAGTTGGGTAGTAGTATTGACTGTAGTGGGAGAAAAATTCTGCAGACATGGAGGACTTAATTCATTCATATCTTAAGTCCTTATGAGCCCCAGGATAAACAGCTGCAGAGTGTTCCTCTTTGGAGCTACGTTGGGATTATGCACCCTGGATACTGAACCTGTGGGCAAACTGATTTTCTTTATCTCTTGAGTTTTCAGATTGTCAGCCTCTCATTGTCAGCCTGTCACTATGTGCGTTAATTTTATTTGCCATAGATTCAGCAGTAATATCTTTACTGTGGGTAGTTTAGGCATTTATACAGGGATTTAATTACTAAGTGCATGTGTTACTTTGCTGATCTCAATGGGAGGATCTAAGAATTAAGCTGGAGGAAACATTTAAGGACTATCAACTAAGATACAGTTTCATTTGCCTGTAATCTGGTTTCAAGACAACTGAGATCCAAAAATTCCTCCTTTTTCAATGTGGGTGGGCAAAATTTCCTAAACAACCCCTTCAAACTATTGTGAGGGCAGACATTTGGGCGTTTGGTGACAGTGTTTAGGTATCTCGCTGCCTGGATGCTCAAGTGTGTCAGATACTTACTCATCTGTGTATCAGGCTAAACTGCAAGTAAATTTTCTGTGTGTAGTGAGGAGTGTGTTGCTGCACAGTTCCTCCCACAGACTCAGCAGAAGATCCTTTGCTCCCCAGTCAGAGTCTTGCTCTTGACACTTCAGGGGAGAGTTAGGGAGCGAGCTGCCATAGCCCTGCTCCAAGGGAACTGTAAATTTTTGGATGCCCTGTTGCAACTACTCATGAGGCACGTTGTGGGACAGAGCTCCGCTTCCACCCACTCCCTCAGCACGGGAAGGGACACAGTGGTTCAGTGGTTCTTGTTTCCTGTCTTTCGCTGCTGCCTACGGTGCTACCAAACACTGTCATCCTCAGCTGAGTCACAGTTCAGCAGCGTTTGCACCCTTTTTCCCCTGCAAGTTCTCATTCATCCGTGCCACAGCTGCCATGCGCTGTTTGATGCCTGTTTCCCCGACTGAGCAGGCTGGCTGAGATCTGACCCAAATTCAGAATGGAGTTCATTAATATGAAAAACACTGAGCCTATAAATGTCTGATGAACTGTGTAGCAGATGGGCCCCATCCTTTCCTTTCCGACTAAAATAACAGCAATGTTTTCTTCTCAGTCTTATGGGGGATATGTGACCTCCATGGTGCTTGGCTCTGGAAGCGGCGTGTTCAAGTGTGGAATAGCGGTTGCCCCCGTGTCACATTGGCAATATTATGGTATGTGATGGCTTCCTCATTACAAGGATTCCCATATGTCTTGCAGTGCACACGCTGCAAAGTGTTGATTCATAGCACAGAACTTTGATTATCTACTAGATGCCATGTAAATGCCACTTGGTCTGTTTTTATGAACTCGTGGCTACTGCACTTCAAAATTAAGCCAATTCGCTAAATATTAATTCCCGTTTTTAAAAGTCAGACCCATAATTTCAGGTAATCTCTTTAACCTTTAATGAAGGCTAAATTATTATAATATTTGTAACGTTACTGTAGTGTATCTGTGTTTGCTTTGCAAAGCTGCCACATGTTCTGATACCAGTATCGTGTGTCAGAAATCCATCATTAGGCTTTGCATCCTCAAAATGGAATTTCACTTACAAGAACGAACGGTAAGGGCTTAAATTGAACTTGCATTATCATTTACTCTCTGAAAGTAATAAAACAAGATTTAGTGCCTTAGGGTTGGGGTTTTTTGGTTTTGTTTTAGTGTGTAAAATTTGGATTTTATAAATCTAATTTATCTTGAGAATAACTTGACGTGAGGAAAACCAGATCAAGTGGACAAGTCTGTGTATGTTTCAAGCTGATAGTGCATAAGGCTACAAATGCAATTATAGGGGCCCTGCTCCCAGATATATGCAGTTTTAGGTACGTGCTGGTACAATGTGACCACATCTTGACATTTTTTGGGTTTGGATTTGTCCAAAAGCATTCAAGAGAAAGCTTTCCCTGGCAAACCTCTGCTAAATAGGGCATAATTTATCATTCTGCAACTAGCACAGAGGCTGTATAATAGCTAATTCAGCAGATCAAATCATACTGCCAGGTATTAGCAGTAGTCTGTTGAGGACACAGTGATTCTTCATAATATTTTGGACATGAATATTATAGTATGACAGGAAATATTTTTTCATGATCAAGATCTCTAAAAATCCACTTAGTTGATTAGATAAAAGGATTATGGAGGCATGCATATTCAGCATGAAAAAACCTCCAGTGTGACAACTCTAATGAGAAGTCAAATGGCCATTAGAATATGGCAGCAGAGCTTTAACTGTATGGCTTCAAACAAAGCAGCAATCTGCCGAAAGGTTACATGGTGAAAAAATCGTGGAAAATCAGAAACTATTTTTACTATGTATAAAACAGAGCCAAGCTGAATCCTAGTTTACTACTACAATTTCATTTCATAGATTTTTGGTGGTTAACATTTAGATAAAAAGCTAAGTGGGTTTGTTTTTTTTCAAATGCTAGTTATTTACTGCAATATTTTCAGTAATTTTCTAAGGATTACTGAAAGAATAACAATAGGGAAACACTGACACAAAGTACTATATTAATATTCAGCATTCAGGTGTCCATAGCAACAAGAAGATTAAATATTCTGAATAATGATGCTTACCTACATGCCTTATTGTGGAAAACCTGGTTGCTTTTATTTTGTGGGGCTCTTTTAGTTCTAGGATGCATTATTACTGTTTGTATTGGTGGGTAAAATTTATGGTAGACAGATTGAAAATTAAGTAGCAGATTCTGATTTTGTTTTTTGGGTTTCTTTTAAATTACAGATTCAATATACACAGAGAGATACATGGGCCTTCCTACAGCAAGCGATAATCTCAAAAATTATTCCGTAAGAGAGAAATCACTTTATTTAATTTTTACTGTGTTGTCTCATTTCTAAACCACTGTGTTTTTCTTTAAACAGTTTAGTTCCTTCCCAGTGGGAAGCAGTAAGTTTGTTTCTTCTTTCCAGCTAGAACTGTTGCATTGTGTTTTTAGAGGCTGCAGTCTCATGTGTGTGGATTTTTATGAGGCAGCTTCTTGATGGATGGTGTGGGTTTTCTGTTGTTTGGTGTGTTGGGGTTTTTTGGGGATTTTTTACATTCAGTTCCATTCAGGTACTTTGCAGACTTTAAAACAAGCTGTAAAAACTGTTTTATTTTAATCACCAGGAAACAAATTTGTTTTAAAATTTAATATATGTGTGGGCAAACTATGCTTTATCTTAGACATATTCCACCAAAACAGAAGTACTTGCATTCTTTCTGGAATGTAATTTTTTTCTAAAATGGGTATTGTGTGAACTTTCCTGCTTAAGCTGCTTTCAGGGAAAGCAAAATCTCCTAAATAATAGAAAACTTCGGCAGCTAGGCAAGCCTGTCTGTACTGTGATCATGTCAAACTGCAGAGGAGCTGCCAGAGAGGCAGCAGTGTCAGGGCTGGAATTTCGGCACAATCTACATGAACATGGGGTGTCCAAAGTTTGTTCTAAAATTATCAGTTTGCAGAGAAGTGAGGGAATTTCCCTGTGTCCTAATGGAATAAAAATAGATGTAGTTTGTCTTTGTTATGGCATGATGAATCATTTGACTTGCTCTTCTGTGTGCCAGTTGGTATTTGTTACCTCAAGGGCTGTTTGAAGTCAAAGGTATCTGGGATAGGCTAGAGCAGCAAAGCCTTCTGTTAAACTTCAGGTCTAGGTGAAAATACAGTGGCTGCTGGAGAACTGTGAGGGATCTGAGAAGGTACTTTGTGCCCTGGTTATGAGAAGGTTTCACAGAGGTGTTCAGCCATGGTGGTGCTGGAACCAAGCATTGATGTTAGAGGGAAAGAGATGGGGCATTCTTTGTCTGGGTTCGTAAGTGAGCTAGAAGACAGTTTAGCACTGACTGTGTGCATTAAAAAAATAAGTGTGATGGGTGGAAAAAAGCAGAGGGAGATGTCGTTGCATTGATTTAGAGGTATGATAAAACATATAAATACATACCTATATGGACTGAAACATCTGGTTTGACATATTACTACGGTAATCTAGTTTTGTCAACTGCTATATGAGATATTCTGGTCAAGACTGAGGACAATGGTAGTGACTGCTGGTCAACTCGGTACTGTGTCTGCCTCTTCTAACTAGTGAGCTACTGGAGCCCACTGGGGACTGTCCAGCAGCCTGCAGCCGCCTGCCTGCCTTTTTCCAAATGTGTTTCTTTAAGGCAGTGGGAACAGTAGGAGGTCGGCGAGGTAGCAGTGTAAATACAAGTTACTGTCGCTGTGCAGAACTAACGTTAACGCTCTGGGTGCACAAAGTCATTCACCAGCTTCACGGCACAGATGGCAACAGAGGACTGTTTAATCCTTTCAAGCCAGGAGTCGGATTTTCTTGGCATAGTATCTATTGCTGGCAATGGCCACGTTGAAACTGCCAGTACCAAAAGCTAAAGGTTTCAAATGTGTTACTCAGAGGACTAATTGGGGAGAATGGTGGCTAGATGGAGGAGGAGTAATTGCATAGATCAGATTGTCACACTTCGCTGCTGCTCCTGGAGATAGGAAAATGCAACTTATGTCCTCATTTGTTGTTCAAAGCTTCAAATAATATGTTACTTGGACTTTACTTTTGACCTGGAGAGGTGGGGTAGCTCAAGAAGTGAGTTTGTTGCTTTTCATGTAGCAGCCGTGAAAGAGTTGGGGGGTTTTGTTGTTGCTGAAGACGATTCCTGACTTCAGCCCAGCGTGATCCTGGCTTAGAGCCCCTTTGTTCTGTGTCCCAGTCCCAATAGCCAGCCTCCTGGCCCCTTGTCGCCGATGAGAGCTGTTTGCTGAACTGAATGTTTTTTAAAGTAAATGCAAAATATGTACTGAAAGCTCTCCTAGCTGAAGCTGTTAAAGTGTTTTTGAACTGTTAACTTTGTACTCTCAGGTTTGCATGCTGCATCATATACTCTCTCATATATCCTACTGCATCCGTTGTAAAGCTGGCATGGAAACTGAAAAGTTGCATTAACTCTGTATGGTGTGCCCTAATTTAAAAGAAATGAGAACGTGTACACACCTGCTTGGAGAAGATGCACACTGCTAGGCACCTTCTTAATGTGCAGAGTGTTATTAATGACTGAATATATATTAATGACTGTGAATATATAGACTCAGGAAACTACTTGTGGTAAAAGGGGCACATCCTACCTTTGTATTACTGTGACAACAAGGTTTTGCATTTATTGAAGGCAGAGAATCTGAGATGTTAAATATTCTTTGTCAAGAGTCAAATCTGAGTAGTCTAATTCAGTGTGCTCAGTGTCTTTTAAGGTAGTTGTAAACTATTAAAAATTAGAGCTTTGTAAAAGAGATGAGCAAGCATGGGTCGAGCTCCCAACATAGTTGTGTGGAGATCCTTGGTGGAATGGCAGAGAAGCTGTCTGCCCAGAAGAAACGTCCCTGGTGCAACAGACTTGAGACTTAATCAGGGCAGAGCTCTAGAGGTCAGATGCAGTAGCCATGTAAAGCATACCGAAGAGACTGTTCAACTTGTGAGAACATTATTTTGCAGTTCACTCTGAATTTGATATGCTTTTGGCAAGTGTTTGAAACAGTCATAGATTTGGCAATCTTTTTCTAGCAGATTTGAAATGTTCAGTCCTTAAGAACTGCTGCATCATTAGGTTATGCAAAACAGGGTACAATTTTGTAAATATGCCATCTTGTACTGATTTGACATTTGTTCTATTATCTGAGAATATGCTAAAGGGAGAGAGACCTTCAGTTTCAGCCAAACCTTAACTTTTTTGTGGAGCGCTGATAAAATGTTGACTGCTGCGTGATCTTTAGAAAAGCCAGTTACACTCAGCAGGGCCTAACTCTCAGTGCTTGTGCACATTACCTTTTCAGAGCCTTTGTCCCAGCAGTACAACTATGAAATGGAAGGGGTAAATAAAGTTGTATTTATTTGCTGTGCACTTGAGGTTTGTTCAGCTGATGTCGCTGTTGCTTTATCCTCCAACTGTGCCTAACTTGAGATTGCTCCCAATCCTGCAACCTTATTTAAGGACACAGATGTACTATGTCCTTAAAGAATGTTTTAGGGAAGGGACTGTTCATGATGAGTATGAGTACAGCAAGTGAAGCATCACTTAGAAGTGATGAAAATACAGAGAAGGTATCTTGTGTGTTTCTTCTTTCTGAAGTATTTTTACAAATAACTTTGTTTAATGTTTAGAGGAGAAAAATAGTGACAATATTTTTCTAAAACTCCTTTTGCAAAGTTGTGTTCTCAGAAGTGTAGCTTAAGTCAGGCTTCCACTCACAAAAGGTTTGCTTAAAACAGCATTGTTTTGCTGGAAGAAAGCTTAGCAAGGTGATCTATCAAGTTTCCCTCTGCACATGCGGAAAACAATGCACTCAAAGGCTATTGTTTCTTTTTTTTCTTTTTCTTTTTTTTTTTTTTTTTTTATAGCACTGGACCATTTCATTCTGAATGTATCTTTTGGCCAGCTGCTTTACCAGTGCTCCTCAATGCATCAAAGTCTTGTCTCCTGATTTTGGCATTCAGAACTAATTGTTCTTGCCCCATGATACTAAATCACTTCTATGGATAGCATCATGCTTCCATCACATGTGCATTTCCATATACTGGATAGAATTTCTCATGCTCTGCAATCTTTGACTATCAAAAGAGGACAACTGCACTGTTACAGATTGGAGGGTGGTTTTTTTGTCTCTTTGCTGAACTTTTTTTTAGATTTGGTTAATTAATATAAAGAACTCATTTCACGTATGAAAAAAATCGAGGTATGCTATTCTGTCATGACAAAGGCAATTTAATATTTATACTGCTTTAAAGGTTCATGACTGTACAGGAGACATAAGGAAATTAAAACTCTTCTGTGTCTTAGCAATATAATGTATTTGACTTTTTAGGGGTACTAAATGCAAATCCTTGTGCAAGGATACAGCTTTAGTACAAGGTGGGTAAGAAAAAAACAAACCACTACATTCTTCTGTTCCTGATTTTTACTGGTTTTTTTCTTGCCAGAGTAGCTGTTTGTTTTATCAAGCCTGAAACGTCTTATGCCTCTGGTTCCTTTTCTTCTTTCCCCTCTTGTGGCAGAGCTCTATGGTATTCCCTTTCCTTGCCCAAATTAAAGATCTCATCTGCACTCCTTACTGTCTTCATTCTTTAGTCACAGTAGCAAGCTGGGACTAGTTTGTTCTGGGAACATATTACTGTGTTTTAAATTTCTTGATTAATCTTAGTTGCTGATTATTTCATCTTTTCATCACTGTGTCGTGCTTCCATTCCCAAAATGTAGTTTGACTTCTATTTAGAGATTTGGTCTAGTGTGTTTTTCCTTCAGGAATTTCTCTATTGTATTTGGAGAGAGCATTACTTTAAGCTTCTTGTTACCCAGTTTGACTTGAGACCGAGGAACTATCAGCTCTGTTGACTTACCTGCAGGTAAACTAGAGTACATTTCAGTGGGGAAGATAACGTGTGTAGCCTCTGCAAGATCTACTCCTTTCTATCATAGGGTGCAATGTTGCCATGGCAACATTTTTTTTTAACTTGTCTGCAGTCACACAGGAAACCTAAGGCAAGCGGTGTGCTGCAGGCTAACAACATGTTAGCAATGCATTAAATGTGTACCTCGCTCACAAAACTCTTCCCCTCTGGAACTGCGCGTTACTTTGCAGCCATAACCCTGGGTAAGAGTTGCGGGTGGGTGCAGAATGGTTTGAGTGCAAGCACGGCGCTGTTGGATGTGTGATGATGCTACTTGGTGGTTCACAGAGGGGAACACAAGGGTGGTTGGTTTTATCTGAAGGACCCCAGACTGTGTCAACAGGAATCAAAGTCAGTTGGTAGCAAGTCATCTTCTAATAAATAGCACTTTTTTTCTTTTTTTTTCCCTTTAATTTCAGAGTTCAACAGTAATGGCCAGAGCTGAAAAATTCAAGGAAGTTGAGTATCTCCTTATTCATGGAACAGCAGATGGTGAGTTGCAGTTAATTAGACATTTTAGTATTACAGACAGGTTCGCAATTCTACTACTGACAAAACAAAAGCATGAAGGGGCAAGTCTGTTACATTTGTGTCAATAAAATAATACTGCTTTTTGCAACTAATCTGTGTTTCAGTCAGAAGTGCTGGGGAGTCTAGTGTGTTCGTTGCTTTGCTTTTCCCCCAGAGTATTACAGAAGCAATTTTTTGTTTACCTTTTTCCTCTTCCACTTTTCAGATAATGTTCACTTTCAGCAAGCAGCACAGATTTCTAAAGCTCTTGTTGATGCCGAAGTGGATTTTCAGGCAATGGTATGGTCCTGGGTTTTTTTTATAATTATACAAATGAGTTTATATTGTGATAATAATAAGATGAGCTCCCTCTGGTTAGGTATAAATTCATTGCCATCTGAAATGGAAGTTCACATACTTGCATTTCACATTCAGTAACAAATTTGAAGATAGAGCACCTATGTATGTCCTGCACAAGAAAAACTGTAAAGCAACTCCTTCTCATATTTGACCCTGTTTACCTTATCTTTCATTTTGTTAAGTTTTTTGTGTTCTCAGAAAAACAGCCACTCCCAGTCTTTGCATATAGCCAAAGTGCAATGAATAGTACCTTACAGGTAGGATAGAAGGAAATGCTAACTTCAGCTAAGTCCATGATAACCTGTCCATCATATTTGCTGTTCACTGAACTTGTAAGACAAGAGGTTATTTTCCCCTTCCTATGGTGTACATGGAAGGTCTTGGACTAAAGTGCAACGTCTTCCTTTCCTACATTCTCCCAGCCCTTGGGCAGCAGTGCTAAAAAGGATGAATTACAAAAGGAAGCCAAGTGCACCAGTGCATGGTTGTCCTTCAGCCAAACTTGCAGGGCAGATGGCAGAGAGAGGTCAGGCACCCCTCTTAACCGAACAGTTGCATCCACCTTCCATGTGGACAAGCCATGTGTTCTTTTTATGCCTTCAGCATAAATATATAGCATATCCTCCATACAAAGCCGGGGCAAAAGTGTCATAGCAGCTTCCTACCCCATCATGTCTTTGCCTCCATGCTGAAAGCCTCATCCTGGGATAATTTTAAATGGCTGCACATGCTTTTATGTCTATCGTGTTTGATTTATATCATTTAGATGTAGCTACAACTAACATTCTCTGTATTTCTCTTTCACACAGTGGTATACTGACAAAGACCATGCCATCTCCGGTCAAGCACATAAGCATATTTATACCCATATGAGCCACTTCTTAAAGCAGTGCTTCTCACTGCCCTAGAACCAGCATTTTGCTTGTTATTGATGTACTTCTCCAGAAAACTCTCTAGATAATGTACTCTGAGCCAGTATAAATCAAGATGAGATAAGAGTCAGCTCTCGGGATACCGGTGTACACAATGAAATGCTAATCTTTGATTTCTGTTGCCAAGCAACTACTGCATTTTTATTGATTGTGTTTAATCAGGTCTTAACATCACCAGAATGATGTTGCAGACTTCTAGGAAGCATGGTACTTGCTTGAGTAATTACTTTTTGATATTTCAGTTTAAAAGAGAAACCATCCAGTTGGTATATTAAAAAATGATAAAAATGTCACAGAGGAACCAAGCTGGAGATCAGTTGTGAAATAAAAATAATAATGTTTCCATCAATAATGAAAGGAACCCTAGGATCATTTCTGTGAAAACACTGACAGAAAATTTCGCAGGAATTCTGTAATACTTGAAAAATACTGTTTTAGAATCAATATCAGGGATACTGTGATGCTAATATTTTCTGTGCAGAATAAACACTGTTTATACTGCAGTTCCTTAAGTGTTTTCTCTGTAATCTCCTGGATTACAACTGTAAAAGTCTTGGAAGGAAAGCATGTAACCAGCTTTCACCAAACATTTTGAATGATACCCACTCAAACCAATGTCACTGCATTTCTTTGCTATCTAGTATTGTAATTTTTGCTTATTTTATAGTAAAAAAGGCTGCTACTCTGGGACTCTGCTCTGACAAAATCTTCTCTGGGGACTCTAAAAGACCATCATTAGATTTTTTTAATGTAGAAGTTTCTTATTTACCAATGAATAGGATCTGTTTCTTACACTCAAACCTTACACTGCAAAATAGCAGTCACTTAAAGCAAGGGCCGGACCATCAGTTTCACTTGAACACACTCTTTGGCAAACCTGCTTTTCCTTACGTGCTACCAGTAAATGTCTGCTGTATCTTCAGCATTCCAGGTAGGCTTCTCCATCTGAGCATAGGATTAGTTTTCTCAATTTCACATAGCTAGAAAAGATGCAACCTGCTTGTACTAAAAACTGTGCTGCTTTAAAATAAAAAAGACATTAAGCCATGAAAGGTGTAGTCCATATCACTGAAAATGTTCCTTTAAAAAAAAACTAGAGTTTTTACAAAAATCCCCATTAATTTTAAGGAAAACTTACAGTGAAGCTTCTGCTTTTGTGTAATGGTATCATGTAATGGAGTGTGACATGATTATCTAACACTTAACTTTTGATATTACATGCCAGCATGTGATTATGTCTGTATTGTGGGTTATTAGTGACATTAGGTGTGAATGTAAAAGTACTCATGCAGACAGATTAAGCATGGGGAAGAATGTTAAGACACTTAGTGCAGCTTATCCTTAAATGATAAAAGAGAAGGGAGTCTGAGGTAGAAAAACAAACCAATAATCCTTTGACTCACAAAATAAATGGGTTTTTTTTGGAACACACTGAAGCTGGGTTTTACAAATACCATCTTGGGTTCAAGGCAGGAGTGGTTCTATTGTAGATTGGCACCACTGTTCTATTTTATATATACATATACACTTACACAAATATTATATATATTTATATATATAGATATAAAAATCCTGTAGGATTACAGGCTGTCAGTTGTCTCTGAGAAGTTATAGTATCACACCTCTCATTCTTTTGACTCAAGGGAAAGAAACATAAATCAGTTTAAGGTAGATGACAGCAATACTGACAGGTTATTAAAAAAAATATTATCATTATGAACTTCAGGATGGCTTGCATATGCAAGGGTAAATAGTTGGGATTTATTTTAATGTTATCCCTCACAGTGTCATAACGACACAAAAAGTATTTTTGTAATAAAAAAAACTACTTTAACTAGGGTCTCATTAAATAACTGCAAGTATTAGTGTACTGAGAGAGGGATTTTAGAAAAAATAAGTAAAACTAGAAATTATATGGTCTGGATATTATATATATATATAGTATATATAGTATATATATATATATACTTCATTAAGTAAAGATGCAATTATTTGCATCTGACCTACCTTAGTGATGCTGGCATCTCACTGGGAAACTCTTCTGTACCTAATAAACATCAATTCAGTGTCTAATTTTTCACTCTGGTGGAACTCCTTCAGCTCCAAAAATAATGCAAGAAATAGGATAATAGAGCTGCCTCCTGGAACTGACAACTTGCTTGAACTGCATAAGCACACATAAATACCTGAAATAGAGACCACAAAGCAAAGCCAGCTCATTTCATTACCATCCAAAGCCAGAAATCACCTGTGCCTGAAGCAGTGCCACAAGCCAGTTGATTCGGCACCTACCGATTTCCTTTCAGCTCTCTGAGTTTTTTTCCTGTGTAAAAGGGATACTTCAGTTTGTCGTACAGCACACTGTGTGTAAAAATCCTAACAGAAGCAGCTGAAGCCTGAGGTGCGATTGTTCCTGTTCTTAGGCTGGGAGACTTATAGTCTTTGGTTTAAAAACTGGGGAAGAAGCTCAAAGGGATTTAGTAAGATGGAGTCAATACTGTAAATAGTACTGGGTTTTAAGGCCTGAAAATTTTCTGGTATCAGAAATTCAGGGTCCTGAGAAGAGCAGAAGCACTGAGGAATTGAACACCAAAAAGACCCAGCCACTCCTGCGTGGTCTGTGTCATGTCTCTCAGGAGCAAGAGGCACCAACCTGTGACTAGTAAATCAGCTGAATTCCCATTCTTTTCCTGCAGCAGGTCAGCTGTGTGCCATTCCCGATGTCACACGTACTGTTGGAGCAAGTACATCACCATCAACTACACACAGTGAGCCAACAATAGCATTGCATGTTTCAGTGAGATTCCACTTGGAAATGGAGCAATACTGGGCTCTACCACTCAATTTGTGAAGCAAAAGGTCAGGTAGATATTTCAAATACCACATGATATTGCAAACCTGTTCTGGGTTTTGCAGTGGAAAAATAAAATTGAAAATTAGTTAGGATAAATATTTATTTTCACATAACATATCTTAATTGTGAAAAACACAATAGTCTATTCACATGTACACATAAACTTTTGTAATAAATTACATCCAAGAAATTGAGTAATTTTGACCAGGAATATGAAATCTGAAGTAAATATAGCACTACATCTGCTTTATATTGTGTTTGATTTCAGAATGTTAAGATTAACATTGAAATAGCATTTTAATTCACGCAAAACCAGAGTGTTTTAAAATAAAACCACTCTGAAATATTGAACAGAAATACAGAATGCCATTGAATACACTGATTTCTTAATATTCTAAGAGTTGGTCAAGTGAAGCTAATACATTTTGATTGTATACATTATCTGTAACAAAGTCAGCAACATGTTAAAACACCATCAGGCTGCTTTCAGGACAAACCAGTATTGAGCTTCTATACTAACCTTAAAACAATTGGAATCTTACAATTTTTCATCAAGTACACAAAACAAAGCATTTAACCTTAATGCATCAGCATTTTTTTCTAAATTTACAAATACAAACATTGAATTAGATGTAAATCCTTCTTTGTGTCCACTAGATTTGTTTTCCTCCATGAAAATGGCTTTTAATGGGCTTTGATAATGCTAAGGTAAATTTAGAACAGTGACCCTATTAAGTTTGCAGCAAAATGCAATTATTTATGGCTAAAGTAGTAAAACATACACACTCACATACACAAAAACATTAGAATACTTTAAATGTGCCGGATGGGAAAAGTTGTTCACATGAGGTCTGTAGAAAGATTAGCGTATTTTGGAAAGCTGGTGAATGTTAGAGCCCTGTGGATGAATTATTACAAAGATTGCAATAATACAATTCTTATTTTTAGGATTCAAAGTAATAGCGTAATAATGAGATTTAGCTTTCCTTTTTAATAATTTAAAAATTTACCTTAAAAATTTAAAAATCATTGGATTCCAAATAACACAGTAAAACTTTAGCTTCATGTCTCTATTCATTCAGTACCTAATTTTGCAGTCTTTTACACAAAAGAACAGCTTAAAGGATCAGGCAGTAACAAATTCCATTACGAAAAACGTCTTTGTAATAGCTTTAAAGCCGCATTTTACTTTGCAATGTTGTTTTTATCTTTTAATCAATACGTACTTGATGGAATAATGAAGAGCTGTAACAAAACAACAGCAGGATACCCATTTAAGTATTATACACAATCTCTGAAACAAAGAGGTTTACAGCTGTTAGTAGAGAGAAGACAATATAAATATGCCCTCATTGTGGCTGAATTTTAGGCAGTCGAGAGGAAGATCATTGGGCAGGGGATATAACTGCATGTGGGGTATAGTTTGTATAGCTTGTACAAAATTTTCTCTATTATAAAATAACGGATCCATTAATGACAAAATGCATTTGTTTGGCCTACCATGGCAACATTCATCCAGTACAAGATAAGATACTGCCATCACAGATTGCATTTTAAGAAATACTGAACTGTGTTACACATCAAAGGATGTGGTGGTGCTTTTCAACTCAGGTAAGAAAATGCTTCAATATATATTTTATATATATATAGAGAGAGAGGACTATGTTCCAGTTACATACAAATTTTAATATTAAATACACTGTATTAAATCAAGGAAAACTTCACAAATACAGAATCTGACCCTGCAATACTCATTGCAAGAGTAATCCATGACTTCAAAGGGAGAGTTTAAGGGGGAAAGGATTATCCTTGTTAGTTTGTTCACAAGGTCAGATCTGTTGTTACTTTATAAACTTCTTAATGTTTGCTTGTCAGTTTGGGTCCCCTGAAATTATTATCTAGAGTTAAGTGATTTTTTTTAAAAAAAATGGAACAGGGGTTTTCAAGTTCATCCTGAATGAAGATTATTAAGTATTCTCACACAGAAAAAGTAGCAAAATACAGTACAAACCTATTAACAGGAAAGTTGAATTTAAAAGAAAATTTGCTTGTTACAGTTCTGATATGAATACTGATAAATGGCCAATATCAGCAATGAACACAAAGATTTTTTGCATTGGCTACTGCAGACATTTACACAGATACTGGACAAGGTAGACAAGGTGAAATGAGACAAATATTGCACTACATTACCTGTGCTAGTTTGAGATGAAAGACAAAAGTTACAAGGTAAATCATTTCTATTCAGTGGTTGTGGCACTCCTGTCATTCGTTTATAAAAAAAATTAGTTGAAGAACAAGTCATAGACAAGTCTCCCGGTCAACACCTTTCCCTGAGTCAGCTTTCTTCTCTTTTTTGATTTCAGCACTAGGAAAAGAAGGGGGGAGAAAAAAAAAAAAAAAAGTTATAGCAGCACTATCATATGTGTATTAGTGATCTACCTGACAACCAACATTGCACAGATATTTTATTTTTCATGCTGCATGACACAAACTGGGAAAGCAAGTGACAATTTCTGTGCTAAATGGTGCAGAAGACATCAGCCAGCATTTTAGTGATGAGGTAGGTAAAGAACTTAAGATGCACAGAGACAAGTCAGCCAGCATGCAAGCAAAGATAGCTACTTTTTTTTTTCTTTTTTTATTTTTGTCAAATACAGCTGTTAATTTACTAAATAATAGTAATGGTACAGCTCTCAGACAATACCAGGAATATTTCTGAACTAGAGCAGTGCAAGCCAATTTTTAACTAATATATAGCTTTCAGTCTTGATTGGAGAGAGTAAAAGAAGTCTGGGGAAGGTGGGAGAGACAGTACTCTCCCTTTGGATTTTAGTACATACTTCCGCGCATATACATCATAAAGAAATAACTTTTAAATTATAAAAAAAACCAAAACAAACAAACAAAAAAAAACAAAAAACAAACAACAGCCTGAAAGACCACATAAAAGCTGTATCACTCAGAACTTTGAACAGGAGTTCAAATTTGGATTCAGATTTTTTTTTTTCCCCCAGCTAAAACACTCCTGATTTGCCTACAGAAAAGAATATATGTACGAAGCAGACGTTTTGGGTTTGGGTTTGTTTGGTGAAGAGGGTTCTAGTTTACAACAACGTAAATAAAAAGTCATGTTCTTGCAATGAGTCTCAATCACACTATGAAAATGCAAAAGGGCTTCCACAACACAGGCAAACCAAGCCTTCAACAAAGAGTGGCAGGGTATCTAAAAAAAAAAAACCAAACCAGATGTTTCTGAGAACAAACCTGTAACAAGCACACAACCTACCAGGTTTCATGGGAATAATTCCTTAACTAGAATGAATGAGAAATAGGCTGAGTTACACAAGGCTTAAATAAAGCAAGATCAATTCTCAAATTCTTAAGGCGATTCATGCACATTTTTACAATCATCTGACATTTTTCTTCACATAAAAATTGCTTTAAGGATACAATTCAGTTCAGCCAAAGCTTACTTTTATCCTATGGCAGCTTCCAGAGGTGTTAATGGAAATAGCTAAAGAATACCAACTTCTGCCACTTCTACTGCCAAATCTGTCACCTTGTGTAGAACAGCGATAGGACTGGATATGTTACATTTTCTGCACACAAAGGGTATGCAAACAAATTCCAGGGGTGGGTGAATTTAAAGTGCAGCAGTAGAGCAGGCAGGGAGTTACCTGTGCTTAGTAAAAGCAAACACTGAGGTGTTGTGTGCCTTACAGCCTATAGCATGTCCATGTTTTAGATGCCTCTGTAATACCAGGAAAGTCTGCCTTGAATTTAGGATTCACATCTCTGAGCATCACCTGCAGATGTGGGCTTTAATGCCTTGAGAAATTTGAGGGGGAAAAAAGAAGGAACAAGTCCAATCTTTTACCATTAAAACATGTAACTGCTGTGTCTGAAAAGGAGTTAGAGCTCTTCCTTCCTACCAAGGGAGTAATCGGACAAGCCTCAGTAGGAAGGTTTGAGATGTGGGATTTGCATCTCTTCAAGAAGAAAAGGGAACTCCTACCATTTACAAAGTGACAGATGCCTCTTTCTCCAATCCTTTAAAAGACCAGCTAAGTCTACCTCCTATACATGGTCAGATCTTCTGCATATGCTTTGAAATTGCTATCTGAAGGGCTCAATATTATAACCAAAGACAGAGGAATATTTAGTTACGTGTATCAGAGAGGGCTTTGTTTCAAAAGGTGCCTTGGTGTTCAACTCTGCCAAGACGGGCTCCAAGGCAGACCTTGAAGTCTCTAAGAATTTTAATAATGAAAAATTAAGGTTGAAAAACTAAAGTTCACATGCCTCTATGGTTAGGCAACAGTTGAGTGGATCTCATGTAAGTCCCCTTTTTAGACACTTAAAAACTCTGTTAGGAGCCTGGGATGTAAGAACTGTCACACCCTATGCTGCTTCACAAAGCCAGGGCAGATTTATGATAGAAATTATCCATGTATCAGGCTGGGAAGTAATTTGTATAAACCCTAAAATCTCTGTCTGTAGATGATCTTAGATTATAACTGGCCAAGTCAACTCAGCATTTAATTACTGTGAAGAACTTCCAGATTTTATGTATTCCAGAAATCATCCCGTGTTGTTAATTGGTTTGTGCCTTGTATAAAAGATTTTACATTAAATCACCGTACAATATCATAGTTTAATTATCCCCATTTAAAAATATTTTGGGATATTAGTATAAGAAAGCGGACCTGACAGCAGGAAAGCGAGTACTAAAAACTTTGTAGCTGAACTTCAAAAGGCATCAGTAAAATTTATTTCAAAATGTGGTATTTTTCCCCCTGTAGTAGGATACCCTTCACTGAGGGAATTGTGTGATGCAATACTGCTGATCTTGATCATTTGCAAAAATCATCCTTACAACTGCTACCACTTCAAGCTTTCTTTTTTCTCAGTAATTATCTAGAATTGGATTATGTCTTTGTGTAATG
The DNA here is from genome assembly GCA_013396755.1 of Sclerurus mexicanus. Taxonomy (NCBI): domain Eukaryota; kingdom Metazoa; phylum Chordata; class Aves; order Passeriformes; family Furnariidae; genus Sclerurus; species Sclerurus mexicanus. The sequence continues at coordinate 103,802 of VWZF01006833.1, read as the reverse complement.
ATAAATGCATTATGATTTATAATGTTTCTGTAGCTCTATCCCTAATATGATTTAAAGTTGTCTAGAGTTTTGCTTATCAGAAAGTAAACCTTCCAGGTTTAAAGTTCTTTGAATCTAACTCCTTTGTGGGACTCTGAGAGGAGCTAGAGTACTTGAAATGCAGGATTTCAGAATTTCTAAGGTTGTTCCTTTACAAGAGAACACTCATACCTAAAACCATAAAAATCTTTCCTTCTGAGTCTTTGTTTCCATGAACAAAGATACAAAAACAGATTGAAAATGAGCTCATTTGAAAATCAGTTTCTATTGTACTGCAGTGGAAAGGACAAATCATCTCTTATCAATGTTGTCTCTGAGCCACAGTCTATTTGGCTGCTCAGAGGGTCCTTGAAAATTTCAGGTAAAACCAGTCCATGTTTATGTACTCTATCATTCCATCAAGGAAAGCAACCAGAAAAAAGTCCTGCATACCCAGGGGCTGTGAATGTGCCACATCAGGTTCTTTTCTTTCTCCAGGCTTTCCCAGCCTGGACAGCAGAGGCACTTAAGGTAAGAAAACCCTCAGAACATCCTTCTCCCATGCACCACACTGATTATATATCCCTGGGACATGTGTAGGGTAGAAGGCAAATCAGAACTGCTATCTTGACTGTCAGTGAAATATCATCAAAATGATCACATTAGTGGGCCACTCCATGGGTTTCTGGAATGAAGGTTCTCTGGTCATCAACTGTTCAGTCTTGTTTATGCTGTTTAGGGAAATGAACAACACTGAAATGCCATTTTGTGGTGACAAAATTAAAAAACGTATATCACTACAAAATTTTTTACTGCGTTTTTTCACCATAAAACAATCACTAGCTGTTTCAAACTTGGAGCTTCTTTTGAAAAGTACATTTAGAAATGGGCAGAATATAATTTTGTATTTTTAAAAGGATAATCTAGGAATAAATTCAATATACTATTTAAATACACGACATCTATAGTTACTATTTTTGATACATAATAAATTTCAAATTCTAATATTTGGGACTTTTAATCATGACACTTTACATTCCTATTTGAAATTTCTTTTCATTCTGTCTCCCCAAAACCTACACAAAGTCAAGTCGTTTGGGTTCCTAGGTGACACCATTTTGAATTGGAAGACACAATGAAGAAAAATGTTGGGGACAGGGTCTTACCTTTGGGAAATCAGCTTCTAGAGTGATTAGGAAGGGGAGCTTATGACAAAAGTGTGACACGAAACAATTAAATAGAAAATAGTTACATTTTAAATTTATGGAAGCAGAGGAAAAATTCTCTTAAAAATCACACTGTGCTTGAATTTAATATTTTCTTATTCCTGTAGTAACTCTGTAGCACTAAAACACCGTGGCTTCATTTTACATTTGTCTGGACTAAAATTTAAAATTATTTAGCTGTTTTGAGTACAAGTGAAGTAGGCAGAAAAACAAAAAGAAGTGATGCAATCTTAAAATTATTTTAACTCCAAATATTATTAGATTGCATTCAAAGTACTGGGTTCTTCATACAGCTATTTCCAGGGTCGTGATGATCACTTCTTTTTCAAGAGCTAAAAACGAAAGCAAGCAGAACACAACAGCTGTTGTGCAATATCCAGGTGGAGGCTGGTGGTTCATTACACAAGCATCAGACATGCTCAACTTCATTTTCCACTGGAGCATAACTAAGTACCATGCAAATATTTGTGATTTCTTTTTTAATAAATAGTGAATTTGCGTTTTGATCTCAGAATATTATGACCGGACATAAGAAATAAAACTGCAAGATGCCAGAAGTCTTTTCTAATCCCTAGCAAAATATTCTAATATTGATTTGACACCAATATGTAAAGTATAACACAGTAAAAAAATTAAGACCTTTTAGAAGGAAAGCTTGACTCCTTATCTTTTGCATTCTCTGAGGATATCAACAATGTCTTCCACACAGCAGTTTTTGCCATTTCATCAGAAATGTTTATCACAGATGGGTCATCTCTAGACAAGAACAAAAGTAAATACACAATAAACAATCGGCAATCTTTGTTACTTATTAACTCTATAAAAGTCCTTGAAAACTGATAGTGATGACAATAATTAAGTGCAATGTAAGTTAAGAAATTACGTTAAACTTCAAATGTCCTAAACAATTACTTATATATTCTCTTGAAATATCTTAGCACTTTTTTAGTATTTTCCTCCTCCAACAGCAATTAATCACAGTAACATCAATAAAATATATTGTCACTCCCAACTAATAGATAAGAGAAAAAGGAAGAAGGGTGAAATTAAATATTTCCCAACGTCTCACAGCATGCCAGTGGCATAGCTCGACTAAATGTGAATCCCAAGAGCTCCTAACAGAGAACAAAGTACTTCGGATCTGAAACTCCACCTACTTCTAAAACAATTTTAAAAGCAATCAAAATTGACAAAATATTTCAGAGATCTAATAAAAATGGCCCAATTAAACTAATCAGTAGCTTTTAGCAGCACTTTGTAGCCATTACGCCCTTTGCTTTACCTGGACTGCTCCAAATATGTATTTATACACTGAAGACTAATAAAATTTTAAATATGTTAACGGCCTGCCTGTACATTATTCCTGACTTCATGGTTTACACTGAGCTTGACATTCTTACTGAATGCCCTCAGTAAATGTTCTGTCATGTGTTTTGGGGCATCACTTTTAACAACCAATGTCTTGATTCTTCTTTTTAGCTATAAGACTGTACACCTTACAGTTCAGAGACTCAGATATTATCCAGGCAGCTCTACCAACGTAAACACTATAGATCAATATAGATCACACAAGATAAATTAAGCTACATATTACTAATATAAATTAGAACAAAAAGGTATGGAAAAAAGAAGAAAAAAACAGACCATTGTGATGAATCAAAAGAAACAGGCTGGAATTTTTCAGACACAAGACTTACATTAGGAGACATTAGGGTAACTTTGTGTTAAAATATAAGAGAGGAGCCCACTCTGAGATAGTGTTCCTTTAAATTCAAAGTTCATTAATGCAGACCTTACTGTCGCCAGATGTTTCAAATCTTTATTAAGAATTTCTTTCTGAAAACTGTAAATTATATTAATTCCTTATGTGGTGGCCACATGTATTATTACTATCTATAACATACATTTTCATGCTTTTTAAGTTGACTAAACCCTGAGTTATACCTTATCTACCCTGGACAGCTCTTGATTCACCTATCCTACACAAACAGGATCTCAATTACAAGGTTTTGAAATGTAATACTGTAAGAACCTAGTTCTTCTGCAGTGTGTTCCAAACCTTTCCTGGCTCCCTGCTAGTATCAGGTTGAAAGGTTTGACCTGCTCTACATCTTCTTTTTGTGCTGTGTGTGTCAGAAGCCAAAGTTCATTAGGAACAGTCTTATCCCGCAGTCCTGCCCCATGGAAAATTTCAGCTAGTGTGTCCTTTTCCTAGGGACCCTGAGATCATGTGGAAAGACTAGAAAAGGGCCGAGCTTGTTAAATGCTGCAGTAAACGGTTCAGTTCAACTATCGGTACCAGACAAACATCCTCCTGACATTCAGTAAGCATTAAGAATAAACATTGTGGTATGTTGATTTCATTTTTTAATTGCAACTCACCTAAAAGAGGAAAGGTATATTTTACCTGTAATGTCCTTCTAGTGGTAACTGAACAGTCCCTTCCTCTTCCATTGCTAACATACTTTGCTCTTCCTAGAATGAAGGAATTTAGATGTGAGACAGGATATGATGTTGTGAAAATTTATGTACTTTAAACCTCTTTCCATTTTCTTTAATATTAAGTATTTATTTGAAGTTCTTAAAGTAAGATACTTTTCAACTCTTTAAATATTTGACATTTAAAACCTTCTATTCTAAAAGATGTATCTTCACTTAATATTATTTTTCAGTGCCAGATAGAGCATTGTTTTGCAACAATAAAAAAAAAGAGGAAAAATAGTAACACTGAGTGTGCAACTGTATGGTGAATTCTAAATAACATGGATAGCAGAATATATATACGCTGATGTTTACATGCAAAAATTAGGGAAGTCTAAGTTTGCACACACAGTTTTAATACTGATAAAGTTTTGTTTTAGTGAAACAAGACACCCAAAATTACTTTTCACTTGAAGAGAACTAGGAGATATATCTACCAAAATTCTTTTTGTTAAATAATTGCAAATTTGGAAAATCTGTCTTAGTAGGATGGGAGAACAAAACAAAACCCTTTAAGCACCATGTCCTGCATGCATAAACAAAGGAAAACAAGTCTCTGTCCTTCAGAGATCAACTCAAGGCTCCACAGGAGGATTCTCAATGCCCACACCGCAGTTAGGTCAGGAAAACCACAGCTAGGAGGTTAACGTGCCTTTGCACGACTATAACCATCAAATCCTGCTCTAAATTGTTGCAGTGCGTGCGTATGAGAACATCAGACACCCAGAGACCTCCATAGCTTTCTTCCTTTATGAGATGGCTTTGTAACAGTTTTTGCTGGTGCCTGTCTGAAAGCGTGACTTGGCTCTCCCAAAAAGAGAGCTTGCCATTTTCTGGCAGATCACCAAACCCCACACGCATCACACACGCCGATGGTTGGCATTAGCTGGAAGAGCCAGTACGATTTTCCAGACCAGTAGAATTTCAGTCCTCTCTGCTCAGACATTTGTTTCTTCTATGCTTTACTATTACAATTACTTTAAAAGTAATTCACAATAATTTTTTTCTCTAAATGGGAGAAGTTCTTTGTTCATTCTTATCTCAGAAAGACATAACTGATTAACATCAGAGTGGCTTCCAAAGGAGGTCTGTGAGGAGAAGGCATGTATCATATCCACTGTAAATGTACAAAGCCCTGGAAAAACATGGCCTAAAAATATAAAAACAACTTAAGTGATGAAATCAGGATCCAATCAAGTAAGTTTCAGATCCTGTCAACTATACTTCTGAATATTCTTGTGGGTAGAATACTTCTATTTTTAAAAGCTGTGTGATAGCAACTCTCCAATTAATTCCTTAGGCTACATGTCAGAAGTTTTTTATTACTAGTTAATTTTGTCATTTCCAGGCTTCACAGCTTCATAAGTTTTTGACAGTTGAACAGTTTTAATAATAGCTCCAAATATTTAGAAATGCCAAAATATGTAAAAATAACCTCTCAAAATAGACAGTGAATGAAATAAAGTAACACCATTAGATTTTCCCAGTTTTGTTTTCTGATGCCATCCTATCAAGCATGGGAAGGAAAGTGACATATAATGAAAACATAAGGATAACATGGAATTCTTTTCAATAACCAGACCCAGCAGAAGAGAGCTACCTTGGTTACTTCTGGTTACTCTGAATTGTGATGACAACAGATGCTGTGATGAAACAACTCTCTGGTCTGCTTTCACTCAAGGGGGAAAACAATGACTGTCATAGTTTAATTTCTGCCTCGTGGTTTTACAGGCACACACTACATAGTAAATAATTGTCATGATGTTTACAACCTAGGTGAAATCTTTTCCTCAAAACATACTCCATGGCAGTATATGGAATGTGCCAAGGAAATCAAAGTTATAGTTCTCCAGGTTACAGATGAGGCAATGAGCTGTCAAATATCACAGAAGAATCCTAACGGCAGAGAAATCTAGTTTTCATAGTTACACGTTGAAATTATTAGCTCATGTCCTACTTCTACAAATAGACCTACTAATGGGAATCCTTAACACACACACATTTCACTAGTTTCAGATCACATCTCAGGGCATCCCTAAGGATAAATTGCTGATTTATCCATTCACATTGTCTAATTTTTGCAGTACCCTTGTACCACCAAGAGTTTATGTCTCATGGGTCCCAGGCTTTTGCAGAGGCCTTCAGGGCATCTTAGAGGTCATATGCACAACTGCCCCTGAAGCCTAGAAATGACCACTGCTGCCAAGACTACAAGGCATTGCCTGCATATTCACCTCCTACTGCTTCCACAGCCTCACACTATGCTACTATTCCAAAGTGCTCATGCAGGACACATGAATTCCATTTAACATAATCCGGCACCAACATATTCTACCTACTGCTCCTGCAGTCAGTCTTTCACCACTGAGACTTGTCCCTCCTTTATGTGGGCCTGGTACTGACGTTTCCTACCAGCTGACATTGGTTGGGTGTCTGATACCACGGACAAACAAAGATATCTTCTTTTATATGATATTCAAATAAGCAATTCATGAAACATCAGCTAGATAAAAATACTATAAAGAGGATCCAAAATTGGTTAGAAAGATACAATCAAAGATCACTGTTTCACTGTCAAAATACGGGAACATTCTGAGTGAAAATATGTAAGAATCTGTCCTGTATCAAGTTTATAAGAAATTATAAAAGCATATTGTTTGAAAGAGGATGAGGAGTGCAGACACAAAACAGCCAACTGGGTGCTAATGCCAAGGGCTGTAAGTCAGAATCTGAGGATTTAGTTAACAGGGTTAGCAGTGTCACCAACCTCCTCCTTATAAAGTAAAAATAAATTGTTCCTGCAGCAGCAGAAGGATAACACTTGCCCCAAGTGTACCTGGGATACTGCACAACGTTATGACATTGCTGAGAAGAAAGGGCACAGGGGATGCTGTGTGCCCTGTGTGTGGCTCAGAGGCAGCTGGGATGTGCCACACCCCTTAAATTCTGCCGTTCTCTCTTCAGCATCTCCAGCAGTCCCAATGCAGCATCAAAGTGCCCCAGGCATCTGAGGGCTTTCCTACAGACAGGTTCACCTCTGCACATCACCTGAGTGGGTCTCAGAAGCAATCCCCAGGAGCACTGTGGATAATATTTTATATGACTGATGCCTTAAGGTGTATGGCACCTTAAGAATCTACATCCCCACCTAAGTTTATCAGATTTGTAACTTTAAAAGCACTTCAACAAAATATAAAAATATTACACTTAGACACTGTTAACAAGTCTGCCTGTTGCATGGAATGTACCCTACTTAGAGAATTTTCTCTAAATATCTGAAGTAGAAATTGATAAAGTGATACACAGCAAAAAATCCTGAAACCACAACCCACCTCTTTCTCCGCATCTTCCAGTTTCTTTTTCTTGCTCTCAGGCATCAAATCATCCAACCAACTGAGCTCCCGCTTGGTAAAAAAGAAATCCATGAGTTTTCGGACAAATACCAAAGCTAAGACCTGCAAAGATATTAATTCAAAGAATTAGGGAATCAGGCAAATAAACAGATAAATGCACTTGTAGAGGAATACTTTCAAATGAGCCCATTTTGCAGTCACAATTTTATCCTTTAATTTGAATAAGCCAACAGCTGATATTCCTTTGGTCAAAGTATGGCTTGAAGCCTTTAACAACCACTGAGGTCAGCAGGTATCTTCTATTAGGGAAATAATTAGAGAAAAATCACTTCAGCAGCAGAACACTTATTTCTAGGAAGACACAGAACAGTAAAGCTCCTCAATGAACAGTGCAATGAACAGTCTTAATGAGTGAATGTTCTTTCTGTAACAGGATTGAGTACTATTCCTTAAATAAAAAAATATCAAATAAATTTTAATATTTTTCTTTAAGAGAAGAATTTTCCCTAAGAGAATATACAGTTGGGATACCCATAGACTCAAAATAGAGGTTATATGGTAAATTTTTTCTTAATACATTATGAATTGTCCTTGAACATCGAATCAAAGAAATATTGCAATTACCTGCCCACAATTATTTTTTTCTTCAGTAATAATTATTCACAAGTGAAAAGGCACTTTTAGAGAAAATAAAAATATTTCATACCATCATAGGAAAGACAATGGCTGCTCTTGAAACCTTTATAATCCAGAGAAGCACAAGACAACTCAGCTGAATAATAGTGAAGAGATGGACCTTTCTAAGAGGAACATGCCTCAGATAAATAAAATCTGGCTGGTGCTTTGCAGGCATCCAAAATAACTTTATCCTGTCAAAAAGCTGAAAGAGAACATTTTAAAAGTTTGGATTAAAATGGGCTGAAGGATCATCTATGATGGCATTAAGACACTGCCTAAGAGATCCTGAATATCCAAAGAATCTGGTTTGTTATTCTAAAGGCAAAAACTATGGAAGTTCAGGAGCACAGAAAAGACCACTTCAATTACAATCATGAATCATGAGCTGTTAATCTGTGCAAGTCCAACAGTGGCAAAGGACTCGTATTCTCTCCCACTGAGCCACTAGAGTAAGAATGAGAATTGTATTATTTAATTACTTGGTTACTCATACTCTTTCAGTTCCATTTAATTTTAACAGACATCTGTCTCCCTTGATATTTCTATTGCAGATGTGCCGAGACATTGAATTCTGCTGACTTACAGTGTGTACAGCCATATGCCAGTAAATATCCTGTTCCTACTGCATAGTACATTATATACAACAAAGATGGTTATCTTAAAATAATACTGCTAAGATTTCAAGTAATGAACTCTTAACATTAGGCAAAGCCAGACTTCAAAGTAGACATGAATCAACTGTGAATCAAAGTGAATGGAAGCTGGTGGGATCTCTGGATCCTGTTTGGCATAGGTACTATCACACTGCCTTTCTAATACATTCTGAACTTCTGTCTGTCAACAACTGAGCTCTGTCTCCTTTAGCCCCTAAAAAGCTGATCACAGAGGGATCTCTTCAGTCTTATTTCCTGTGAATGAACAACATTTTTTTTCTTTTACTTCACTAGGCATTTTATCCTTGGCTTTTTTCTTTTCCATATTTTACTTTATTCACAAAACCAGAAACAGAAATGAAAAAAAAAAAAAAAAGGAATGCCAGAAAGCTGACTGCCATACTTTAGGAATGTATGTAAGAGGCTCCTATTTTTCAGACCTATTTAGCTCCATACTGACCCGAGAGTTCTGTGTCAGCTGCCATGGCACAGTGATGATGGTGACACACCATTTCTCCCTGCATGGGTGAGCCATGCTATATTCACACAGCCTTCACGAATGTCAAGTTTCAGAAATTTTTATTGAGCATGTGCAAACTGCATTTTTTAAAGGTTTATAATTTGGCCAGATTTGAGCAGCTTTCTTTTTCACAGAAACAGCAAAAAGCACATCCTCCCACAAAAGCCATCTTATCAAATCTCAATTCCTTGTCCCAGCTTGGGGAGGGAGAAAGGGAGGGGGATGCTATCACTTTTCCAAGTAAAGATAAGCAGATTTTAGTATGCCTTAAAAACACTCCTCAATAGTGTACTTTCTCATACCCCTGTTCTGAGAAACAGCTGAACCATACTAAATTGAAATTATTTAAACCTCAGTAAAAGCCAAACTACACTTCTGAGAATATCGACGCAAATGAGAAGAGTTAGGAAAAGTTATAAAAGAAGAGTCTCTGAATAGAGACCACCAGTCAAAAAAAAAAAAGTGTTCCTAGCTTTGCCTATAAATATAGTGGTTAAAAAAAAAAGCTACACACTTTTAACTTGCAATCAAAAATCTAAACACAATGAAAGAAACAATAAGACATTTTCTTTGCTTTTGGTATTTGACAACCTTTGGCATACTAAAACTTGTGTTTTCACCGTGTGATCCTTCTTTCTCAATTGCCTTGGAAGGTGTGTCGATGCCTCGGCTTTTGGTAACAAACAAAGGCACACTTGAAAATGTCAGGTGGGCTGGAGGATTTGACAATGTGCCACGGTACAAAGGACCTCATTACCAAGCCCAACCTGAATGCTGGAATGCCAGGCTTCTGCCAGCTACTCCTACTGAAGGCCACCACAGGAATGCTGCCCTTCCACTAGACTGCCCTTCATCCCTGAAGAGCTGTGCCTTGCAACAGTTCCCCTTCCCTGCCTGGGGCATTTATTTGCACAGGAAAGGTCTTCAAAATGTCACTTATGTTACTTTTAGGGCAAGTTAGCCAAAAGTCTCATAAAGGCAAAGTTCAAGATCAAGCGTAGCCCTGCAAGGGCCCCAGCTTGGAAGCTGAAAAGGCAGCAGGCAAGCAGGTGAATGGGGAGGCAGGACAGAGGGAAGAGCTCATGAAAGCTATTACTCAGTTTTTAGGATCAAACAACATTCCCTTGATAAAAAGGGAGAACAGAAAAATCACTACCTAAAAAATAAAAAATAAAAAAAATTGGAGCACATTACCTAAAGGGAATACTCTATTTAAAGAGAATCCATTTTCTTTTTTAAGTGAGTCACTTTCAAAAATGTAAGGGTGGCAACAGTCCTTTAAGATTATCCACAAAAGATACTACAATAATGCAATAAGAAGAGCTACATTTTTTATAGAAAGCATCATCAATAACAGGCTCATCACAAATCCATTTTACCTGAATTCCCTTTAGAGATGAAGCACCCATGTAAAGAAATACTCCATAAAGTACTGGCATAGGAATAAACTGCACAAACAAGCAGAGAAAGGTAAGAGCATATTAAATACTACTCAACAATTTTAAATGCTTCATATTAAATACTACTCAACAATTTTAAATGCTTCAAAAAAGACATTTGAAAGAGTTGAAACACAAAGAGCCATATGCCTGCATTAATCAGACAAGTTGTAAATTCAGAGTCACTCCATTACAAATTAATAATGTTTCTCAGAGTATAAAGCAGAAGAAGAATCTGGCTCTATAGTTTTGTTTTCTTCTCAGGCCAGTTATTACAATATACTTTATTAATAAAATTAACAGAACTACATAAAAACATCAAAGTGTTAGATATATACTTAAATTCTTTACTTAAAAGACTGCTCAGGAGAAAATTGAATAGTAAAGCTATAAATCTCAAGAGAAATGTTCAAGAGACACAAAATACTTCTAACTACTAAAAGAAATACTTTGTGCTGTAAGCATTTAAAAATGGGTGAATGACTTTTATGGAATGATTTTGTAAGAGACTATTTTAAATGTTCAGGTTCTCAGCATACCATGTTTAGGTAAAGGAGTATTTCCATAGATAAAATTTTCTGTTTTAAATACTAAATACAAAAAATGCATGTTCTGTGTGTTTTCAAAGTGAGAATTTTATTACATAATTTATTAAATATTACTGGGAAGTATGAGTGCTAATGGCTTACTGTCTTACTGTGACAATATGCAAGTCTAAATTCTGGTTTTACTGAAGCCAGTGGCGAAACTCTTACTGATTTCACAGATAATTCTTTAAAAAGTATTACGTGTATACATGGTATTATATATGCATGTAACCAGACACCCATTTTCAGGACACTGGTGAGCTCTGTTGAGTATGCAGGAAGCACGAGATAATCTTCATGTTCATTTCCAAGAAATGAAACATGGAACTTCTCTTGCAACTATGAAAACATTTTTAAATTACCCAGAAATCACAAAATATTTTTAAATACTCTAAACAAATTTAAAATTGGCATAGCAACACTGTTTCATGATACTTTGCCACAGGCCCAAAGTATAGACAAAGTGCACATCTTCATCTATTACAGGTCAATGGCAGAATTCCTTTTGACTTCCGTCAAGTAAGATTTTTTTACAAGGTTTTTGTTTAAAAAATGCTAGAAGTCTCTAGGCACTTTATTATGCTAAATTAGAATTCCACTTTAGACTACCATTGTATAACATTATGCCAGTTGGTAAAGTGCTTGGACAGAGCAGTCACTAAGTAATACAGTGACAACAATGAAATGTTCAGTGCAGTACTCTTTAACTTTTCCTCACTTCCCCAAATTACCTTCAGGATACTTGTCAAAAAGACAGATGAGCCCATAAGGACAAAAATCATGAGCCCTGTGACTCTTTGCTCCCGTATTCCAAGAAATTTCGGCTGCTCCCCTGGAGCGGAGCACTCTGATTCCAGTTTTAAGCTGTTCACATGGGAAATGGAGAGGACAGTGGCTGCAACAAACCACGGCAACCCCATAATAGAGCACACGCCAAGCATGACGGCCACCATGAGGAGGTCTAGATGGTATCCACATCCTTTCTGTTAAAAAAAGGAACGACAGCAAGAAGATGTAAAATGACATCTGAATTAAGGAGAACAGTCCTGGCAGGCATTCCTAATGAACAGCTAGAGACAATTAAAACATTTGTGACTTGTAGACAAAAAACTGGTTCCTTCTCTGATCCAGGTTGGGTCAGTAGTGATGGCAAACTGGTTATTCAAGGAGAACTTGTACTAGTTCACAAGAAATGCTCAGTGTTGCTGGATTTGTTTCATTTATGAGTTAAGTGTATATATCTTAAATCCACTTTACAGTGGGCACCAAACAGCTTTCCTGCTTATAAAATAGATACTAGCAAGACACCAGAAAATACATACATTTTCTGTTTTAACTAAATCTCTTCTGTGGATAATGGTAAGCAGAACATCCAGCTGCACTGGTAGCTTTTCACTGCACTAATCTTAAAAAACCCTCCATCCATTCTTGCACAGGAGGCAGGAAAGTGTGTATTTTATTATTCCCTACACAAAAATTCTGAAGTTAACATTTACAAAATCAGTTTATGCTACAAAGGGCCATAATACCACAGTCATCTTTTTAAAGTTTTTTAAGATGGTAAGCACATGATAGTAATACATTTTCACTAACATACTTTCTCTGTATCTAAGAGCACATAGCTAAAACTTAAGAGAAATTAAACTATACATTAAATTAAAATATGAAAACAGGTACTATTTTACTGGTTTCCTTATTCAAAAGTAGCGTCATAAACATCCATAAGCAAAGTACAAAGCATTTTCTGCAGTATTCAAATACTACATGAATTTACCAACAGGTGCATAGTGTTTTGCTTTTATAGTAGTGCATAAAACTCTTTGGTCGAATCTTAGATACATTTAAAAACCTGCAATTACAATCTGCACTTGAAAAGGAGAAATGATCAATGCATCAAGCTTGAGTCTATAGATATCTGTTACCACAGCTGAGTGGGATATTTCATTTGAATTTCAATAAGTATCCAGAACCACCTCACAGCTGCAAGCAGGAGCTTGAGCTATTTTCCTTCAAAAAAATCAGGTAATCAGCTATCTCCACAAAATTTTGCAATATGGCAACAAATCCAATGTCATGGTCTGATGAAACAGTGATGTTCATGCAAACAATGTGAATATGTTGAACCATAATTTTCCCTGTAAACCCATGCAAATGCCTTTTGACATAAAAAAAGTAACTAAACTAAACTTGGAAGGGTTTGCTACAGAGACTGCCAAAAGCTGAAATGTGCACTATCCAGAATTTGCTATGGGAAGTATAAAAAAAGAGGGGAAAATGAGTTGGAAGCAAACAAATCATTTCTTTCTGAAGGCAACTTTTACTTCTAAAATGGGAAGCGTCTGGGTTTATGAAAATGTAAGCCATATATCGAAATGAAAATGCCATCTTATTTGCTTACATTATTTTAAAAGGGGGAAAAGTAAAGAAAATGAAGAGAATCAACTCTAGCAACCTTCCCTCACTCCCCAAAAGTGCTTATGAGTCGTCTCCAAGACGCATCTTGACAAACTCAGAGATGTGTCAAACACAGATATTAGTTACATGCACAATGCACTCAAAGAAAGAGTTTAATTCTAAATCCTAACAGAGACACCTTTTTTTACCTTCTGACACATTTATGAGGAATGTATCTGCTAATGCATACAGAATCCGAGAGCATTTCCTCACATTCATACATGATCTGAGGAACCTGACATATGGGAAGAAAAGGAAGCATAGCAACAGGTGATGCTACACCAGACCCCAGCAAAACTAAAACGCAGCAAGACAAGGGGGCAGCCAGGAGGACCATCTGACTCCCAGATGCCAGTGCTGAAAAAACACATTCCAAAGCTTGGCAGCAAATTCCTGCATCTGTCAAGTTAACCACATGCAATGCTATGGATTGACATGAAGAGCCAGGCTGACAAAGAGGGCAAAAAAAGAACATATCAAATGTCACAATCATCCAAGAAGAGGCAATGCAAAGTGAAGGTTGCAAATGCATTTGCTAAAGCAACTTGGGATTGGATTGCTACTTATTAAAAGTATGTCAAAAAAAAGCCTAAGCTTGCTGCATATACATGTACAGAAACCTGCTGCTAGATTTTGCCCAACAGTTTTTCAGAGGGGTGATGTCCCTTTTTCTCTCTCCATCTGTAGGCAACCAAAGTGTTAGAGAACAGAGCAGGAAGTTGTCCTGTGTTGTTTTAAGAACCTATTGTGCCTCTAAGGCTCAGTTTTATTCTTCTCCCTTCTTTAAAATAGGAAAGGCACTTAGAGAAAAAAAAAAATGGGTAGAATCAGAGAAGGATGAAAAGAGGAAAAAAGAAATCTCATATTGCAAAATAAGCTCTGAGTAGTTTTTCAAAATTCAGCCCAGTAGAACAACACTGTCAACAGCTGAAAAGGCAATGAATATTATGGTACTTAAGGAAATTATTCACTTGAAGATTTTTTTTCTGTAAGTGAACCGATAAAAATAGATGATAGGGCTTTCTTAATTCAGAATCCGTATTCCAGATTACTTTCATAAAGAATTCTGCAAGGCAGTTAATCACTAACACAGGGCACAGGTACTGCAGAGACTAACAAAGAAAAAGCATTACAATTTAAAGGGATGCTATATAACATTTAGCAAACTAGCATTCACAAGTAGATGAACTCACATTACATAATCTGAAGCAGGAAACAGCAGTGAAAATGTAAATTTTGACTGAATACCTTTAGTTTGTGTTCTTTTCTATTGATGATGACAGCTGTGATCTGCTGGTCCATAAAGATCAGGATAGTACAAAGCAGGGCTGGAATTACAGCAGCTATCACTGTCCACCAAGGATTAGGCCCCAAAGGAGTAATAAACCAGCCACGATCATCTCTGGTGGGCTATAAAAACAGGCAGGCATGACCAGTCAGAACTTGAAGGATTATCTACATTTCAACTTCACGAGACTACATATGAAACATTACTACCTATGCAAGAGCACTAAAAAATGCTAAACTTCCTATGATACCAAAACAAGAAATTACATATAATAAAAGCATCTGGAGTATTACAGATTTGGTCGTATTTGAAACGGCAAACCCAGAATTTGGAAGGAGCCCCTGAACATTACAGCAGTTTAGGATTGGGGTGATTTGAGCCTTGTTAATCTTTGCAGAGATGGCATGAGGAGGCCTGAAGAACATGAAGAGGCTCACCACTTAACATGCTTTGTAAATCTGAGAGGTTGCTAATACTTTGTGAACACAAAAACTTTAGAATAGTATCACTACTCCCCGAGGATACTAAAAAAAAAAATAACAAACCCATTATGGAGGTTATTTTACAAAATAATAAGGCAGTGCAATTTATCAACAACTCACCTTAAAAGCATTTGGAACCTGAAGTTTTGGTGATGGAATCCCAATGGCATAGTCAATTAAAACCATAGACAAAATAGTGAGAAAGACAGCAAAATCGCTGACAACAGATCGTACCTACGATTATTGAGAGAAATACACAATTTTAACTAAAACATTCATGTATTATTTAGTATTTTTCTTCACCTAAAACCAAACTTATTCTGATACAAGTTTCTGACAGAGAAAATGCACAGTGTCCACTTTAGAAGTCAACCGAATTTGCAATGCAGATGCAATTCATACTTACACACCACTAGTGACAACTATTGAATGAAGATGACGGCACGCACCTTTGTTGGGAAGTATCGGCTAGTTTTGAACTGCTTCAGCGTGGACGACAGCGTTACTGTAGAAAAGAATAAGATGACAGACCAGAAGAGGACATCTGGAACATAAGGGCCATGATGCCCACAGGCTCGTCCAACAAACTCCCCATGAAACTTTTTACATTCCTATCAGGGAGAGAAAAACAGTATTGCTCTAAAAAATATCCATGCTTACAGTAATATTTTCTGTCCAATTTCTTTCCTAAATTGCAAGCAGACTGTACTACTACAAATAGCTGAACAATTTTTATATATTTATTATTTTAAAACTTAAAACTCACGCTGTTTGTATCTAGTCTTCACGGAAACATCTCAAAATAATCTCTTATTTTAATCAGTATTAAATTATGAAGTCACTACGATACACCATAAATAAAGACATTAACATAAAACCAGATCTATTTCAAAGTGAGCAAGTACACTTATTTAATTTTTCTCTTTGCAAATACAGATTTACACTTACTCTTTCCAAGAGTGGAAAACAAAGTTCAAAAGCCACCAAGGAAAAGGCTGCTCCTAGTGCATTGTCAAGAACTGCTTTTTTAACGTCACGGGCCAAGCAACTGAAGACAAAGCTATTTAGAATGTGCGCTATTAAACACAGCCTGAAAGGAGACCATTTATTACCACATGGGGGCAGCACATCCTGCAAATTGGCTTTCTCTTAAAAAATACCAATCTGATAAAACGCTGAAACACCCCAAATCAGTAACATCGACTCTATTCAGTGTAATTTATGATCAATTATGCAGATACAAGTCCAGCAATTCTCCACTGCCATGCTTAGTTGTCTAAAATCACAGAGAGTAGCTCTAAAAACGTGAGTTACCAGCTCTGAACTCAAAATCCTTCCCAATCCCTCCACACTTACTAAAGAAAAAATGAAATGCGGCACCCAGAATCAGAGATTCCAGGCAGCAATATCCTGCCAGATCAAGCTCTTTTAGATGAAGTGGGGCATTGGCTCATCAGACTGGCATCACAATACTGAGGGCCTGACATGAGAAACTTTGGCTTTGAAAAAAACACCGCTGCTCTTTGACGACTACAAGACAAAGGAGCTCAAAACTTTTTACAGTGGTAGAGCAGTAAACCTCAGATAAATATGATGCACTTCCATCTGATGAAATAAAGGTTTTAGGTGGGGGGAAAAAAAAAAAATCAGGAAATCCGGAAGAAATTCTCAAGATTCTGGAACGTCAAGTTGAAAACTTGTCCTGGCCTGAACTAGACCTTGATGCTGGCACAGCACCAGAATGAATTGCATCATATACCTACTGAAAATTATTTTGTCAGCATCAGAGTAAACATTTTGCTCTCACTTGTTTTGTCAACAGCATAAGAATTGTTAGGCACTGTTGTTTTTCAGAGAGAATGAGAATCAGAAATTGGAAACATTTCAACAAGACATAAGAAACGTGAAGATATGCGATGTAAAACAGACAGTGGGGTGAGTCTGACCAAATAGTCACAGACAGCAAGGTCTAATCTCTTACTGCAGTACTCTTGAACAGAAGTTTCTTGATGATGCTTGCAAGAAATAAAGACACGAAAGTATGAAAAAATTCAGTTATTGCTTTGACAATTATAGGAACTAACGAGAAAAGTTGGTCAGATATAGTGCTACCTATGTAAACTCAAGTTTTGGTAATAAACTTTCACAGAAGTTTTAAAGGGTTTTATATAATGCAGCCAGCCTTTTACATTTATAGTTAAAACAAAATCTGTTATTTTAAATCTCCTCAGCTGCAAATGTACTCTGAAAAACACTGTCAGAGATCTGAGAAAGTGAGAGGAGGAGTCTGCCCCTGCACAGATGCTCTTAGAGTGTGCTGCAATTTTGAGAATATTCATTCTGGACTGCTGGAATCCCTCAGGCCAGCAGTTCTCAACTTTCTTTCTGCTGTTGCCACACCAACAGAGTTGAAGAGCAGTCCTTGCTGCGAGCAAGCCATGGAAGCAAGGCACAGCAGCCACGGAAAAAAGCTCTCCATTAATTCACAGGAGGACACCAGCTCTTCTGCATGCCTGCCTTTGAAAGAGAAAACACTATCTGCTGGAGCCAGTCCACTGGATTGGCATTTCAGTGTTCAATTATGCCTGTGATTGGTTAATTCAGTTATATTTTTGAGAGAACTCTTTGGTTTGGTGTCTTTTGCATGCAATTTGCTTTGACTCTGTAATGAAATGACCCATATGTGAGAAAAAGTGGTGGACCAATCTCAACATGACACTTCTATCAAGTTGTAAATGTTGCTTTGAAAAAGGCAAACTTGAAGTAATAAACCCTTTAAGCATAGAAAACTACCATTTAGAAGCTAGTTACATGTCCACGCAAGCCCCACAAATTGTAGCTTTTCCCCATACCTCCTTGGGGAAAACAATTACAGGACTTAAGGCCTATGTAAGAAAAATTTGTCACTGAACGGCAAATGTTACAAAATTTTTCCCCTTCTTCTCTTTATTGCTCGAACAGTTGCAAGAATATTTTAGGGGAAATAAAAGCTTCTGAGTCTTTCTACACAAGAGACCTTCAAACATCTGGCAGAATTTAGGAGAAATCCATTGTCATTTACATGTTTAGACTTTAGCTCAGCCAAGCGCTTGTGCTAGTGTGTCAAGAAGGTTCCAAAGCAGGGCACAAAACGCACACACTTGGTGTACCATCAAAGGCTGCAAAATGCTTACAAAAGGAGATAATGCTATAAAGTTCATGAAAATTTTTATAAAATATATTTTATGCTTTATTTGAACAAATATGATCAGGAAAAAAACAATAAACAATGTATTTTTCCTACTATATTTGCTGCAGTAGGAGAGACAAAATTATTTATGGTTATGCCATTATTTGTTAAATTCCAGTATTTCACTTACTGACACAGTTAGGTTCCCCCATGGCACATCGGATGCAGATATATTGTAGTCCTGCCAGTGTTGTAAGGTTTTATTGCTAGGATGTTCTGGTTCCACACAATTGCATCTGAAAAGACAAATTATTTTTTTCTTAAAAATACAAGATACATCAGATATTAATTAAAATTATCAACTTTATGAAATACTGAAATTATGCTCTACTTTGACAGGAATTTTTAGTTCAAATTAATTCCATAAACACATGCTTTGAAGCAGTTTGTAGCTCTAGTGCTGTTACTGGTGTATAATTTGCCGTGAGGTGCATATGCATATATAGTACGTAACATGACACATTTAAACCACTGTTCACATTGGGTTTTACCATCTATTTTCCTCCTGTTCTATTGATCCTTCTGAGTGCAGTCTGTAACACTGAGAGTGTGCCAGTTCTGTTCCACCCCTTTATACCTAACACTTCCCTACATGGCCATTACATGCTATGTACAGTTCCAGGCTGACCCATTTCCCAAATAACAAACTCTTTCTCTTTCTTTCTTTCTCTTTACCAGAGAAATGCCTTTGCATGCAAAACTCTCAAACTACCCAGTAAACTCCCAGGGCTCTGCCAGTGTTGGAATCACCAGCACCAAAGGCTCTGTGATTTGTGTCCATTTCCTTTCCCCACAGCTGCTGTAAAAGCATGCTTTTCGATTTCAATTGTGTATTTTAACATACAAAATGTGATGAGGCAGTGTGGGAGAGCAGTAGTGCAAATAGGTAATTCAAAATCAAAAGCAAGTCTTTAAAGCCTCTGAAGCAACTGTGGGACACGTTTTCTTTGACAAAGCCTTCGTAATATGCAAGATAGTTCGTAGGTTCCAAGATGTCAAGTGTGCTTTGCAGTTCTCTTTAACTATAGTACCATCTAGCCTGCTAGGATTTTAATGTGCCTATGATGGCTATAAATAAATTGTGTACTCTGATAAAGTTTTCAGGAGTAGCTGGGGACAGGATAATTCCTGACTATAGAGTGCAGTCATTGAACATACATTTGCATTAGCTGTGGCAGAACATCAGTTTATTCACTTACCTACATCATCTATTTTCTCTGTGGCCGTTTATCCTTCCAAAAAATTACAATACTCATCTAGATTTGTACAATTTTCTATCTAAGAAATTCTATCATCTACATCATTGAGTACACAACACTGCCATTCTATTTCAATTACAATACTATACATGTGACAACAGCTGCAGTTAATATATACATAGATAAAGATGCAGGTTGTCTTTGAGCAATTCCTGGCTTTTATTTTAAATGTAGCTATTTATGAAAGAAAGAGAGAACCCTTACACAGCCCATGAACAAAAAGCAAACCAAAAAAGCAACTGCATTCAGAGAAATAGAGGGCCTGAGCCAAAAGTCCTTGATTGGATCTTTCAGATATATTTAATATGCTTTGGATCAGGCCCTAAGTGCAGAATGAAGGCGTGTTCAATGCGTAGTTCAAAATATTACAGAATGGGTTAAAAGAAGCACATCACTACTAGTGAGCTACAGTAGCATAATAAAGCTAACACAGGGTACAGCTCCGTTATCACCAGGGATCGTTTGACGTTCATGCATCAAACACAGAGGTGGCTCTGCCAGGTTACTGCTGTTCTCTGCGAGCACAGGAGCTCCTTGGCCCCTGATGTCCATCGCCGGGCGCAGACTGGGCAGACGCTGGGCCATGGCCCCCTGGGTTTGATTACAGTAGGTGACATGGGCTGCTCAGTCAGTCACTTCCTCACTAGAAGGGAAGACTGTGCCTGTTGCCAGCGCTACATGGTACAGCTACACTTGCTGCAAACTGCAAAATTACATTTAAAAGTTAGAGGAGCCAAAACTTCTATTTCCGTAGAAACGTGATAATTGAAGCTATAGTTTAACACAGCTCAAGTAATTCATCTTCAGATGAAATCACCTGTTTATTTCTATTGTAATATCACTTTTCTCCTTCACAGCATTCCAGTCTGGTCTTTAACAAGTTTCACAGGCATTTAGTGGTGGCAGACTGATCATCAGCAAATAAGCGACTTATGCAAACTCCATCCACAGAGACCAAAATCACCCTGCACACCACTTTTGTCACTCAATGGGTGCAGAATTAGGCCTGAACTGTAGAGATCAGATTCTGCTTTCTACTGAGACCATTCAAACAATGAACTCAGTGTTTTGATAAATATATAACATTACATTGCTTTCAGTATTGTATGTGTTTTGGCAATACTGACATTTTGATGTGAAATTGTATCATGGTATTACTGTCTTCCAGCATCACACTAATTGCTTAACATTATAGAAATGTGAGATAGCAAGACAACCCCTGTCCATCCCAGAAAACACAAGTGAAGGTACCATTCAGAGCTCGAACATAAAAACGTTATCTACTGCAATGTGTCATTTCATAACACATGTAATTGCTTCAATAATAAGTATTTCTCAACATAACTGACTTGCAAGGAGAAACATTAGTGAAATAAGGCTTTCTAGTTTAATCTTTTGAATATTTTAGTCTCTTTCATTTTTTACTTGAAAGGTGTTGGAAGAAAAAGTAAAATACACTGCATTGTTAACACTAACACATCCTTCTATTTTCCTGATAAACTATTACTCAGAAGGCTGGAATAAGCAAAAATGTATTTCCTCTTGGAGGTTCAAATGCTCTTAAGTTCTTGTAAGTTGTTTAAAGTGCTGAGCACTTGCCCAGTATGTGGAGTTTATGCTATTACCAAACAAGTAAGAGATTAAGCATACGTCTTTATTTTCTAAGCAACATATTCAGCACTAAATATGGTACCAACTTAGCAATATACTCTTACTTTTAAGTCAGCAATCATCTTTCTTAGGCTGAAAGATACAGAAGGGTTAATTTGATTCTCTTTCATCACGACTAGGAAGAAACCTTTTTGTGGTAGCAAAAGCATAGTTTTTACTTGGGGGCGGGGGGGGGAATCTTTGTTGCCAATCCCAATGCATCTATTTCATCACATTGATGACAGAACAACTATTTTTGCATCTTTACACTTTTGGCTACTGCAAGACATTCTGATCTCCTGGTAGCAGTTTAGACATTTAAACATGGATGCCTGTATTATACTCCACGGTACCAGTGACATCCAAATGAGCTGGCACATATGAGAGGCTCTGTAGCAACTCATGCCTTTGTTTTCAAGGCAGCTGGAGGCTGAGAAACCTAAAATGGCACTAGACACCCAGTCACAGGTCACTATCTTTTGTATTTAAAATGTCCATAATCTGCATCTAGGCAGAAATCAATGGAGCTTGCTTTCTTCTAGTGTATTTAAAAATCTAGTATAGACTAAGTGGCTTATAAGTCTGAGGCAGATTAATAAACCATTTCAGAAAAGACAGTCTTCAGAAAACTGCGGAGCCGTTGTAAGATTAGAACTGACAAAAGGAGAATGTAACAAAGAGAAATAGCCTGAACCTGCTAGCTAGAAAAATGACCAGAGCAACGAGTCTGTATTGCCTTTACATCTTTCAAACTGCTCAAGAAACCTCTGGCAAATCAGAATGGGGAACAAAAATAGATTAGAAATAATAAATTTTAGGACTGGCTGACAAACTGGTATCCTCTGGAGCCTGCACCTCTCTCCCTTTTACAGGAGGATCAAACTTCAGCTAAATCTTCAGCACCAATCCAACTGTGACAGTATAGGCAGTGTAGGTCACTGGTGGCATCCCTCTTCCCTTCTTTGTTCTCCCAAACTCCCCATGACTTCTGAGCTCTTTTTGCTTTTCTTTAATAAGCCTCAATTCCATTAATGTCATTAACCTGAGGCAGCCATCATGACTTCACTGTGTGCAACATCTCCTAAAACTCGTTCTGTTTTCAGAGAACAGAGCTAGGGTTTGACAACAGCAACTTCAGGACATCTCAGGCAACTAGCAGTGTTCTTTGTTCTACACAAGGAATAGTTATTACTATCCTTAACAGCACCAAAAAGACTGTCTGTGTGGTCCCTCTTTCTTTGGACAATGGGAAAGGGAAAATCAGTTAGTAAATTGGAAACCTGTTATTTTATATGTAAAGTTGGGGAATATTTCTTCCCTCCTTTGTAGATCAGCAATAAAAGATAGATATTGTGGCTACTCAACAACTAGTTAGCTGAAAAGTTCTGTACTAAACCCACTTTCATCCTGACTGTAACTTTGTGTTTACTGAAAAACAAGAAACGTATTACTACCTACATCTATTTGTTCAACTGAAATGAACCTCTGTCTGGTCCTTCCAATCTTTCCAATTTCCACCTCTTACACTGATTCTTCAGGTTGCTTTTTCACCATTTTCTTCTCTCTACCTGGTCATGCACACTCTGTTCCCCACACAGATTTTAAACATGCATCATGGTGTCAGTCCAGCATTGAACAAGAGCCTCAGACAGTGCTTTCGTGAGTAAATAAAACACACTTCAATGGTGCAGCTCCTTTGAAAGCCTCATGGCCATTCAGCCCTAAGGAGCTTCCATTTTTCAGTGTGTTGTTTTCAAGACTAGGAGGCACTTACTATTGATGATTTTATTCAGCTTGCAAGGCACTGGTTTGGATCTCCTATTTTTCTGGCATTTACATACTGCAAGCTACACCTATTTATACTTGCTGAGGATCTGATCTATAAAAGATGCAATGCAGCTTCTTCATGATTAGTCAATATACCATTTCCCCTTCCTAGAAGGGCAAAATGTCTTTCTGGCTCACCTAAGGTATCTTGAGAATGAGATTTTCTCAATATGAATATTTATAACATTAAAAAACTACAGGCAAGTATGACAAATAAGTTGCAAAATGTGCTTGTTTAAACAATATGTCTCATTGAATATCAGAGCACATATTTGGTAATATGAGTAGGAAGTTTTTCCCCTAACACAGAGGATGCTCTAAGAGAGTGTGCTGTGCACAACACAGAGAAAGAGTAAGATGACAGTATAAAATGGAAGATAACATCACTAAGTTGGTTTTGAAAGTAAGGTATTAGAATATATATGCAAGTATTCTTTATGTTGCATTTACAAGGTTGAAGGAAAGTATATCAATAGCAGAATGCTATGCATGTTTAAGTTGTCTCCAAGTACACCATTTTCATGTGAATTATTTGCATTCACAGAGTCCCTCTGTTTGTCCAACAACTGCTATGGGAAGGGGAAAACAACAATATCATAAACAATGTCTTCTCTGCTGTCTCATACCTACAACACTTGCATATCCCCAGCATTATATTTACGATATTCCTTCTCATGCCACCATTCATGACTAAATTAAAGCCTCAGTGGAGAAGAGACTAGAAACAAAATAATTAATAGTGATGGAAAATGGAATTGTCAGTTAAGTTCTATTCTCAGTATCATGAAATCTTTTCACAGCACAGCTGTCACAGCAAGACAAGATTTTCTTCTTCATTTTTTCATGAGATCTGCCATCCTGAATTATGACCATTAAGTTAAGTAGCCCATCTCTGACAGTCACGAACATCAGTAGGCATCCACATATATTCTCTAAGGTTGGAAGTCTATGTAGTTTAGTTGGTGAAGCTGAGGAAGAAAATAGAAAAGCCTATAAGAAGTACCTAGACAATGCCCTCAGCAGCACAAGAATTTCCTAGAGAGACAGAGAGAGAGAAATCTGAGGGGGCAAACTGATATTAGAGTGAAGAAATCTTGAGGAGTCAGTTGCTTTGGATCACACATCAGGAGAACTTTGTTCTGTGAAGGGATAAGTCTGGAAAACAGATTTATAATCATATTGTACCTTTATTAACCTTGCACTCATAAAGGTTGGTCTTTGTTAGCTGCCCAGTGCTTTATGCAGTCCATGCATTCTCAGCTGTACTATGGCATGCAACTGCCATACACAGAAGTTCACATGCAGAAAAGTAGTGTAACTATGTGAGATACTGACTACTCATCTGAAAGCTTTCACTGAGAAATAAATCTGGGATGCCACTTCCCCCTGCTTCCAAAGCTAAAAACACATACACCTGAGGAGAAGAGATTCAGTACAATGCCGGTACAGAAATAATATACTGCAATGCACTATAATGCTGTATGGTCAGCTTTAGTTTCAATTATTTAGGTGTGGTGCATCAATACACACAAATGTACTATAACAGAACTACACAAGAATTTTAAAAAAGCCTTTCTAGATTTTGAAGGCATTGTATAGACCAGCAATCAACTAAAAACTGAATGCTGTGGAGAATCACTTAACAAGATCTATTTCCAAAGTGGAAGGGATGAATAGTAGGAAAGAATAAAGCTATGTAGGCACTCTCTGGGTTCAAATGAAGGAGAAAGAGACAAACAAGTCAGTTGGGTTGGGCAGGCACAGGGAGGTCCAAGAATAAAATGAATAAAGAAAAATAATGTCTAGATTCCAAGGTTTGTCAAGAAGCAAAAGGGAGCCAGCAGTTAATGATGGCAGTTGCATGGTTCCGGGAAGAAGAGGGATATTCTTAGGGAAAGACACACAGGATATGGCACAGTTACTTAACTGTAGGAAAAAAACTATAGAGAAGGGGGAAAGAAAATCTATATTCATATCTAAGTTCAAAGAAATCATTACAGGACTTGGAATTCAATTATATGCCTGGGATTGTACTGAGCAATTCTGTCCTTATCATCACTCCCTCTTCTTATTCCACCTGCAGCTTAAAGGATACAGGGTATAAACCAACCTAATTTGCATCCAATAATGATGTATTTAGGTTAAGTTATATAGATAATGAAAGATTTAGAACTTGCTTGTGCAACAGTGGTATGCACAAAAATAATATTCACAATGCCTTCTAGAAGCAATGGTTTCTATAGCCTGCAAACGATACTGAGATTGACATGATCTTGGCTCTCTAATTACATCAGAGTGGGATTTTCTACTCCTAATGCTTAAGTGCATGTCAATACCAAGACAGATTGCAATATGCATATTACTATGCCAAGAAATCACTTTAAAATTATTCAATGTAATCTGTTAATAATTGAGTAACTTCTGGTAAAGAATTATTAAAAACAACATGAATTCATCACTCTGAAAAAATAACTAATAAAAACAGGAAAGGTATATAAAGTCCCGAGATCTAACCAACCTCACACTGAAAAATAACTGATATTCTGTATTCTAAGATAACCATCTGAAAATATTTTTAAAGAATTTTAAAGAATATTGGATTGCTTTATAAATCACATCTCTTTCATCCACAATGCTTATTCTGTTTTCCTTTCAAGAATGTGGTTTTTATCCTTTCCAGTGTGGGGTTCTCTTTTCCTAGCAAAAATAACATTCTAATATTTAATATATATGTTAAAACTGATGGGCATCAGTGTTCCAGACAGG
Source organism: Sclerurus mexicanus (assembly GCA_013396755.1). Classification (NCBI taxonomy): domain Eukaryota; kingdom Metazoa; phylum Chordata; class Aves; order Passeriformes; family Furnariidae; genus Sclerurus; species Sclerurus mexicanus. The sequence goes on along the minus strand of VWZF01006833.1, from coordinate 77,892 downwards.
ATTCACTAACTGGAGATATATTTGCTACAGGGGTAGGAAAAAAAAAAGAGGAGGAGGAGGAGAGTGCAGAAATAAGAGAGTTGCTATGCCAACCTACAAATGCTAATGGCATGACAAATACAAAAAGGTCACATAAAAAAAAAATAGGAAGAAAAGCCCTGATCAAAAAGTATGTACATTTAATTTCATAAATGATACAGCTATCCTATTCAAATTCATTCAAAACAATGCAGCTTAAAAAAATGCAGCACAGTAGCACATTGAGAATCAGGTTTTCTTTGTCCTTTTTCTGATTTAGCTCTTAAATGCCTTATTCTTTATCATCCATATCAAGAAGATGGTATTTTAAGAAAAAGTTACATATAAATGAATGGATTTGCCAACGAGTAGATCACCTATAGATTAGAGCCAATACTAAAACAGAGAGAAGCAAATATATTAAAAAAAAAGAGTAAAAAGTGCATTAGGTCTAGTTTTACATTAATTAGATCATGCAACAAAGATACTTTTGTCTTTTTGAGATAGAATTCTGTAACAAACTCAAATACCTATCTTCTACTTAAAATGGCAAAATGCTAAATACAATTTTTTAAGAAATCCTTCAGGAGGACTTCCAACTGGTTTTCAAATATTTGGGTCCGCTTGATTAAAACAAACCAACAAAAAAACCCCACACCACCCAACTGTTCTGAATGTTCTTTCTATAGTCTTTTAAGGTTTGTTATGGCAGACAGTAGTAATTACTCCTGTACTCTGAAATATAAGAAGAGATGCATGTAGTACAGTCTCTTACATCAAATTCCTGCAACACGGACTGTTTATAACAGAATTCAAACCCACCAAAATACAGAATGGGTTTTCTGTCTCACTTCAAATATGGTTTCAAACTGGTTGAAATATCAACCATTTTAAAGCACTATTTTCTCTGTCTTTCTAGTATTCCAGAGGAGAGCACTAACAGCACGCCAATGACTTTTCCTGGGTCAAACTCATGTCTTCACCAGGGCAAAGAACAGTACTGGTATGCAAACAGACTGCCTGTGCACATGAGAGCATCCTCAGAAAGCCCACAGGAGAGGAGAGAAGGGCTGGGTTACAGCATACACTGAAAACATCCAATATATACCATGTTCTGACCTCTTTATCATCAACTTTTTGAGTGCTCAATAGGCAGAACATAGAACACACAGAAATTTTACAGTATAACGTGAGTTTTTCTAGCATAGATTTGCAGATCCAAGATAAAGTTTTACATAAGCTTTGGCTGAGCATTCAAAGAGAAATGAGTTACTCAACCTTTTGAAGTTCACCCAAGGCTAATTAAAGAACTGCCAAGGCTTTACTAACAATTAAAAACTTGTCTTTAAATCCCCAAAGAGGAAAATGCAAACAGCTGTTTTAATTAGCAAAACAGCAGATACTAATTAGCTTCTGTAACAGAGTATGCTGGTCCTTTAAGGACAGGACCAGTTTCAGCCCAAGTTTGTTACCCATTTAAACTCTAAGTAGAAGAACTGGAGTCAGATGCTTTACCAAAAGCTTCCAATTCCTTCTGAAATCAATATTCCCCAACTTCAAGTACACAAAAGAGATATTTTTATTTCAAGTAAACTTTTATGCTTATCCATATTTTAGTTTCTTATCTTCCTGGAACTGAGACTCAGACATTTGAGCAGGAACTGCGGGTTACTTGAAATGTCTTGCAATGATCCCACAGGGATGACAGTTTTGACACCTCATCTTCTGGGCAAAAGATGACTGCATCTAAACACAGTAATTCCTGCACATTTGCACAGCAAGCCCACAGCGTTCAGGTTGCACCTGATCTGCTGTGAAAGCACTGCTCATTTGGGCACCTGAAGTAGACCTGTTCCAACTGAGCACATCTTTCAGCTCTCCCAGTCTTTTGGGACCGATTCTGAATAACTAAGAAAAACTCAAATGAAGAATTAAGGATGGGAGAGAAGAGGCTGGAATTCCCATTTTGCTGTGCTCAGAGCACAGATCCTTGGAATGAGCAGATATGCTCTCACAAGATAATCAATATGCATTGATTATCAATACACTGGCATTTCCAGCGATCAGTTTTAGAGTTCAACAAGTGTGACATTCCATAAGTGCTCTGATCCCTATAAAGATGTCTACTAAATCTGCTCATTTCAGTCTTAGTGGGGTCAGTTGCTATGAACATGACTGAAAATAAACAGGATTGCTGCAAGTAGAAGATACAGTATAAATGCCACATGTGAGATATAATACAAGAGTTCAAAAGTCAATCTATTTGTACTATCTACACTGAATGAAAGAATAACTGAGAATATAGATATGAAATAATAAACTCAGAAATAACTGCAAAAATACTACATCAAATGGTTTTTGTATCTATGTATCTGTTTGAAACCACTAGGCAGTGGTCAAGTCTTTCTTCCAAACATCTGAAAGACACTTGTCCTTCAGGAATTGAGTTTAAAAAATCTGAAGCTGTTTTGCTGGTAATTCAACATTGCAGGACGGGGCAGGTCAACAGGTGTAACTGGAGATGACAATAGCTGCTCTTTTACCACTCTGTGTGCTCTGCATATTCTACCCTCAATGAAGACAGTTACCAAGGGCAGGTAGCAAGCAAACACCACTTCAAAAATCAGTTTGGGATTCTGATTAATAAATGGAGTTCTAAATAAAGCCAACAGCATTTATTTGTAAACATAAGGACTATGATGATAAAACATTTTCATAAAGTAGGACCATACCCCTATACAAGCAGGGATGTTAAACTTATCTCTCTGAAATCTCAAGCAATATCATGGGATTCAGTAAAACCCTGAGATGACTTCTTTGAAATGGTAAAGGAAAAAAAATCCACAAATACTGTGCTATATGAAGCTTTTCAGAGTAAAACACCTACTTCACAGAAGTTAAATAAGAGAATATAACCTCAACTGCACACACATGGTCTATTCTTGATGTTTATTGCTTTCTCTTCAAATTAATATTCCTTTGTCTACTGATTAAACTATTAGAGAGGAATAATATTATTTTCAGCATGATGAGAGTATGCCAGAGCAGAATCATGGTTTCTCTAATTTAACTTGTTCTGTGTATTAAGGTATATAATGTACATTCAAATTCCGGATTTGGTATCTATTCTTCTAGTGATAACATACACAAAGCTCAAATGTTTTCTCTGTTGCTGTGTTCTGTTTTTCCCAGCTTAAAATGCAAATGAGACATTTGGTTGAGACACTCCTGTTTTTCCAGTGAACAGAAGATGTGGCACTGTTCAAGCATTGTTCCTTTAGGGCCCCACCCTGCTCATGCAGAGGGTTCAAATGGGTTCAGTGAAATAATAAAGACATTTCTGGAGAGGGATTTTCATTGAAAATGCTTTTTAATGACATTTTTAATTGCTGAGATGACCAAGATTAATTGGCCTTAGGAAAGATAGGATCTTGTCCTTTACTAGAATGTTTTTGTTCTCATATCACAGAAACAAGTCTATGAGGTTTTACTTCTAAATGAAACTACATTGATAAAAGCAATTCGCTTTTTCATTCCCCAAGGAGAATAGTGCCTGTCCGAACTCTTCAATAAAGTAAGGCTGCTTATATGGACTTAAATTAAAAATCTTACTACTAAGAACAAATTGAGTATGACATAATCAATAAGCATTGAGGAGCACCTAAAAATCCCGAATCCACTTCAGTTCTTGGACCTCATACCTTAAATGCCAGAAAGGTTAAAATAAAGGAGTTACATGAATTTATATCCTTTACAGATAAGTGAACATTTCAATTTGGGAAAAAAAAGACCACCAAACCAAAACAGATAACTATGATATACAAACATTGCCTGAACAGCCTGTTGCCAGTAAGAGACTATAAATCATCACTACAAGTTTACAGGAAGAGACAAATGAGCTAAACCTCATTAAATAAAAACATCAACAGAGACCTAAAACTGAGGTCCCTTCAAGTCCTATTTTTAATTCTAGGACTTCCAAGCTGCACGTATGGAAACTTTTCCAAACTCTAAGTCAAGATATTTTTCACTTAAGTAAATGTGTCCTGCTTGTACACATACCTGCAGTAACTACCTCTTCTATATGACAGCACGACTAAATAGCTTCCATATGTGACATTTGCAACTACTGCAAACTTTTCCTGCTGTGTCCTCACAGAAAAAACAACTTATTAAAAAACCTAAGAGTTTAATAGAAGAAATCTTACTTACGAGTACTTTGTCAGCAGATCCAAATTATTATGCATGTTGATTGGATACGTCTCACTGAGATGGAACAGCTTCTCTAAGGCCTCATAAATGAAAATGATGCAGATAAGAGAAGCAAAAGCTTCTTCAGTAAACCGGGTAATGTAGCAGACTAGGGAGCTTGCATCAGTTGCAACAAGGATGATGCACAGGATTGCAGTCCACAGCCCAATGCTAGCTCTCAGAGAAAGGTATGACAACCCATACTCCCTAAAAATAAGAAAAAAATTAAACAGTTAATATTTTGTCCAGCCACAGTGAATGGAGACAAGGCAGCTCTAAAATTTTCCTTTCCTTTCTTTTCTTTTCTGAATCAGAAATTACATACTGAAGATACTGTCAAGTCACCTTCTGACCAGAGCTCTCCTCCCAATTAACAGGACACAAAGAGCTCTACCTCTACTAAAAGGGAGTGACAAGCTTTGAGAGTAACAACACACATGAAGTGTATTAGGTCCACTCACTTTTTGTCCATATTCTGCTTTGTGAACAGCCAACACCTGTCAATTTCTTTTTAAGCTGTGAAAGAGTAGCTGTAACAACTTTCATCAAAATTCTGTGTGCCTATTGCATATGGCAATAGAGCTCCAAGCACACCGGGTGGCATTAGCACAGTGAACAAGAAAGCTCTGCCTGACGGTGCTAGAAAATTTATTAGAGTGCTAAGTGGGGTCTCCTATTCTTGTTCAGAAGATCTTGGTGCAGAAGTCCCGTGACAGCAATGAGGCAGAAGAGCAGAAGGACAGCAGTGAAGAATGATGGCTTGCAAGATAGAGACATTATTTTTCCCCCATGCTGCGGCAGAGATACATCACATGCAGCATATTAACATAAATGTGAGTATGCGCTGTTCTGGCATGACATTTCACCCCTCCTGTGTTCAGGCAAAGAAATGACATGGTCTACATTACTGACTATTGAAAGATGTCACTACTTCCACTGCACTTACTTCCTTGGTGAGAGGAAGTGGTGAGAGGAACCTTTTGAGTTACAGATGAAATAAACAAGTGATTTAAATGTACTGTCCAATAGTAGAAAATTATAAAATAAAAAATAAAAAACAAAACAAATTCAAACCAAAAACAAATACATCAACATCCTGAAACTGGCATTGCCTTCAAAACAGCTGGGGATGGGGGCTGTGAAAAACAAAAATCCAAAAATTAAGAAAAAAAAAAAATTCCCCTTTCTGCATTACCAATCATCATTTATCTCAGTCACTGCATAATTTTTAGACTCCGAAAGACTAAGCAGGGCACTCCAAAACAAATTGTTGATTTTATTCTGTTGGAACTTTGGGATCAGTGTCTCTACTTTTACCTAACAACACCTGAAAGATGATGCATATCATGATCTTCACTTACTTGCAAAATTTGAATAGGATCTTCTCAAACACTAAAACTGGTCCTGTGCTGCCAAGTATAGTGAGAGGCTGTCCACCAAAAAGCGAGTAGGCAATTCCAGTCATGGATGCTCCAAACAGTGATTCTATTGCACTCTGCATGTGATACAGAGAGAAGTGTCCATAAATTTTCAAACAGGTTCTTATTGCAATGTCTTAGTCTGTAGCCTTCTAAACATTGAAACACCAATATTTAAAGGTGATTCATGCAACAGTAATAAAATACTAACCACAAAAATAGGAACGCAAGTTTGTTTTAAAAGTTCAGATTTAACACATACTATACGACCTTCAGTTGCTTCTCCCAGCAGACCACCAAATGTGATGACAGGAGACATGCAAGCACAGTAGAGAAACAAAAATGATGCCAGACACTGCAGACTGAGAGCATCCCTGAAGTCACTCCAGAAGAAGGGAGCTTTTCTTTTGATATCTAAAATCAATCCTCCAAAAAATCTAAAAAAAACACAGAAGAGCTCAAATTAATTAAGGAGGCATACCAAACCTTCTTCTACAGTATTGCTTCAAACGTACTGCAGAGAGGATACTGTTCCTTAATCACATTATATATACTCATAATTCATCCTTCCCAGAAAATAAGTTTCTGGGAAGCCTCTCTTGGTAACTTCAATCAAGGAAACTGTATTTTTAAAACAAATTTGCATGTTTCTTTTATAAAGTCATCATCTAATCATCCGGACCTGAAAGTTCTGAACAGTTGCTTGCTCCCATTCACTAAACCCCACTGTTTATTATGTGAAATAATTCCTTACATTTGTGTAATGAGAAAGCTATCACAGTGCCCATTTGCCCACGTGTCTCTATAGAGAGCTTCACATTCTTTTCGTGAGAACCTGTTCCTAAATACGGTGGATTACAGAATTGAACGTACGCTACCTTTTTTCAGAGACAAGAAGTGTCATCTTTTTTCATAATCACTATGCCAAATATAATGAAATATTTCAGAACGGACGCTCCCTTACAATATACCATACCATCAAAGTAAACATCCCCACAACGTTCTTTTTCTCGCAGGCACACAATGGATCAGATGCTGCTGAGGTAAAGAGGAAGATGCAGTGCCACTATCTCCTAAATATTAAAACAATCCTTCAAAGTGTCAATTAGGAGGTTCACTAGTGAGAGAACAGCTTACAGCCAGACTGGCCATCATCTCCTCTGCCCCACTGTGCACACCAGCACTGCAGCTGAATCTTGAGCTTCATGCAAGTAGGAACAATATTTAAATATCAAAAGGCAGCAAGATAAAAGAAAAGTCTATCACCCAACTACACTACACTGAGGCAACCCCTGATAACTGATGCACTTACACCACACCATATCAGATGAGAGAAAATAAGAATTGCTCGGGTCAAATTCTTTATTCTGATGTGCGTATGTTGCAGCCACCATGATAACCACAGCCTCATGTGCCACGACATGTCACGGCTCACCGAGGCAAGAAAGAAACGCTAGAGCTGCACAACTCAGAAACTTCAATATAGCTGTAAGCATTCATAATGTATGGCACATGGCTATTCCCAACTTCTCCTTCATGCTGTACAGAACCAGAAACATTAATCAAATTTAACAGAGGTCTGACTTTTGTAACTAGAAGAGAAAGGAGCTTGCAATAAATACAGTGTCAAAACTCAAATCCCTCTTGCCCTACCCCCTTTCTACATGTATTGCCAACTATGTGGTACACAAATCAGGAAAAATTCCTGGAAGAAATCATGTGCCAAGACAGTCATTTGGGAGACAACCAGACCGCTGTGATTCCCTTGGAAGTGCATCACTTAGAACATTTTAGATTTTGCACATGTTTTTACTAACTTTCCAGTGCGTTGTAGTTCAGGTCCAGAGTGTCCCCCAGGATGTTCTGCTTCCCCATGGGCTGCAGTTCCATTTGGCACTCCCGGGACCTTACGCTTCTCCTATCACAAGAAAAAGATACTTCCTGTGGGTCTTAGCACCAATATATAATTTTAGTAATTAAAGAAAATTTAAAAAAAAAAGGATTTGAGAGTTAAAAGCTTAAACATATAAATTTTATTTTAAGATTCATCAATGTAAGCTATAGAGGAGCGTTATTAACAGACAGTTAATAGCAGAAGAAATTGCAATTCTGTAAAATTTAAACATTGAATGGTGCTGGAATGTTACACGGTACAAACCTGAGAGGGAACATTTTTAGGTGGTTCTATTCGAATTGTCGGGTCCCACTCTCCAGGAGGCAGAACAGTAACCTGATCAAGAAACTCATCAATTCCAGACACCAAGTCATTGCGGTCTTTTGCTTTGTAAGCAACATCATGGAACACCTGTGAAAAATTGAGAAGTTTACGTGGAATGAAAAAGAGAAGGAAAAAGGAGCTCTCCCTAACATTTTTCACAACGGCCCCTTTTCTCTGAAATAGAATGTGCTTCATACAGTTCCCACTAAACAAACAATCGCAGCTTCAACTGACTAGAGTTTCTGGTGCATAGTTCTCATAGATGTTCCAGCTGCTATAAAAAAACATCCTTATGGTTGCTAAATATTCTAGACATTTTACAGCTTAAACACAATTAAATCCACTGGAAAGCAACCGTGTAAAATGGAATCTTCTCAGTGAAGAAGATATCTTTGCTTATCAATATTGTTTCTCATTCTGCGATCTCCTTATGGCAGCATAATCTGGGCTATTACAGGACCATGAAATGAACTGGCATGCTCTTTGTGTATCACCAGAACAATTAGCCACATTTTATCTGAATAACTGGAGATTACCTATTACACATTTTCCATTAGTACAAAATGACTAAAACCAAACCATCAATAAAAATACCTCATCTGTCATTAGTGTTGCAATTGATCTTCCAATCTCATGATATTGTTGCCCTTTACCCAGTGGTCCAAGAAGAATAAACAAAAATCTGCAAGTAAAAGGTAAATTAAAAAAATTGTAAAGGTTAGATGGTTTGATGTAACTATAAATACTTCAGAAATACTTGACTGAAAAGTGGACTAGAAGAATCTCTAAGACAAATATGATATATAACCTCCCTCAAAATCCTCACACATGCATTTAAACATGAAGCTCTTCTTAGAAAAAAATGTGAAAATAACTTCCAAAAATATATCATAAGCTTAACAGTCAGTCTTGATTGAGGCTACCAAAACCTCCTTACATAACAAACCTTATCTTACATAATAAATATATGCAACTATAATCTATGTAGAGAACACATTAACAGTAATTTATTTAGTTCTGGTAATTCAACAGAATTAACTATTTTATGGTTGCATGAATTACTGCAATATTGGAGAAGTTAGATTACCCCAGATAAAAATAAATTTTAAATTGCTGTTACTCCCATTAGGGCTCTAGACAGCCTCTACTCAAGGCTGTAGGCAAGTAAGGTTCTAGAAAATGCACAACACAATATTTTGACTTACTGCAACTTTTTTAAATACACATTTTTTCAGAAATTCTTAATTGTCCTAATTTATAATTATTTATCTTTCTCTTGGTCAGAAAAAAAAAAAAAAAAAGGAAAAAAATCAAGAAATCTGTTCTTTTCCTTTTGGTGTGTAGCTTTGGTCGGTTTTGCTTTTAATGTGAGAAGTTGGGGGAGGTTACCAGGGAAGGCTTCAGTGGTTTTTTTTCCAAGGCCAGCTCAGTCCCTCAGTGTTCCTTATACACGAGCAAAAATTAGAACACATTAAAAAGTCATATCTGAAGTAACTATAAGTTAAAGAAAACTTTATACTGTTTATCTGGCTAGCAGCAAGGATCCAAGTCTTAGCATTGCATTTCATAGCATAGTACTCCTTCCTGAGAGTCACAAACAACTGGAATACACTACTGCCTTCTGCCAGAATAAAACAAAAAAAAAATAGTTATGTCAATGAAGTCAGATATGGGAAACACTTTGGAGTTTCCATGTGAACCTATGTTTCATTTTAAATCCATCATAATTTGTTTTCAGAATCAAAGTACTTAATCAGAAAAAGTTTCAACTTATTAAAAATTAATCTAACAAAAATTTATGGTTAAAAGTCACATTCCCTACCAGAAAACTACCTACAAAGTAACTTTTTGAAGGACATATTTACAACATGTTCTCCATCAATTCACTCACTATCCCTCATCAATCAAATCACCTAGTCTGCTTTTTGTCTTTTCTCAATTTGTTTTTATTTTTCAGTTCTGGATATAATTATGCAGCATCACACAAGTAGTTTCAGTTCCAGATAAAATATTCTACGAAGCTGAGTATTTCACCTTAGTATTTCATCTGCAGTAATACCAGTTTGTAAAGGATAAACCATGTGTTGTAACCTAACAAGCCATCATTTCTACTTCTGTGAAGCACACACAAAACAGTTTCTGAAGACACCCCGCCTCATTGAAAGGATCTAAGGGGTGTCTCTGTTAAGGAATGAACCAAATTCATAACTCATTGAATGACGAAGCTGAAAGTTAACATCACCCTGTCTCCACAAGGTACTCAGGAGGACAGGAAGCAAAATAAATCCAACTGTACCTTGTTGGAATGGGAACTTCAGCTAGTCCTGTGAGCAGCACTGCAGGAGACAGCCTAACAAACGCAACAATGGCACGGTCCAGGAACTCCAGTTCACCAACCAGGATGTTTGATGCTTCAGCTCCAGGCGGTATCTTTTTCATGAAGTGTAGGTCAACCTGGGAAAAGTATATTAAATTACTACCTAAAACCTGTTCACAGGGATTTTTTTTTCCCCGATTTCTTGACATAAACTTTGTGGTCACTGCAATATAACCACAGTGATTTCAATTACACAGTTTCCACTGTTCTTGTCTGTTGAATAATATATTTTTGAGTAAAAATGTTTCTAAAAACCAAACAACTTGATTTTCATTATTTGACTAATTTTTCTTGAAAACAAAGTACCGCAGAAGTAATTTATAAAGAGAACAAATCAAATCCAAAATATTGTTAGGAATATAAGATTAAATTCCTATTAAAGCTTAATCATAACAGCATCAATAACAGAATCAATAAGTCAAAACAGTAGAAGAACTAAGACACCTTATTTTTCCATGACTAACAACTCTGGAAATCATTAATTCCTAGTTCACAGGTGCAGTGTTACAGTCTCGGTGAGAAGAACAACAGGTTTCACTACATGTAATTTTCCTTTCTCTACTCTGAGATATATTTTTGGTTTCAGATTTAACAGAAAACAGTTGCCCTTCTGCTGAAAATAAAAGAAAATAAGCTATGATGACCATGACTGTCTCAAGAGGAAGCCAAAAGAACAAAGCAGAACAACTTCGGAGTTTTAGGCAGTGATGTTGACTTTTGCAGGATGGTAAGAAAACATAGAGACAACTTCATCATGACACTGCTATATCAGCTCAAGGTATTTGCCTAGGAATGCATCAATCCAGACTTTACTCTGTAACAAAAAACTGACATGGAGTAATAGAGTATATAATGTATGTTTGATTTAATTAGGCACCAGTATTGTCTACATTTCAAAATGCATGAATTTTGTCATTTGCTTTCCTTTTATTAATCTAAACACAACAACAGCAACCAAATCCAATATAAACTGTTAAAGTGGACCATTTTAATGTCTATCTTACAGCCATCTGTCAGTACTAGTTTGCATAGTTTTTGGTAATATTTAGAAAATTGTTTTCTTGCAAATGGCTCTGGCACTAAATCAGAATTCAGATATAACACAGTTGCCTGTGTAATGAAATCTTAGTTTGCTGAGATCACAAAGAGACATCTAATGCTTCCCTAAGCTACAAAGATGAACAAACACCTCATAAAGATAAACAAGCATCAAATCAACCTGTAAGGTTGGAAACCAAGTACTTTTTTAGGTAAAATATCAGTGAGGTAAATGCTGTTCTTCACTCAAATCACAAAATAACTCTTCAGGATTAAATACAAAACTAAGGTTCACTTTGCACCTCATTTTAGTATCACAGTTGAGAGAAACAAAGCAATCTTTCAGGCACGTAGCAATGTGGATTTTGTACTGATTTTGACATGTGAATGGACGGATTTAACATTTAATGTCTCATGTCTAACATGCTACAGTTGTCACCTTGAGGTCCCTCTAACACAGAAATTATAAGATTCAAAGCTGAAAGAAACAGTCTGTCTCCTGCCTACCAGAAAGTCTTTTCAGATGTTTTCTGTACCATTTATCAGCTTGAGACCCTGATAGTGTTTAGGTAGTGAAGAGAGTCCCAGATAAAAGTAGCTGGCAGAGGAGCAGCAAACCAAGCAAACACATCCAAGCCCTGGGTGTTGCTTTCACTGCTTTATGGGAGCAGAGGTGCCCCAGAGTGATTTTATGGCAACGGGAGGAGCTACATATTTGGAATGCTTCATCTAACCTATCCATTATACCTCTCTCACCCCTAGGAGGTCTTTAGCTGAACAGACCTGATGCGCATCTTGACAGCACCCTAACCCAAGTCACATTCATGACCTGACACTAAATAATCCCAGCAAGCTCCAATTAAACATAAAACTAACTAATGGGGAGGCCATGCCTCTCCAGAGCAACTCAAGGACTGAAAAGAGTGCTGGCAGCCTGTCCTGAAACCAGATATAAATTGACATGAAGATGAACAGAAAATACCAACATCTCTTCTTACTAAAACTGTGACACATATTAATCATATTTATTTATAAGAAGGGCCAACTAGCACTCAAAACAAGTCGGTTGCTTCACATGATATTTTAAAGACCAAACTCTTTTGGTATGGGACCAGGGTTGGATTCAGAAATAGTGTTTCCATGTGGAGCGCGGGAACGTTGCTATGAGAAGGGATGTGGGTGCAGTCTCTTTATGCATTCTGTAATTCAGGACGAGGGTTCCCTTCAGTCTCTGGCATGAAAAGTAGAAACGAGCCAGATGCTGTTCTTAAACCATCACCTCCATTCTGCTCAGACACAGGGTAAAGTGGTGCTGTGATGGATCACTGCTGAGAATACAAAGTCCTAGTGGTGGCAGCAGAGCAGGAGGAGCGACACATTTACAAGCACATCACAAACATCGTGACTAGATCTCCCTCTCCGTGCTACTGAAGTAACATCCAAGACAGCTTTCAGTGCCTGCCTCACATTCTTCATAGATAAATAGCAGTACAATCAACAGCCTCAGTGCTGTATCCAGATTAAATCAGCTTTTTGAATCAACTCCAAATTTGGAATATGAGAAGTAGCCCAAAGGAGGTGGATTAGCAGTGAGAGAATATGTGAGGCAGTCAAAGGTGCTTTTTTTGTAGAAGATAAATGAAATCAATATGTGGAACAAAATTAGAGCAAGAAATCACAATACTCAAGAGAAAATTAGCGTACTGCTCTACTTTCCTCTCAATCTGTGCATATAATTCCAATTAGAACCATTGGGAGTTATTGCAATAGCACATTTCAAGGGGAAACTGTACTTTGCTTATGCATCTTCAAAAGGATAAATGGATCTATTTAAAGGCAGACAAAAAAAGGTATTAGATTACAATCCTTTACTGTTATTTCATTCCTGCTAACAAAAGTTGTTCCTTTCATTTTCCTGGCATCCTTGTTGGTATCTGTCGCTGCTGAGGCTAGTGAAAGATGAAATGTTGACCTCTTCTCAGGCTAGTTTAAATAGGAAGAGCTCTTTTGATCAGCATAGCTGCAGCACAACAAAAATAATGAGTGAAGGATCAAATGATGCAGCCCGCATTCTTATTTAATACAAACACCATGCAGTTAGATAACTGACTGGGATTTGGATCCTAAAACATTCAAAGCAACTAGGGAAATGTTCAAGAAAAGCACTACTGAAACTTATGTAATTACTTTCATCCCTGCATAGCTTAATTTTGACTAGCTTTATTTATATTCCGTATCTTTTACAAAGATTTCCATCTTGATATTAGACCACTTGCAAGAACAATGAGTTTTACTTAACACTTAATACAAGTATCAGGAAACCAATATAATTCTTGACTTTTTAAAGCATTATAATCTTATTTTGAAGTATTTTTAAAGGATTAACATTGAATTTTTAACAACCTGTCACTGTTTATAGATGTCCTTGCTACCTCTGTAGAAATGTCATCCATAATGCACCCCCGGACAGCCTCCTTTCTTCTCATTGTCATTGACAAAAAGATCTGTTTCCCATCTTCATTTCAGCCATATACCATTCGTAGTCTGGCATGTTCCGTCAAATATTCAAATGGTGCAAACAGTTACTGCTGCTAGGAAATAAGTCTGGCACCAGATGGAGCAATCACATAACTCTACTTTTAGCTCAGCTGCACTAACATTAAGATTCAACAGACTCAAAGTGCTATTCTCTAGAACTTTGGTTTAAATCACCTTTCCTCCCTTACTCAACCTTTGTTGTATTAATGCATCAGCTGAGGTTATCTATCCCTCTCACGCCTGTCATCTGCATCCAGTGTGACTGTATTAGGTACATACAGACTTCTTGGACAACTTAGGATTCTCCTTTACATTAAAGCTGAGAAGCTGTTTGTGTTTCTTTACTATCTAACATTGAACTGTCATTGGAATCTCCACTACTGAACAGTTAACATCTTTTGTAAAGTGTACTGAAATGTCTTGGCTTGCCAGAAGAATTAAGTTATAAGTTTATAGAAACACATTCTGTTTGAGACATCTGGAATCCACGAGTTCAGGTTGTAAAAAGCGTGGTTTGCATTCATGCATCACTTGGAGGTAAGTGTGAATTACAGGCATTCTGAATCTCTTTCCTACTTATTTTCTGATAATTTGCAAAAATTCCCCATACAAATATACACCTATGATATTGTCATAATAAATTTATTTGTGTTCCCAAACTGTGATTTCCTGTTATCTATAATTTGGCAAGAAAATGTAAAACTCTTCTTCTGCATACACAAACTGTGTTGCACTGCAAACAAAACTTCAATACTGAAGTAAAATCTGCACTTTGCAGCTTTTCTGACTCACATGGATTCATTTTATTTAATTTAAAAGATCTGTTTGCTAGTCAGGAAGTTCTCTTCACCATCAGTGAACACTTACCTTGCTAAAGTCAACGGTGCTGTTTTCTCTGCTCACATCATTTTTGTTTTCAATACAGGCTGGAGCAGCTTGTGGGGAAACAATCTGACCTGCTAAAGAAAGTATCATTATTACAGAATACTAACAATTCTATAAATAAAGCAACATCTAATTATACAATTGTTAGAAATCTGCACACATTTCATATCATATGTATATAATGCATCTAAACACAACATTTTAATTAAAAACTTCTTTAGAGCAGCACATTCTCAAAACACAGAACATCATGTGCAGTCAGGAATGGGAGAATGTAATTTCGAAAATGTAAACAATATCCTTGGATATTAGAAGACAAGCTTTCTATACCAATTAAAGATTTTGATTCTTAAGATACTACATTTGGGGAAGTCCTGCCTTCACATAGTTTTTCTAAGTAATCTGAGGAGCTGCCTATTTTGGGCAATTGATTCATTGCACAATGTGATTATGGACATGTGTAAAACAAATGTTTCAGCAAATACATTTTCAAAAATTCCAGTGCAAATTTCATAAAATATTTTAAAGCTTTTATATTTTCAAGAGTGTTTAATATTTTAAAGTTAATATTTTAAAAGCTAAAATATCCCAAGATGAGAAGTGTTTAAAAACACCTCAGTCTTGTGGAAGCAAAGAGTAAACCAGCAAAATTTGGCCAACAAAAGCTCAAAAAGAAAAACAGGATTAAGTAACAAGAGTATGTCATAGAAAGCATATTTTTAATGAATGCCAACATTGCCCCTGGGCACGGCCGGAGGCCACCGTGCACACACCAAGGCTGTGGGGCTGGAGACAGGGCAGCACACAGAGCCCACAGGGTGACAGGCCGTCCCTGCTTGCCCTCACTCTCCCCTCCCTGGCATGGCAGAAGCCACGCACAGCTCCGAACACCGCGGCAAAGCACAAAGGAAAGTACCGAATACACGAGCCTTGTATCTCTTGCTGCCCTAACACATACCCAGGAATAACTACAGAGTCCAACTGGCCCGGAGTCAGCATCTCGTGCCCAGCATATATTTGTTTCCATAGCAAATAAAGTCTCTCATATGACTGAGAAATTATGATGTGAAAACATTGGTTCTGGTGAAAATCAACCTAAACTTGCACAGTAACAAAGACCATATGTTCACGCTATTTGTAGATGAAGGCAGTCAGAAAGTCCTGAGCTAGGCACGTTGTGTGGGCAATTCCAAAAGCCGCAGCGCGCCCCCGCCACCGCTGTGGCACCCGCTCGCCGTCCCCAGCACAGCCAGGAACCAGCGCTGTGCGGCACCCGGGCTGGACGGGACCAGAGACTTGCAAGAGTCGCCCAACCACTGCCAAAATGCTGAAGGATCCAGCCTCTGTCAGAGCTGAGCGCTAACAGCATCCCTGACTAAGTCTGGTCATGAATTCCCAGCTGAAATGCTTGCTCAAGGAAGAGGTTGGTTTTCATGAAAATCAACATCTCATTTTCCACTAGACAAATCTCCCATGACACAGAACAGTTTTTAGACTCTTGTGCTGCATCCTGGCAGCAGAAACAGAGGTATTGCACTTTGATTAGGAAGTACAGGAAAAGAATGTTTTAAAATGTACTGCTAGAAATCTTATTATTAAATGTATCCATCTTTAAAATGCAGGTATTTCCATTTTCTTTCTGATTCAGAACAAGGAGAGATCAGAGTAAGAGTAGAAATCAGGGCTTTTGTTCAGCAATACAGTGAAATAAACAGAACAGCAAAAAAAACCAGACATGACAAGCATGTTAATATAACCAAGCAGAAAAAATAAAGTCAGGATTGAAAATTACACATGGCAAGAAAAAAGGATTGATTTTGGAAAGCTGCATATCAATGCAACTTAAAGGAACTCACACAAAAGGAGACTATTCATTCCTAAATGTCACAAGAGACAACTTTTGCAAAACAGAAGCCAGCAATTATTACATATGCAAGATATTTATAAACAGCCATTTGTCTGTTTTAATTAGAACGTAAAGAAAAACCAAGTCCCATCATTGTTACACCATCATCTTTACCCTATATATTCCAATGCACTACTTCACATGGTAATTTTTTTCTGTATTGCTTATTTAGTAGTCTTCAAATTATTTTTAAAGGAATCATCCTGTAGTAGTATAGCTATTAAAAATAACTAATATATAAATTATAGAAATTTCCGTTCTATACTGTATTGGAGACTTCAATAATGTGACAAAAAACCCCAAACAAACAAACAAAAAAAGAAAACACTTTCCACTTATTCAAACAGAGAAACCATAAAATGCTCAGGTAAAGTTTCTGTCTTAACATACTCCCAGAAAACTTTAAATCTAGTAATATAAGACCTTTAAAACTCTTAATTTATTTCTTCCTTTCAGACATTCCTCCATATTCTAGGATCTATATAAAGGGAAATAGTTGTAATGATTTAATAATTACTCATAGTAATATACATTCTACATCACAAAGATGTTACAGGAAATCAACAGAAATAGTAGTTCATTATCTTTCCACTGCTAATTAGGCACTGACACTTTTTTTGCCTGGACCCAAAAATTCAAGAAAATGAGAGCAGGGATATCTGCCAAAGAAAGAAAAATATTGACCAACAAAGGAGTCAAAGCATGGACCACCTGTTATAAATACTGAAGTTTTAACATCATAATTGGAGGTGTCAAAAGCAATTAGCATACGAGTCCAAAGGACTTTTAAACATTGTGTCCACTTCTCTTTTAGGAGAAAAATATGTAAAAATATACATAGAAGGAAATAAAAGCCATAACCAGTAAGTATGTGAAGTTTATAAGAATAGCATATGTTCTTTTTCTGTGCCAACAGAAGACCTCAAACTTTGATTTACCCATATGCTGGAGTAATCTGAAAGAACACAAGTTTTACCTTGAGCCAGTAAGATATGTTTAAATAGCTCTATAACTTAAGACAGCTTTCTGGATCACAGGGCAACAAGTTTGGGTTTTTAACTGTACTGAGTAACAAAGATACAAGGTAGAGAAAACAGGGGTTTTTTCACAAAAAAAACCCCACCAAATTTTAAACATCTGCTCTGAGAAAAACATTTGTGATGGTTTATTACTTCTTTTCTTTGAGATGAAAATATGGGGTTTAGGCTGGTAAGAACAGTGAAGGCACAAACCATCAAATTCCTGCAAGGGGGAATAAGAGCAGCAACAGCCTGGCCATTCAGCTCTTTCATGCCCTGCCCTCACCAGCTCCATTTCAGCACTCCCAAGCAAAATGGTCCTTTACACATAATATGAGATAAATACAGTATTTTATTTTTCAAGAGTGCAATGAGTCATTATAAATCCAAAGTTTAAAAGATTTGAATTATCCCACAATCCATCTATATGAAGCACATGAAGAGCTGCATTCTTTGAGAATTCATCAGAGAGCCATTCAGACATTTTTATGTATTAAATTCATAGTGCGGTATAACTGAAATATCCAGGCTACATACAAAGGAACTTAATACACACCAGATAAAACCATGCTAAAATGGCTGTTAAGGCTTATCTATGTATTAAAAAGACAATAACAACACAGTTTTTAAAATTCTATTTTTAAAAAATTAGCATATATATATATATTAAAAAGTGTCTCTTTTGGATAATGTGAAATTGCCAGAGCTTTGAATAGAGCAAGAATTCACACAAAAATATTCTGTCATGCAAAGTCAAGCCACTTAAAAATCAAAATCCATCAAAATAAGGTCCACGTTTGTTACACTAACAGAGGTTTTCATTTGCAGATACAGTTTGGCATTTTAAGACAGCTCGTCCTTCCAAATTAAAGGAAAAAGTTAATCCCAGTAAATTAATGTCACATGCAACATACTCCTCCTCTCTAAAATGTAAAACTTAAGACATTTAACTATCGCACTACTGCACTGTGTTTATTAATCAAAATTCAAGACATCTCTAGAAAATCAATGATAAAAACCAAGAGCAATGTATTCAGATATAAATCACAGTTAATGGAAAAAACCTGGACGTAAACGAGACACAAAAGGAAACTGAACCAGAAAACAGGATGCTTATTTTTCTGGACCATACAGATTTCATTCCATTCAGGGGAAAAAAAAAAAAATCTGATCTGCAAAGCAGCTCTAGCAATCTTCAGACTTTTCACTGCAACTAGTCACCAGTTTTCCAAATCTACATTCACAACACTGTTCGAATCAAACATCAAGGACTGAAAACCAGTACGTTTTCTTAAGTATATGGTAAAATTCTAATATAATAGCCGTGACAGCATCTTGGTAGGCTGAATTGTGTATGTACCTTTAGGCCTCCTGGTGAATAACATTTTAATCGGTGGAGAACCATGTCATTGCCATTGTACCTGCGCGACTGCAAAGAGATTTGGTGCTCACTAATGATACAATTTAAGAGATGAGGAAGAAGTCACTTTAGCTGTTTTTCTAATGCTAGGCCTGAATCTCAAGCATAATTCACATGAAGTCATGCAGTTTAAACTAAAATGCAGTTTCACAAATTGATGTAAGAAAATGAACTTATAAAGAAGTAGCATCTCTTTCCCCCCCAAAACAACATAATTCCACACAAGCTTCTCTTAAGTGCCCCCCAGCCACTGACAGAGGCCTGAGGTAATTTTTTTAATCACTATAGCAAGAAGTTGCATGCTGATAAGAAATTTAGATGAAGACATGGGTGTACATTTGAAATGATCTGAAGCCCAAGCAAGAATAGGTATTTATACTACCTCTGAACCTTCAGGGAGTTTACAGAACCCAAAGGATAGGAGATGAGGAAGATACAGAGATGAGATGAGCCTGTTAGAGACAGACACAACAAAGACAGAGCAAAATAAAGAAATACAAAGATGAATGATACAGTTTTATACATACAGATTACACATTTTATGATGGGTACACGGAAATGTGAGGAAAGAAAGAATAAACATCAGATGAAAACATTCATAAATACAAGTTATATTTTAGGAGTTAAAAAACCTTTGGATAATACAAGCTGAATAAAATAAATACATTTGAGAAGAATCTAAAACAAGAAAGAGCATTAGCTAATTGAAGTTAGAATTAACTATCTTTATGTTTGCCCTGTCTTCGAGGAAAACTGAAGCAATTCACCTGATCTAGATCCAATATGGCATTCATCGGGACCTATTTCCAAAATGAAGGAACACAGCCCTGTACTTAGGAATTCCCCCCTACCCTTTTCACATGGCTTCAAGTAATGTCCATCCTTCCACGTGGTGGTATTGACATTGGATTTTAGCGTGCCGTAAACTAGCACCGAGTTATGGCATAAAGCCTTGAACTGATGTTTAGGAGACATCTGGAAACTGAAGAAAGTAACTAACACCATCTCATAATTGGTAGTTTTGGCTTTCTGGGATACTAAAGGATGCTGTCCTAAATTACACACACAAGCATAGGCTCCAACACCTCCATTTTTGTTCATACTGACACAAAACAACAAAGAAGTCCAAACCAGCCCGTCGTACTAATTGAAATAACTGGAAAAAGGCTTGAAAAAGAGCCTGTCAAAACAAACTGCTCAGCAACTCATGCTGTTAACTCTGAAGATCCCAAAATTAATATGCCACTGCATTCTTCAAGCTCTTTGGCATATCAATAAACCTCTCCTTGCAAGTTCAGAATTTATCAGAATCAGACATGATGTGTCTTGCAATGCAATTTTTACACTAATAATGTGTCTGCTCTGACATCAAGGCAGAAGTTGTTATAAATGGCCTATGTATGGAACAGAAAGCAGGCACAAGATTGTGTTATTGTGGTTAAAGCACACTGCTGCAAAGAGAAATACAAGTAACCTATCCTGCCATGCTCCTCTCCCCAAGTCCCTTCCTCTTGCACTCCCATCAGTAGAAGGTCTGACAGATCTCATTACATACACACACAATACACACCCACCCCTAGACTAAAAGTGAAATAGCCAGTCAAAAACTCTAAATGTTTACATGATGAAAACTTCTTTTCATAACTATATTTCCATAGAATCAGCTATTTTTTCATGCTACACATGCTTCAATTCTGAATTTCAGACTGCTTTATAACAGGGGAGAGGATTATGAAATTACTCTAGCATTGCTTTAACAATAGAAAGGTGTTATACACAATTGTCTTTGGCTTTTTAGATCACAGCATAGGAGTTTACAAACACAGCTCTGAGATATCAGTGACAAACCTGATCTCAATAAAAACAGGTTAAACTTCTTTATAAAACAAACATTCTAAAGATTATTTACTAAGGAAAAATATTCATATTTTTACCTATCCTTTACAGTATTTATGCTAAAATTACTTCCACCCTCTATTTTGTGTATTTGGTGTCAAATTAGCCTATAAGAAAAAAAATCTTTTTTCCTGCTCTTATGCCAAATTTGACTGTCGTTTTTTATTGGAACATCAAAAGCAGGCTTTTAATTCTCACAGTTTTGATGCTTAATGAAAAGTGAAAGTTAAACACAGCATGGCAGCATTAAAAATGCATGGTAAATCCATAGCACCCTGACATCTTAGCCCTGCAGAGGATGTGAAGAAAAGCCATTGTAAACAAAAGATAATACTACTAAATACAAAGCAAATTAATTAGATGGTCTGACAGAGTCTTAAACAAAGAAAAGTGGAGGGAGAACATATGTACAACTATCTTCCAGCAAAGATATCACAATATCTTGGTACTGATATCAGTGGTACTGCCGTATATTGAAGTTTATATCTTCATTTTCAGACTTGGCCCCTGACTATCTGAAGAGAGACACACTGATAAGATGTCAGTGCCAAGAACTTGGACAAAGAAGGGGGTTTGCATCCTCAGATGTACCCCATAACCCAGATGTCAGGGACTTATGGCTCTGAATCACCTGTTTACAATCAACAGACTGCTAAGGATTGTTACCAGTTCAACTGTACGTTGATCCCAAATTTAACCAAACTGAGAATTTCCTCTTGTGCAGAAAAAGTGACTAAGTTCCCCTCTCTCATTTCAACCAGAACAAATAAGTGGTCCTTCTAAAGCCCCTGGCAACTGCTCTTTATGAAAACTCCCTTCTCTGACAGGGGTGAACTGAGCTGGAAGCTCATTTGTAGTACCTGAGATGATCTGTTTCTCTCCCTTCAGTCTTCTAGGAATTAAGCTTATCATCCAGAAAATTAAAGCAACAATATTTTGGTTCTTATCAATATATTGATTTTTTAATTAAAAGGAGAGAACAATACTGCTACTGATAGCAATATATGGATCATTTTACATTCTTACATTCTACACAATGTTTGTGCACAAATGCGAATAAGCAGACTAAAATGACGTCCTGAATGCATTTTACCAGTTTGTCCTCAGGAAACGAGACACCTCTTACAGCTCATTCTTGGCAATAATATAAGTATTTTATATCCCTTGATTTTGTTTTCTTTTACACATGTTTAGTTTTTTCTTTTGCTTTCACATGATTCAAAGCTGTATTTTAAACGTCATTTTTGTATTATTATGAGAAGCTTGTACAGACGCTCCATGGCAATCTAAAAAGAAATATATAGCTGCAATGAGCACAACACTGTAGCTGAACCCTAGCATTTGGGTCATAAGGCAACAGCAGAAGAAAATTATCAGAAACCTCTGCTACCCCTGTTCAAGCTTCTAAGAACAGCAGAGTCTGGAAAGCTGAGCATTTCAGTGTAGATTCCTGCATAATTTACTGCTTATTTGCTGTTGTCTTGAAAAGGTAAAAAACTGTGATTCCTTTTAAAACAAAAAACTTAAGACTAAATTTTCCTCTTCTAAAGCTAATTTGAATTTCAGTACAAGTCAGGCAATAAAGTAAGATTCTGACTTTTTAATGTAATGCAGTAATGGATTATGAGAGACAAAGAAATCCTCCTTGTTTTATCACAGAGTCATAATCAACTTTGAAGAGGTCAATGCAGGAGACTGCCAAATGTGCATTAGCACTTAAAGAACGCAAGTAGAAGAGCAATGCTTCAAACTGATTAAAGATGGTATTTGGAATTTTTCACTGTATTTTAGATAAAAAGCCGATTTACTTTCAAATAAGCATCCCTAAAATTATTCAATTTCTATTGTTTATGGTACATTTAACTGAATTTAAATTAACACAATCAAAGTGACTAAGTTATTTTTTTAACAGGAATCAGAGTAGTTTGAGATATTTCTACAAAAGCACATGAACTGGCATTCAGAAGTTTTTCATCTTGCAAAATAAGGACAGACAAATGAAAACCTGTAAGAATGTGTCTTCATACTAGAGAATCAGTTAACCACTGAGTATGTAAAATTAGTGTGTGTGGTATGGACTTAGATGCTGTCCTGATGAGAATCTACTTTTTTTGAGAATTTAGAGAGAGATAGAGAAGTCCCCAAAAGAAACTTGGGCAAAAGCAAGATGTTTCTGGAGTGAATCACTGCTTCAGTTCCATTAACAGACACAGAAAGTTACTGAAATTTAATTCATGATACTTTCACAGCTTGCCCTGAGAGGTCTTTTTAAGGAGACCTAATGTTTATTTGTTATGCAAGATCTAGTGCAAAAAGCTTATGGAATATAAGCTGCCATCTTACATCCTGTGGAAATTGAGGAATAGGAACGTTTTATCATCAGCTTTCTTTAGTGTTTCCTGAATATTTGTTTAAACCCATCAGCAACAGTTGTACAAATCAACACGAAAGTTGCCTTAAAAAGAATGGACAATCATCCTACTTTCTCTCCTGTGCATTCACATGCAAAATCACACACATTATTATTATTTTTTCCTTACTCTTAAAATGACATTTTGGCATAATTAATGTATCTATTTAATATCCTCATCAGATGAAATTATATGTTGCCTTTTAGGTCTGAGAATCTTCCCAAGGGAAGCAACTAGAACTATTAAAGCTTTATATGGCAATGATTGAAACAAAAGGTTCTTCCTTTAAACCAAAGTCATCCTTATACTAACAGCCCCATCGTTCCAGGTCAGCCACACTACTCTGTGCCCTTCTGCCCATGCTTCACAGCACGCAGCTTCCTCTTGCAACCTGCACCTTCCCTGGGCTACGGCTCTTTCCTCACCGCCCACTTCCCAGGGTGACAGGGGATCTCAGCAGGGCTCTGAAACAGCAGAAGGGACTGAGATTAAACTAAAGTAAAGGTGATTTCTGGAATAAGAGTCACTATAGTCCAATGGTGTTCAGACAACAGTGTTGCGAGTATTGTGATGATACTGGATACAGGGCTCAGTAATTCTGCAATGTACAATTCTAGTGAATTAATTTTAAATATTTACAAAATTTGGCTACAAGTTTCATAACTTAGACCTGTGTTTATGTAAGAAAGGTGCAATAAGAAATGATCTTTCATTATGATAACCTATAACAACAGTACAGCTTATAAAGTCTTCTGTAAAAGCAAAAAAAACAAAAAAAGTTACGCTGATATTTTACTGTAGAACCACTCTGTAAACACTTCTCATTTGAATTTATCTGATTTTCCCAAAAGAAATTTTCCGAAAGAACAAGGTACAGTTCTTGTGACATCTCTCCAACAGTGTCATTTTAAAAATGTTTTCCTCATTTTTCAACCCCTCAACCTTACGTGTGAAATCTGAAGCAGCAGTTGAATCTAGCTAACACACACGCTGTCGCAGATTTAAAAACTATTTCAACAATCCACTACATTTTAAACAAATAGGTCCTGCATAGACAACAGAAGTCAAAAATAGTCCTATCACATCCCTGGCACTAATGGAGCACATCACAATTCAGAGGAACACTGTGCAAAGATGCTCAAGCTCAGTCTGAAGGGTTGCACAGGGTACCTAAAGCTCCACAAGTGTACCTAAGCTGAGCTGCGCTGGAAATACAGTGCCATGCCAGTTACTCAGGACAGAATGGCACACTAACATGGTCAGCTTCCAGCACCTGAGCTAGCTCCCCCAAACATCTCTGCTCAGCCCTGAATTGTGCAGGATACCTCAATTTCAAATTTAAGTAAGTGTATTACTGAACGCGTAAGAGGAGCCACTCTCATGTAAAAAGTACCACTTTTACAAGGTAGCTTTTCAGAACAGAATCACACTGTCGAGTTGTGGGTACAAAGCACATGCAATACTGAACAGGCAGATGTCACTGAAAGCTCAAAATGCAAAATAAAGCAATGCATTACCATTTTTATCCATGGAATGGGGCTCAGACTGTTTCTTTCCAATATCAGCAAAGGATCTTACAATTGGGATCCTGTTGCTCAGCTTCTTCTGGTTCTGGTGGTGATGCTGTTTCAGCAATGCCTCATGCACTCTGTGACGAACATCCTCACTGAGCTGCCCGGAACTCACCTGCTGGTCCAGAATCATATCTGAAAATGAATACAATAAAAGAGGAGAAAGAGGAAATATTTTATATTGCAATAATAATAATTAGTACCCTGCAGGATTAAAAATTAGAAGTATCAGTTCCTTTAATGCAACAGAATTAAATCCTAAGTTTTATGTAGAAGTGTTTCACTCAGGGGAAAAAAAATAAAAAAGGATGCTACTAACATAAAAAAGTCAAACCCTTCAAAAACTATGCAGTTCACAAATTAAGATCACCTATGTAACTTTGAAGTCAGTCCTTAAGCACTCCCATACACAAAACACTTAAATTCAGGATGTGTATAAGGTGGGGGTTTTTTCTAACATAATCTATATCCTATTTTCTACTATCATGGTATATTTCTTGAGTGACCTCAAAACACTTGTTCCACAACACCTACAAAGGACTGACAAGCTGTGAGAATATAACTTTTTAATTCCCTTTGTACGTACCACAGGAGATCGCAGTCTAACTCTTTCTTATAACTATAATTACAATACTTTCAGTGCACTATAAAGGAAGTTCAGGTAAGACAACACAAAATTTGCAGCATTATTTGTCAATACCTAATAGAATATGTTCCTACTGCCAGATGTACATGTTCCTGCAAGAGAACCATTACAAGGAGGTGTCAGTGAAACTGATGCCCCTGCTGAGAAGTTACAACCATTTCTGCAGTCCACTAGCAGAAAATATTTTTACATATTCATATTCAACACTATTTGTATATACATGGGTGAATCTCTATGAAGGTGATGTGGCCAACAGCCCAGCTGAGATGCCTTTACACCAATGCACACAGCATGGGCAACAAACAGGAAGAGCTGGAAGCTACTGTGCTTCTGGAGAGTTATGACCTTGTTGCCATTACTGAAACTTGGTGGGATGAATCCCATGATGCGAGTGTGGCTATTGATGGCTACAGGCTATTCATAAGAGACAGGAAAGGAAGGAGAGGCAGAGTGGTTGCCCTCTACATCAAGATAGGGATTAAGAGAAGAGCTGTCTCTGAAGAACAGCTGTGAGCAGGTAGAAAGCCTGTATGTAAATATTAGAGACCAAGGCAACAAAGGGAACTTTGTGGCTGGGGTCTACTATCGGCCATCTGATCATAGGGAACCTGTGGAGGAAGCCATTCTGCTCCAGCTACAGGAAGCATCACACTCATGGGCTCCTGTCCTCCCAAGTGACTTCAACCACCCTGACATCTACTGGAAAAGTAGCATGGCAAGCTGTAGGCAATCCAAGAGATTCCTGCAATGCATAGGGGATAACTTCTCAAGCCAGGTGATAGAGAGCCCTATCAGAGGGAAGGTGATACTAGATTTGATGGCCACCAACACTAGAGGTAGCCTAGGCTGCAACAATCACACATTGGTGGAGTTTGCAGTCATGAGGAATATAGGTCAGGTAAGGACTAAAGTCAGTCTCTTGAACTTTAGGAAGAAAGCTCTTCAGGGAGATTGTCAGAGGGACAAGGGAGTGGAACAGAGCTGGCAGATCTTTAAAGAAGTCTTCCACAGAGTGTGAGATCTTGCAATTCCCAGGAGCAAGAAATCAGTCAAGGAAAGCAAGAGACCAGCACAGCTGAGTAGGGAACTGCTGGTCAAACTAAAGCGATAGGAGCAAACACACAGACAGTGGAAACTAGGACAAGTAACCTGGCAAGAGTACAGAGAAGTACAATTTTGGAGGGAGGGGGTGAGAGAGGCCAAGGCACAACTGGAACTGAACCTGGCACGGGACACAATGAATAACAGGAAGGGGTTCTACAGGTACGTTAATCGGAAAGGGAAGGTCAAAGAAGGTGTACCCCCTCTGATAAACAGCTCTGTCAAATGGAAAGGACAAGGAAAAGGCTGAGGTACTTAACCACTCTTTTGCTTCAGTCTTCAATGGCAACCTCCCTTCCCACACTTCTTGAGTGGATAGACAACAAGATGAGGAGAGCAAAGTCCTTCCCACTCTGAGGATCAAGACCACATGAGGAACCTGAATGTTAACAAGAGTATGGGACCTAACAAAATGCATCCCAGAGTTCTGAAGGAATCAGCTGATGTTGTTGCCAAGCCGCTCTCCATGACATTTGAAAACTCATGGCAGTCAGGGGAAGTCCTGGGTGACTGGAAAAAGTGAAACATACTACTCATCTTTAAGAAGGGCAGAAAGCCCTCTCCCACCCCTAACCATTCTAAGAATCTATTATTTTATGACATGCACTATGTGTTTCAAATGGGAAAGAATTGTTGAGAATTTTGCAGGATTTTTTTTTAATTATTATTTGGGGAAATACTGCTACCAACAGTAATGATGATTAACAGAAAAATAAAGGAAAAAAAAATCTATCAAAGTACATATAACAGCATTTAAGTAGACACTGCCCTTGTATATCAATTGGAAGAAGCCGTACTGCACAAAAATAATGATATAATAAGCTGAGTCAAAAACTCCTTGTACTGAAAATCCAGACAGCTTATGATTCGTGTTGGGCTCAGATTCATATCTATCAGTAAAAAACTCAGTGGAAAAGCAAGCAGAGCAGAAAAAATAAAAAGCAGACGCATCATCAGTAGAGACATAATTTGTCATGCCTTTGATAACTGCCAAGAGCAAGAGAGATAATAAAAGGTATTAAATAACTATGCTGGTTAAAAGCAGAGTTTAATTGCTAGCAGTCACCTATGCACTGTATATACATTTTAAAAATACAAGTGTTTCTGAAGTTCTCAATATTGACACACTGTATCACATACCTGCTTGGAGAGTTGAACTACAAATAACCTGCATGTTTCACTTACTGTGAAGAGGCTGCCAACAAATTTACATCTCTATGACGACACACACAGAAAAAGACTTGGACAGGTCCACAGACAGATGCAGCTGCCAGCAGATGTGAACATGAGCGATGTGTCTGCAGCTTGCAATGAAGAATCGCACAGCGGTTTTCCACATTGTATTAGACCCCCTCCAGCAAGTCCGTTCTGTGCAGTATTAACAACAGTTTTGAGCAAATGCTCATACCGAAGAGTAATGTTGCCCAGTGGTGTGCCCAAACTAATAAAACCTGCCTTCAGGGTGCTTCACCTGAGTCTGAAGGGAACTTTTATCTCCAGGATTAACTGAAACCACATCAGGTCAGTTACCTGCACTCCCGGTCCAGACAGTTTTTTTATCCCTTGAGATTTTCATGGAAGAGAGGGGCATAGCAGTGAGATAAGTGACAAAAAGGCAACGGAGAAGGTAACGCAAGTTTGAGAGAAAGTCTTTCCAGCAGAATATTTTCAGAAGGAGATGAGAATTTGCAATACATGAAAAAAAAATGAAAGAAAGCTCCAGCTGAAGAAAAATATTAATTTTTCTCCTCAACATTATAGCCTTTTGAGGAACTGCCTCTGCCCTAGGGATAAGACTATCTTCCCTTTGCACACCCTTAGTACAAGAATATGGATGTTACAGTTTCCAAAACAGATCACTACTTTATGTAACAAGATAGGGGATCTTGAAATGAAAAATATAGTAAATTTATAACTCAGGGCATCTGTGCTAAAGCACAGTTGAAATTATCTTCTCCTCTCTCCTTTTTAATTTTGCTGACCAAAATACAAACTACAGAAGATGCAAAACCAAAGATTGCCTTCTTTGAGTTGGTCCAAGACAGAAATCAAAAGGAAAAGTTGAAAAAAAGGACTCCTCTAGAACACACAAATTTATGGTTGTGGTCAACAACTTGCTTACAGACAGTGGAACTCTACTTGTATGGTGTCATTCCTGGAATTACAATATTTTCCACATTAAATATTAAAATATATTAACTGCTGAAGATGATGTCTATATTTAAGATTATCCAACTGAAGAAAGAAAATGACAGGAAAAAGAAAATCACATCCCTATCCTCTTCCTTACCTAGATGCTCCGCTAGACTCATTAACAGCCTTACAAGCCACAGAGTTGGTGCCAGTGTGACAACTAACAATTTTTATTTCCTGCCAGAAAGATGAGAGTGGCTTACCTTGAGTTTTCTGGTTTTTTACAACAACATGCCCTTTCCTGTAGCACCACTACCGCATGTGAAAAGGGAAGAACACATTCAGTTGTGGAAAGAGTGAAGGTGTGTTTTTCTTGCCTTGATATTTCCCTCCAGCTGTCATTCCTTTAACACAGACCCAGTTGCAGGAGCAGCCCCCTCACCAATGTTGCAGTATGAAAAGCAGAAAAGGCCTTGACTCTGTGTGAGCCCTGCTCAGCAAAACCAAAAACATGTCCATGTTGTCACCCCTATGTTCGGCACAAATCCAAAACACAGTCCCATACCAGCCACTGCGAAGAAAACTTCCTGTATCCCAGCTGAAACCAGCACAAGCATTTACAACGGTGATTACAAACAAGCTACCTAAGCCAGCAGATTTAGCTGCTCACCCAAGAGGGCAGAGCATTCCAGTGCACCAAGAGACAGATTCTATTTCTAACTCTACCTGAAATCATTTTGTTCAGCTTCTCAGTCGAAATAAATGAAAAGAAAAGACGGATTGAAAAATATCTGCTCTCTAAAATAACAGTACGTAATTATACTTAGGAACAAGAGCAAGTATTTCACAAAACTGCAAATAGTAGAGATGAGGCCAAAATTCCCAGCTTGCAGTTCAGAACTGCAGCCACAGTGGATGCTACCAAAAGGAGAATAGAAACCTCATAAAACAACATATTTTGCAAGCTGAGATTGGTTTGTACAATCTGAAAAAAAAAAAAATCCCAGAGTTGTGGCTAACATGGGAAAACATAAAACAACAACAAAAAAATCCCCATGCTACTCAGAAGCTGGTACGAAGGAACAAAACCTGATAGAGGTCTCCGTAGAGGTTATTACCACATGGTAAGCTGAAAATAAAGCAAACAAATCCAAAAACATGAGTAAGTGAGAAGATGAAAGCTGAACAAAAGACAGGTGCAGGGTCAAACAGAGAAGTAGATTGCTCCCAGGCAATCCCAGGCCTTATTACAGTGGTTGCAATAAAAGTTAAATTTACCACAAAAGCAATGTCAGAAACATAACACAACGCGAGTATCGCAGATGAAACAAAAGGCTCCAGCGAAATAAAATCTCTGCTTGAGCCATTTAAAATATGTCATTATTATTGAGTAATAAAGCTTAAAGCAAACAAAGGCAAAATAAGACTTGTTCAGATTGAAAGCTTAACATTATATTAATGAAATCAATAAAATTGCACACTTGGGATAAAATGCCCTGAGTTGCTGAGCACAGAGTCCAGTGACCTCAATCACAAGATTAAGCTGTTACACAGATGGAAAATTCGATCATGAGGAACAGACAAAAGACTACTTGGGAAAAAACAGTCAGATCTTGGGATTGGAAAGCAAGGGAAGATTTAAAATTTAATTTAAAAAAATAAACCTTTATTGCCATTAAGCCATTTAAAATAAATGGGACTACCTAATATTTCAAACATGCAAGTCGCCAAAGCCCCACTGTGCAACAGGGAGGCCACAGTTCGCATTTGACAAGGTTTGGCATTTGTTCACAGAACACTCTGCACAACTACAAGAAAATGCAAGATCTGTGGCTCATGCTGTAAAGAAAGTATTGCCATTAAAGGCTGGACTGAATAGTTTTTGAACCAAACAACAGAAAATGGCATCATATGTTAAATAGAAGAACCTTTTGGGTTCATTCAGTGGTTATAATCAAAAAACCAGATGGTAATCTGAGAATCTGCATGGTTTCAAAGGAACTAAATGAAAATATCAAGAGAACATTTTCATCTGCCAACTTGAACAACACAGTGAAGCTGCTCTCTAATGGTGCAGCCAGATTCTGGCAAATACCTCCTCAAGAGATAAGTTCCAAAATAAATTGTTTTGATTACATAGATTTTTCAGACTTCCTTTTAGCATATGTTCTATACAGAAGTGATCGATAAAATATTACTACATCAAATGTTCAGAGGAATTCCTTGTGCATGAAGTGCTAGCTTACTGATATAGGAGTCACTGCAAAGACATATGAAAAAATAACGTCACATATTAAAAATAGTCATAAACACTCCTAAAAAATGTGTAATAAAAATGCATTTTTAAACACGATAAAGTTCAGCAGAGGAACTGAGCTCTTTTCAAGAGAAAAATAAAATCCATCTTACAAAATTTAGGAACAATTTGAGAAACTTCAGGAACAGACATGCTGTTTTAATGCATGATAACAGCCTTGGAAGTTCATCTTGGAAGTCTCTGCTATAATAAGATGCCGTCTGTGAATTCAGCATCATAGGTATGAATAAGCTATTTTTCAACAAAGAAAACTGAGTGCCAGTCCAAAGAAATATGCAGTCTTGTAGATCAAGTCATTTTTTAATAAGACAGTTGGGATGAAAAAGAACCTAATAGAGAATGGACATACTGGAACACAGGATGATTTAAAAATTCTCACTACATCACTGGTACCAAAATATTTTTATGCAGAACTATCAAAGTTTCCCGGGATAAAATACAAAGTGTTCTGAAAGCCATGCAAACATTATAAAAGGTGGTTTTCATCTGTAGATTTTACCACGAGCCCTCTAAGGTTTTAAAACACAGACTTTAATAACAGAAATTTTCAAGGGCTAAGTGCTGAGAGTTTAGTGCCTTAGTGAATAATTGTTTATAGATTAAAAGCCTTGACTAAAACAAATAGAAATTATTTGTCTCAATTTAGCAACAAAGATTAAGTGTATCTCTTTCAAGGATATAAAGACTGGCACTGCATTAACAGAAATATAATTCAATACTGGAATACAGCCCAGATAGCAAGACATTACCAATAAATACACAGCACACATTTCTCACTAAAAGCATTAAGGGAAGTAAAAGGAAAGTACATGTGCACAAATGATGGATTTGTTCTCAAAAGATGATGCATTATAGCAATGCAGTAGAATTATCAAGAGATTGCATTGCAAAACAAAACTCTAAACTATGAGTCAGAAGCGCAAGAATCCAACTTAATTTAGGAGTACCACATAAAGCCATAGGGTACAATTATACTTGGGGTATAATCTGTTTTCACAACTACTCCTACAGGTGGTATGCACAGCAACATTGAA
This sequence comes from Sclerurus mexicanus, assembly GCA_013396755.1. Taxonomy (NCBI): domain Eukaryota; kingdom Metazoa; phylum Chordata; class Aves; order Passeriformes; family Furnariidae; genus Sclerurus; species Sclerurus mexicanus. The sequence continues at coordinate 45,695 of VWZF01006833.1, read as the reverse complement.
ACGAGACCACAAGTGACCACGAGGATTGCCAGACAAGCCTAGCACGAGGACGGCTCACAAGCAAAATAAGAACATATTAAATGTTGAAAAAAATTGAAGGCAACAGGCAAGAGAAACCATTTCTTTAAATTCTAAAGTGTCAGGACTGTCAGATACAGCTGGAATCCATACCCCTTCCAGGGTGAAAACAGCATTTGCATTGCATAGCACAAGATAAGTAGGATTATAACTACTGATAGCAAATAGCAACTGCCTGGAACAGACGATAAAAGATTTCCTGAGAGATACCAGTTCTGCCTAATCTTCAGGTCCAGCAGTCACTTTTATGCAAAAAGAACTGCCTGGGGTATTATTTGGAACTACCACATTTCTAAGATACCTAGCACACATATCTTGTTGGCGTGCTTGTTACCACTACTATTAGTCTTTCCTCCTTGCAGTGCTGCATAATGTGGGCCGCTCTTTGTAAAATGCTGTAAGCACTGGAGAGCAGGAATTACATACATACATAATATTAGAATAACAAATTACAGTGGAATTTGACTGAGGAAAAGGAAAACAGCATTGCTACAGCACAAATAATATCAACAGAAAAAAGCAACCAGAATAGCAACTTTATTTCTAGGGGAAATAAACGAAGTAAATAAATCTCTTAAAGCAACCTGACAGAATGTGGGTAATTTACAGAATGATTCACTTGCCAGAAGCACCTGCTATAAAGCTGTTTAAAAAAAAAAAAAAGCTTCCTCATTGCTTATTGAATCTGCAGAGGAGGAAAAATAAAATCCTCTCTCTCGAAGACAAAGCATGACCCCTGCAAACCTCATCATCTGTCAGATCACCTTATCAGAAAGGGATGCCTACCAGCTCAAGTAAATAATACAAACAAAATGCGCCCAAATCTGCCATAACAACCAGTACTTTTAAAGTGAAAATGGTAAGAACCAATTAATGAAAGTCATCCTAAAGCCTCTTCTCAGAAGAAATAAGTTACTCTAATCAACAAATCAAGATAACCCACAAGTAGGACTGATCCAAAATAGCGTGACAGTAACTCACCAAACTCTCTACAGAAGGACAATTTACATCTGTGATGAGTTTCAGAACAACATTAGTGTTATGAATGCTCATACTAAGCAAATAAAGTAACTACAACTAACTAAGAACTGAGATATTATTAGCATGAATTAACTGTGGCCTCACTATATTGGAAGATATTGTGTATCTTCCAAAAACAGGATGTTTGCTGAAGTTATTTTTAGTGCTTTAATCCTTACTTTTTTAGCTACTTAAATAAAAAAATTCTGCAAGGTATCTCTTAGCTCACTATGAAGGAAGTTGAGTGATTTCTGGATTAAGAATGTAAAGTTCAAACTTGAAAATTCTAGGGTACTATTTAAGCAAAAAAAGCAATACAAGAACATCAAGCTGATCTAAGAAACTATTTATAAATAAACAATAAAGCAGCATACTGATAGAAACCTTTGTTCTTTCAAATCAGCTGCTTTTTATTCTTCATGTTTGTCTTTTATCATTATCAAGACAAATTTTGAAGCTCTGATTCAGACCATGAGTCATAGGAGAATCAGATCTCGGCACAAAGTAGATACCCACACAAGTTTCTGCAGATTGGTATTAATAATATCTTGCGTCAGTTTGACATAAACAATTTGGGGAAAGTAAATATAAAAAGCAGTTACCACTCTTCAGCCAATTCTAATTCCACTGTTAAATAGAGCCCACCAAACATTATCTCCCTTACCTGATAATTTAAATAAGTAGAATGAATTTCATATGTCCCTTATATAGATTTATACATTATCCATAAAGCAGCTTTCCTGAGGATCTTGAGTATTAGAAAACTTTATTGCATTGTCTTGTGCATCTCTACCTAAACTAGTCACAGTCTTTATGTGAAACACCAGGAATGCAGAATACAGCATTCAGTGTCATTGTCACTTATACTTTTGGGAGGGAAGACTCATCCATTATGTTCTCTCTTGCTTTCTGCTTCTGCTGTTCTCCAAGGCTCTAGAACTGCAACTACTAAATATACCTTTATTGGAAAAAATTAACTCAGCTTTAGCTTAAGAATTTAATGTACTTACAAATTTATTTTAAAACTTACACTTAATATTATTACTTGATTTCTTTCTCAACTCAGAGACATGTCTGTTTCCATTTAACTTAATCATGATAAATATTTCCCTATATTTTTATGGGTTTTAAAGCTAGATTGCCTACAATTAGCATAGCAGGAGATTAAGTTTGTGAAAGTTAGCACACGCATCATTCAAAATGTGAGGCAGCATGGCAGAGCAGAGAACATGCCAGCTCTAATTAAATCTAACCAAACTGTCCTCTCTCCTCCATTTGAACTTTCTCCTTTATAAAAAAAAATGATTCTTAAAATAGCAAAGTCCATAAAAATATATAAATAATTACTGAGTAAAATATTTCCTAAGAGTCTCTAAACTGAGCTGTTACAGAATAGCTTTCTTGTAAGCTTTCCATTTTTATTACTGATTTTCATAATCAAGGAATCAAACATCAACACTTACCTGCAATTTCTTCTATGGAGTTAGCTCTCATGTCCAAGAGAACTGTGCCATTCAGGATACAGCTTCGCAGCTCAAACAAGCTATGGAGCGACAGTGTGGCAACATATGGTTTGCTCCACCTCTCTCCACCATCCTCTACATCTTCTTCAAACTTCAACCACCTATACAAACAACCAATTTTATAACTCCATTATGCACAAGAAATGAAAAATAAATTACTTCTATGGATATTGAAAGATAACTGTTAGACATATCTTTGGATTACATTTTATTCTTCCTTTGTACGACATAGAAACTTCCTTTCCCTGTTTCTTTGCACATAATGCTGTATTATACTGTTCTTGAAGATAAGTTCTGACCACAGAGATGAAAAGAGAAATATATGAAGCATCACTGTACTTTACAAGAACTTTGACTAATTCTTTGGTATACAATGATATTTCTGTGATAGAACAACTAGTGTGAAAAGGAATCTGGAAAGACTGCAGTAGAGTAAAAAGATACATGAAACTGGCATGAAAGGATCAAGTCTTTTGTTACTAGCCACCCAGATGAACTTTCTTGCATGACTGAACTGTTTACTGATAAATATTACACTTAATTTTTTAAAAGAATCTTAAACAAACAAGCAGAAATCTGATGAGTCTGTTGACATATACAAAAGTCTTTCAATCACACACATATTGCTGCGTGGAGACAGCTTGGCAAGGTCTGAACAGCTGCAGCCACAGCTCACCCCTGTATCACTTGACTCAACAGCACCCACCTGTTTCATATGGACAGGGCAGCAGAGAAGTCAAGCAGAGCCTCACACCTTTACAGCATCTTCACACCTATTTCCAGACAGCAGGGAAGTGTAAAGTCTTAAGATCTCTAAAGCTGAGGAATTTCCAGTTTTACCAAGCCTCACAGCCCAGCAACACAGCGAGCACAGCTGTCCTTTCTGTTCCTGGGCCACCTGTGTAGCTCTGCTCCTACTTGTAAAATATGCATGTGTATCCATATTTTAGATACTTTCCTCCTTTCAATCCCTGTGTACCAAATTCTTCCTCTTCTGCTGCCATCCTGTGCGCAGCCACCACTTCAGCAACCCACTCATCAGCAGCATATCTGCTCTCTTCCTGATACATTCCACTTCTTTGAACTGTCCCAACTGCCCTCTAATCATTCGTTTTCTATATAGATGATTTACCCCAACTCCTTGGATCCTTCAAAATCTCCAATCCGCTATGTCTTTTCATTTAAACATTTTTCCTCTGTGAGGAACCTGGCCAGTTTCTGTATCTCATCTCCACCCATGAGGACTCCTTCCTCTCCATCAGACTTCGGTTCTCCACTCCCTTTGTTGCAATCTCTCTTCTCTTCCCAACCTAGCCAAGCTATCTCCATTACCTCTTCCATTTTTCCAGAGAATCAGCAAGGTGGACAAAGCACACACAAAAATTTCCTTCCACAGAGCTGAGCCACAAAATTGAATTTCTGTATGCAAATAAGGCTTTCAAAAGAGATTTTCAAAACCATGTCCAAGTGGACATCAAACACAAACTATCACACTCCTCCCCCATCAAATTCAAAGCCATGGTTTGAAAAAGATGAGCTATAACAACTCAGGGATGTTACCAAGAAGCATGTAAGAAGGAAAAAAAAAAGTTCTTAATTTTTTTATTTCATTTTGCAGTTGCAAAATACCTTTCTTTTTCTCTTTTCATACCTCTGTTTCTGTGCACATTTCTAATCTCTTTAGAAGATTTATAAGTTTGCCATCTTTACACTTGGGTACTCCCAGTTATTTCTGATATACCATCACTTTGTTTTATGCTGAGTCAAAAAAAAAAAAAAAACCAAACATGCTACCTATAGTCCAGAAACCATGATCCAAGCCCAGATTCTTACAGAATATCATCAGAAACCTCATACTGTCATTACCTTCTGTTTATGTAAGCAAGTCTTCAACATTACTTATCGGATTACAATGCTGCAGTCTGTCCTTGGTATGACCTATGTTAAAATCTACTGACTGTTTGCAAACAGAGTTTAAATGAGCTGTAAATGACAAACATGTTCTTAAAATTTTAAGACAGGTGACTGGACAGAGGCAGGCTCATTACCAGAGCTTGTACCTTACTGGGAACACATGGACAAGAGAAGTCTAAATCATGAAGACAGTTTTAATTAGAGTGTATGGTGTCAGACATCAAAGCTTACACACAACATAAAAATCCATAGGAAACTACTGCTACTGTTCAAATAATTGTACTTGCCATTGGGATCAACTCCGTCTGGGTTCCAATGAATCAGATTAGTAAAATCCTACAAGTTGCATCCCATTTCCTACGGTTACTGAAACTTACGTGTTTAAGAACGTTATCATACGTTGTTACTTAATGGGCCAACAGGCTCCTACATGAAACCAAATCATACCCAACTGAGAGGATGCTGCATTTGCAATAATCTTCTATGTTGATTTTAATAAGCATAACATGAGTTTACACATCTCATCAATGGAATATCATGCTTATGTTTATCACCTTTTATCTTTTCAGAAATAGTCCTATTATGTCGGACAATCCTTATTTAACATATCAAATGAGAAACAGTAGCAAAAAAACCATACAACAAACAAATTTCATCTTACACATAGCCTTTCAATTCTAAGTGTTCAAATGGTTTTAACAATCATAATACCATTTTCACAATCCTCTGCATTCATATACAAGACTCAATGACAGAAATGCCTTTGAAATACAAATTCAGGTACAGACCCCAAGTTTGCCAATTTTCTACTCCTTTTAGTTTCTCAAAGACTAATTTCAACATATTTACTTTTGCATTTTAACCCCTTAGATTGGTATGATTCATAAATAAAAGCCTTTCATAATTTCCTGGGAAACACCACCAACCCCATTTATATATTGAGCTTGTGTCACACATATCCCATGTGCTTGGAATCTATTTAGAGCTATCTTAGTTATGTCTGATTATGCAATTAAGAGTAATCAAGAATAAATAATAAAAATAATATTAAGAAGAGTACCTTCATTCTTATGGCTTTCTTTTACTGGTGAAAACTAGCATAGGTCTATCCATCATACAGTTTCGTTTCTCTGACACAATATGGAAAAAAGCTTGCCAACAAGAGTTTCAGCAAGGTGTGTCACTAGATGACAAATATTACTCAAGCATGTGTGTGTACACACACTACAAGCATATGTCACATTTGCTAAAGCCATCTCCATCAACTTCTCAGGCATCAATAAAAGAGTGCACATGCTTCATTGTTGACTCAGTTACAACATTTTCTGCACAATACGAAGTGGATGAGTTGAACTTCTCCTATTCGGACCTCTGCTATGTCCGCAGCAGAGATACAGAGTATGTACTCACAACCCACTCAGCAGTCAAGGGTATTAATCTAATCTTAAAATCTGTATGAACTTCCACATGAGCTTGTGCCTGTCTCCACTGATTTGAAAATGAAATAAAGTCAACAAGCATGTCAGGAGAACAGCAGAAGTGAGAAACCTAAGTGTTTTGTGACTTAGTTTCTTCAGAAGAAAGTTTTGATCCAGGCAAAATGCTTTTCGCTTCTTAAGTTTCCACAGTACATCCAGTCCCCATTCCTAGTCATTATTAACAATTTACTTTCTAAATTACGGACAGAAATTTATTTTCCTAACTGTGCCGATTAAAATTCAAACCTAAACACTTTCTTGTTGGTTGCAAAATGTCCTTCTTTTTTCCTCCATACTACAAAATTTTTTGTGTTCCATAAACATAGTGATATTCTCCAGATATTTTCAGTTGACATCAGCAGATAAATGAGTCCCAACAGTTTGGGTGAAACTTATTACAAATCAGACACTACTTTCCAGCCATGACACATTTATTGCTTTCCAACAACTGCAATTTTCAGCTACACTACTGGGTGTGTAAGTTAAGTCCAACTATGATGTTTCAGTGTGTTCCTCCACAAACTTACTGGAAATAATTTTTTTCAGAATAGAAGCTACACATCATGCACTCTCCACAGAGAAGGCACAGCTGGGCCACATACAAAAATCTGTTGGTAAGACTGACTGTTGATTTTAAAAAGTATATGTTTCTTCCGGCTTGAAATCAATTAATGGGGGGAAAATAATTAATTTATCATTTTTTCAACAAAACCAAGCTATTCTGCTAACTACTTCCAGGGATGGGACAGCCTAAATCATATCCTGGAATGGAATAGGCCAGTGCACTTTCTTGGTCCTACTAATGAATCTGCAGAAACCCTTTCGTTTATGGGAGATGTTATGTAAACGGAGAAATGGCAAGCTTTGGCATTTCCTAAATGCTGCGGGGAAAAAAAATAAAAAATTGAAGTCCTGAATCAACCATAGGTATTTAAATCGATCCACTGCATTGTAAGCACAAGATCTTGCATAATAAACACCATTCTATTTCTATCAGTCTACTCAAAGCCAGCCAGTTCTTTGCGTATGATATCTTTATCTATTTCTAGAGGAATAATACCTCCTAATTTCTTATCATCAGCAAGTTTCATTACTGTAATCCTATTTTTTCATTCAATAGTAAAGCTATTTACTAAGACTAATTCTTCAGAAATTAGCTGTCACTACCTTTCACACCAATAGTAAAAGCTTTCAGCACGACCTGCTGTACCTCTTCAGTTCCTGACTCACTAATAGAATTTTTACACTAGAACACAGCTTGAGTAATAAATTTCCACTGCTGTATCATATCAAAAGCTTTACTTAAAAACAAATGGACAAACAAACAAACAAAAAAACCAACAAACAGTGTTCTAAGCATTGCATGGCTCCAAAATCAGACCATAAGGTCTCTGCCTCCATCATTTTTATCCTTTCCTGGATAGTATTGAGGTGTTTGCTACAATACAACAATATACCTGACAAACCCACAGAAGGACAGGAATTACCCTACCCATTAAATACATGTTCTTTCAGCTCTCTAGGATGGAAATTATTGCACCCTCTTATTTGCACAGAGAAAGCACTTTGATTCTCGTATTATTTTGAATTTGGTTATTTCTCTGTCATCTCCTTCTTTTCTAACAGCCAGCCTGCTATGTAGCCTCAAATGTAGCCTGAAATTTTAGGATCCAAACTGAGAAAGATAATTTATCTTGACCAGTTCTTTCTGCATGGCAGCCACGTTCCGTCTTTGTTTCCATCTTACTTCTAAAGCTAAAGAAATTTTTACTACTAGTTATTATGTTTCACTCTTGTGTTTTCTTGGCTCTTTTTTCCTATCCTTTTTTAACAATTTCATCTTGTTTCTATTAAACATTTTTGTTTGTCTATTTCCCAACTGACAATTGGGAAGGCTGTACATAAAGACAGATCAACCTAAAGAGAAATATATTTCGCCTATTTCTTTCTAATTCTGTTTTGATCAGAACTACTTGCTAATAAAAATTATTCTAATTTTACAGCAACACAATTCTTTGATGACTTGCAAAGGGGTTTGGGTTTTTTTTAGCCGAACTAAAGAAGTTGCTATTTCCCTGCTTAAAAATAATGTAAGACACAGTGATGCATAATTCTTAATCACAATAGAAGCTGATACCTCTGCTAGGGGGTATGTTCTATGTATTCCCAATCAGTATGAGAACACTGTAGATGATTGCCTTGATTAGGTTTTCTCTCTCTGAGTATTAATAGATTATTAAGGAACACTACCACATTCCTTCTGCAGCACAATCCCCATATGAGAATTTTCGACACACGAAGATCCATATTTAGCAGCTGTCTATGCCTCCTATGGACAGATAAGGGAAGGGAAGGTCACAAAAAATTCTCTGGCTCTTTGGGAAAGCAGGAATTTGCAGTAAAATTACAGGGAAAACAAACAGCCATATTCACGTCAAACAGTCCACATACACAGTTTCCCACAAAATCCTTCCAGAGATTCTGTCATTTTCATTCTACTGACACCAGAAATGTGGTCCACAGACTTCTTACCACGCAGGAACACTGTCAACAACTGGCAGGAAGAGAAAGCTCTAAGAAGAAAAATGAACCAAGGATTGCTGGGAAATGTGAATTCTTCGTGCAACTAAGCAAATCACCTCCCATTTAAGTGTTCAATGAAAAATAGCATGCAATACAAAAAAAAAAGTTCTGTTCCAGTATTATTTTTGCAGCAAAAATGCAATTTAAGGACTTTCACACTAATTTTGCAGAAATAAAATAATCCAACATTGAATACTCATTCTCAAAATAAATTGTTCCTTGATAGTTAGAATATGTGAAAGTTTTATTGCTCCAAAAGTAATTTCATTCCTTGCTTTAATCTTTTTATAATGGTAGTTTTATCAGTTTCTTGAAGATTCAAACAAAATATTAAGTTTTTTAATTTCTTAAAATGATAAGCTAAAATATGAATAAAACCAATGATTTTGAATTTGTATAAATGGCACATTTCCTTTAATTTTTTCCCTTGATATTCACTCTGACCTATATTTCATAAATCCAGATGAAAACATTTGGCACTGGGAAACGACAAATACTGTTGTAATACTAGCAGTCTAAGGATTAAAATTATGGTTTTATTAAGCTTTATATCCAAAATCTGCTCCTGAGCTTGCTACAGCTTTGAAATAATTTCTCTACACACCAGTAGCCAATAGCTAAAGATAATTTTTAAGAAGTCATGCAAACACTCACCTTGCTGTCTCCCTCCACTCTGCATCCTCTCCTTCACGCCAACAAATTTCATCAAGCTCAGTAAAGAGATCATGAGGAATGTGTTCCTCATCATCATCTTCTGTTCCAAGAATAAACTGCACCCTTTGTGATGGGGTATCTGGAGAGAAATAAAAATATCAAGTCCAAAACACCGATTTTTTGCCCTGAGCAACCAAATACTTAAGACTTCATGACATTATCCAGACTCTTTCATCCATATCACTTAATGCTGCACAAAAAAATTACAGTTATGCTGTAAGAACATTTATTTATACACAAGCACGTTTAGATTGAGACCTCTTCATTTACTGCAGTTGTCTAGTCTGCTGTTTAAAAAACTCATCCTACAACAGAATGTGATGTACACAAGTCGGGTCTGTTGGAAGCTGGAAAGGAAACTCTCGGGGGGAAAAAAAAGGCAGCAAAGAGAGCAGCATAGTCTGATAAAGTCTTTTACTCCAGTGCTAAAAAAACTGCTTTGTGACTTCCTAAGTCTAAATCTACAGACCTATCTCAGGTCATAAAGCTAGTGTACTAAATGTGAAAACTTTGCTGTACCTAGCAGGAAAAAGAAACCAAACAAAATGTAATGTGAATATACATCTGAGAAGATGAAAAGGAATATAACACTATACCTACCATCCCTTGCCCCTTTGTTTACTCTTTCTAAATGGTTAGGCTGCTTGAGATAAACGAGTTGTTTATCTGTCCCAACTTCCCCATTTTATTCTTCCTGTCTCTGTTTTCCCTTACAATACAGTTACTGGTTATTCTTCTTCAGAACCTTTCAGCACAAGCCACTAAACAGATTTAGGAGACATACTACTATTCTTTTTTCATATCGCTCAAAAAATTTCCAAAGCCCACAGAGCATCTTAAAGTATGTTTACATTCAGTGTTCATAGCTCAAATGTTGTCTTAAAAACCAAAAATCCTATTTGCTTATTTAAATGCAAATCTCAAATGAACAAACTGATGAAACCCAGACTCTCTAGAAATACACAGTTCCCTTTTCTATTAATGTATTTTATATTTCTAAAAGGAACCAAAAGTCCTTTGCAAGAGTGACAGGGGCCAGGCTGCCAGTGACCAGAAAAACTCATTATCCAGCAGAACAGTTCAGTGGTTCCTTGAACACTGTCTAAATGAAGTTCTGTTCTGTAACCATACTTGTAAGACAAGCTACAGTATTCCATTCAACAGTGAAGAGCATCACTGCATAGGATCCTCAAGCTCTCTGAACTTTGGAAAAACTGAGATAATAACATCAACTGAATACAAATTAAAGAGCAAACAGCACTGATCAAAACAAATTAAACAGGCCACTGACACAGAAAATTAAATTCAGCAATAAAGATACCTTTTTTGGTAGTAGTACTTGCTATAGCAATGAAACACAAACAACACACAACAGTTTTCACCTGAGGTCTATTTGCTTAAACAGAGTGTAAAGATATAGTACAGTCGAGTCTATTTACTCCTTCAAAAACCAAGGAAATTAAACTCAAGAAAAGGCAGAGGGAGAGAGAGAGGGGCTCGGGTACTACTAAGCTCTAGAGCATGGAACCGCAGAGAGACAGCTAAGGAGACAGACATTACTTCCGGTGAATCATTAAAGAACAACAACAAACTCCTCCCTTCTTTGCTTTCTCTTCTCTCTCACTGTTCAGTCCTCTTTTTTCTTTAAAAGCGCTCTACCATTTTTTTAATTGGAGACTAGAAAATACATTCTAGTCAAGAAGTGTGCAACTTTTTAGGATTGTTTTCCACAACGACAAAATTCAGTGAGATAAGAACTTAGAAAGGACAAGTGCATATGACTAGTAACAGACCATGGAAAACAAGCTACATTGGTAGAGAGCTGGACTGCAGTGATAATCGGAGAATAAGCATTGCCAGGAACATCCTGTACTCTTGATAAAATCAGCACTAGAACCGATTTACAGCAAATGCTACTGTTAAGTAATAAATGAGCAGTGTTGTACAGCAGAGCTGCAGTTCTGTGACAGTTCTGATACTCATGCAAATACACACTTTCAGCGTGGGAAGGAAAGAAGAGGATTAGAAATCTCTTGAAGTCAGGTGAGTATTAACAAGGAACCCCCTTACTGCAGCAATTTGCTCTTACTGGGTCTTCTGTGTAACAAGCTACATGACAGACAACAGTGAATCACAGAATCTTTTAGGCTGAAAAGACATCTAAAATCATCAAGTCCAACCACAAACCAAGCATTGCCAAGTCCACCACTAAACCATGCCCCTAAATGCCATATCTACAGAAATGACAAAATATGCACTAAATTATCTTCTTCCTTGTTAACAAACCAGTAAAAAAAAGCCACTAGCTATCTGGCTATCTTTCTTTACTGCTGTGATTTCTATTGGTGTTTGAAAATGGCAAACCACAGCTTCCTTTCCAGACAAGCTGGAAACTGAAAAAAAAAAAGTTATCACTTGCTTTATAGTACAATAATTTTATTTTGAGGACAAAACACCAAGAGAATGAAACAAGGTGAAAATAATAATAAAAACAACAGATCTGTTGGTTCTACTTATAAAACTGAGTTAACAGGACTATTCATGTGAGCAATGCCAGATGGATTTGGCTCCTATTCACAAGAGCAATAAATACCAAATATGTCATTAATATGTTATATAGAAAATGAGTAATATGTGATTCAAAAATAGCATGAAAGTATACTTCAATAGCTTACTGAAAAACTGTGATAACTTAATCCTCAGTCTAGAAGCATAATATTTGCAAACTAGGACACTCAACGTATTCTGCAGTCTAGGAAAACAGAAATTGGCTTCAATATTATTTTTGTCTATCCCTACTTCAATTAGTCCAGACATCATAAAAATTAAAAAAAAATCCTTCATATTATTATTGCTATTTCTAAAAAGTAATGAAAGCAATCTAGATTAATCTTTAAAAAATTAAATGAGTGGGACTAATTTGTTACATACAGCAGTTGTTTTCTATTAGAGTTATCAGAAGCAGCACGAATTTCAAGTTTCACAATAAGCAGCTGCTGAGTCTCCCAAGTAACTAGCTCATCACAAGTTCAGGGAATCCTCCAGGACCAGCTGGGACTGGGCAGAAAGTCTGGTACACAACAGGAGCAGGAGTACTATCCACAACCCCTCCTGCTTGGCGAATGAGCCGTGTCAGTCAGGGAAAGCTGAAGCACTTTTCTGTTTGCTGTGGCTTCCCCAGCCCAGGGGAGCCTCCAGCCAGGCTGTGTCATGCCTGGGTTTCTCTGGGCTTGTGCAGCACTCACACAGACATCCAAACTACCTTCGATATCTCAAATTCATTGCATGTATGGAAACCTCAGTACTCCAGGTTTAAAAAGCTCGCTAAGTCCACTGTGCTATTGAAAGGGTAAAAATTAAGACTTGCTGGATAAGCTACTGTTGAAAGCACAAACTCACAGTGGAACTCAGTGCTGCAGAAAGGGAATGACCCTGCAGAAACCTGACACACAGATCACTACTGTAACTCTTTGTAAGTCATCGACATCCCTAAAACAAACACAAGATGGTAAAGGCATGCCAAAATAGCAGATCTGAAAGCCAGAAGAACTAATAACCCAGTTACCAGAGGACAACACAAAGAGCTTCTCCTTGGAACAGTGCTAAGCACAGGCAGCAGGAAACAGTGGCCTCTATCACCATTTCACCTTGCAAAACACACGTAGGAAAGAAACATAACTGGCATTTCCCCCATTTAAAACACCTCCAAGCGCAACCACAATTCTGGGTCAGGACTTCTCCCTCTTGGCTGAGGGAACAAGGTAAAATAGAGACTTGGGCTGGGGTCACAAAGGAGGACCACTCTCAGTCCCTCCACATAAATTCAGCCCAGCAAACATTCTGCTCCACTACACCAGTCATAGTAATCCACATCTCCCCCTCAGTGAGTGCCAGGATTTCTTCTGGGACAAACTTCCCTGCCGTCACGCATAAATACACGCAATCCACCCAGGCAACATGACAATGCAGAAATACAGCTGTGGTACATATAAAATGCATCCAGGGTCTGTCCTCTGCTGTTGATTAAACTCTAAAGGGGTGCAAAAATGTATTTCTGGTAACATTCTCTTAGCTCAGAACAGGTTTCTGTATTTCTAAACCTGTATTTAAGGGTAGTATGAGTAGGCAAATACTTCTTACTTGGGTCAGTATATATAGGAGTGAAAGATTACTTTTTCAACATTAGAAAACATGCTAAATGTGAAAATGCTTCTGATCACCACAGAGGTGGTGGATGGGGGCTCTCCAGCCGCCTCCCTCCTCTGCAGGTTGGAGTCTGCCCTTAGCTCAGCAATCAGTAATGGTAGGGATCATAATTTGTTTTTTGTTCGTTTTTTTTTTTTTAATTAGAAAATATGGTAAAAACTAAAACAAAATTTGCATTAACAAAGTCCACATAAAAGAGCAAACAGTCACGCAGGACACTTCTGAAAATGTCTTCACAGACCTTAGAAATCACGTGTTGGGTTGGAAGAAAGTATTCCCTTGCTTGCTCTTCTGGCACTTTATCCCTATAGGTGAAATCTTGCTTCAGGAAGCTATCCCTGCATTTCCTTCACAGGAATTGTTTCCATCAACCCAGGGCTATGACAAATAATTACATCTTTTGGATCTGACAATATGGACAATTCCCAAGCTTCAATTCTCTTCTTTTCGCTAGACTCTTAAAACTGCAGTTATGATAAATTATTTTAATCCAGATTTGCAGCAATCTGTTCCACAGCTACCCAGGATTCAAATTTCTAAATTCATCCTTTAGCACACAAAGCCTACAGTTAAGGCAAGGGGAATTCTCTTAACAGCCACGCTCTACAAAAAATAAATTTACCCCGCTAATAACCCTTCAACATTTGAGATTAGGTACTAAACATAGTCAGCTGAGTACTTCCATCAAGACCTTCTACTAAGGAAGACAAGTCCGCCTTTGCAATCCACTTTTTTGCTTCCATTACCTTCAGGGAGTCTTTCCTCAACCGTGCGTGCAGTCGTCTGTCAGGCTCACCTCCAGGGCTGCCCTGCTTGCCTCGCCACATCCAATGTCATGAATTACAAATTTAAGCCTCTTTAAAACTAGGGATTACCAAAGCCAGATTTCTTAAAAGAACAAGCCAAACCTTCCACAAGTGTTGAGTTCTACAAGACACACAAGGCTGTGATGAAACTCCAGTCCTCACAGCTGTGTTCACTTCAACCTTCAACAAAACCTGTCCTTAAAGACATCCTGATCAGAGCTAAAATCTTCCTATTCCACCACATCTTAGAACAGGAACATAAATATCTTGAACTCATCAATACCAAAGGGCTGCTTCGCTGGTTACAGGCAAACAACAGACATCAAAAAAGCCACTGAAAACTGCCACTAAAATCCACAGGCACACCAAGCAAGGGCAACCCTGCCAGCCAAAGGGAAACCTGCCCCAGGTTTTGGTGCCATCACAACCCCCAGCACTGATAGATCTTGTGGCCCTGCAGGTCACAGGGGCTGGCACCCATCACCCTCCCAGCAAGCAGCACTAAGGAGATTTCAGGCCAGAAACAGCTTTTTTTTTTTTTTTTCTGACAAATTAGTTTTAATTTGCATCAATTCCCTAATTTAGTTCACAGAGCAGCCACAATACTTGCCCCAGAAGGAAAGCTGTGGAGGAGGGGAGCTTAAAGCTGGCATGAAACTGGGGTCTTAATTACAACAGCAGCATTTCAGCTGGGAACAATAAACCTCCCCAATAAAGCAAATATCACTGCTGCATTTTTAACTGGAGTGGATAATTTAATTGAATTTCTCCTTCTCTTCAAAAAAAAAAAAAAGAAGAAACAAGATGGTAAAAATTCAGACCTTGAAATCACTTAGTTTGCAATTTTTACTACCCAAAAAAGCCTCTCCATGAGCAAGCCATGTAATCTGCAAATTGTGCAATTTACAAGCACATCATTATGGCAAAATGGAAACACCTTTTAAAACCTCACCTCATCCAGAGGTAACAGAGGGACAACAAGTATCAGGTGTAGGGGAAACAAAACCCAAACCTGAGTAACTGATCTGTGCCCTCAAATGACAGGACTCCTTTTTATTCCACTATGTATTCTACATATTATTTGTCTACTCTGGAGTTATCTCTGAATCTGCACACTGAGAACAGTTGGGTTATTTCTGAAAAGTGACAGTAGGAGACTTAAAAAAAAAAAAAGAAGCTTATGAACTGATGTCAGAATGTTCTAAAAAATCTCTTCAGAAACCGTCCCTCAGAAAGTAGCCAGTACAAATTTCCCAGCCAGAATTCAAAGGCATTACTAGGAAGCTTCCAGCTATTGGCATTACTTTGACTACAGGTGTTTTCTAGCCACGTTGATACAAAAGGAAACAGTTCAAGAAATCGTTTTTTCCTGGATATGGACCAGGTGGCACCTGTCCACTCTGCAGGGCACCTGCACAGCCCCACAGCACATCATGCATCGCGCAGCTCTCTGAGAGCAGAGCAAGATCTGCACCTGATGGTACCACACAGATTAAGTTATAAATTATACAGTTAAAAATTAATGACAAAAAGTAATGCTTTATCCCATGCTTGGTTAACTGAGCAGTCTGGAGCACTTCATGTTTCAGGTCTTTACTTGTTCCAGAATCTCTGTTATTCAGTTGTGGCATCTTTTGCTTTTATTATACTCCTTTCATACTTCAATGCTTCAAAACACTGCTAATTTATTCTCTTGTATCATAAAAATCCTTATGTATTTTTCTGACTTACTTCAAAGCACTGCTTTCTATCAGTTGGTCTCGCAGTGCTTATTTTCTCTATCTTTCTTCTTGCACCTGCTCATCAAAATGTTTTTTTTCTCTCCCCTCCTCCCTTGCAGTTCCCAAGCATACAGCCTTCTCCTATTCAGCAGAAATGCATTAAAAGGTGTCGACAGAGAGATGGAGCTAAGCATTTCTGCATGCTCAATTAAATCCAAATGATCCAGAAATTAAGGGACTAGTTTGGATCTACTCTTTCAGGGAATACAGTCCCTCATATAGAGTTATGCATCAAGAGAAGTGTATTTGTCCTCCTTCTAACTTCCTTCAGCCTCTGCTTACTGTTATAACCTTGTGGTCATGGGGAATGAAAGCTAAGAAGCATTATTGAGGTTTAATGGATTCAGATTTAGTGTGAGATGTATCTGTTGCTCCCTCTGTGTAAATAAAGGATAGAAAAAAACATGTTTATATTCTCTCTAAAGGCAAAACTTCTCCCCAGGTAGCACAACCACCTCTCTGAAACCCCTGTAAGGAAAAACCATACCAAAAGCAGGGATGTGAATATAGACTATGATTAATCTCTATATTATTTTGTCTGCCAGTTCTGTATATGCTTAACTCCACCATCACTGTAGCATTTTCGGATTTGCCTTCATTATGCAAATCCCTTTCTCTCTTGTCCATAGAATGCCACATTTCTGCCTGGATGGACATACGTCGAAGCTCAGCCAAAGTCTGGTTTACTGGCCAGACTTCCAGGAATCAGACAGACAAGGGGAAAACCCTTACCTAAATACTGATTCAGGGTAAAAGATTGGGTAATTCCAGATTTGTATTTCTGTCTTTGGATTCTTTCAATTGTTATCGACCAAGCACTTTGAAGAGTATCTTCAGCATTCTGAATCCAGAAAAGACTGGCATGTTTCTGGCCTGTAACTTGTCTATCAGGTGACATAACTTACACATACCCCTTTAACTGGTAATTTTAACACCTTTACAAGTGAAAACGTTACTTCAAAAACTGCAGACCTGTACTTATTTCATCAAGGTCACTTTAGGACAAGTGCACTGAACATCAAGTTACAAATGTGCTTCAAAACCACCTTTTATCATACTACTGCTATTCCGCTCTCAGAGATCCTTTGAAACACTGGCTGATTTACACTTAACAGAATTGTGTCGAACACTGCATTTTATTGTATGCACAACTATCAAAGACTATTAAGGGCAGATTCAGACAGTTAATTTATTTTTTTTCAACTTTTGACATTAAGAAGGACACAAGCCTAGGTCTCCAGAAGTTGAAAGAACAGAACTAAGTTCTCAGCCAAAATGTGTCACATACTGGCACTTAAATAAAACCAGATGACTCAACAGAAGACACTGCTTCATAGTTCAAGATATCTCACTTCTTGGCTAATGTAACTTTCAATTGTTTCTTTTTAATCTGACTTTATATGTATATATGCAAATGCTTTTTGAAAGCTATTTTAATAATTTATGAACTTTGTTGTTTTCCAAGAAACTGGTTTCAGTATAGTATTGGGTCTTTGTACATTTGAAATCCATTCCAGACAGAACCACCACAGCCAATTTTTTCTTCACTGTTCAGCCTTCAAAGCATAACTCATATCTGCTAAGTTTGAAAAAGTCTTGACTTTGTTTTATTCTCAGTATAATAAACCATTGTGCAAGAGTTGAGTATTTCAAGCTCTAACCATCAGCACGTATGATATACTTGCTTGAAAGCTTTCTAAATATGTAATACAAATTTCTGATTAAAAGAAAGTCTTTCAATTACTATTCTGTAACCTAAAATGACATTGGCATATTTCCCTAACGATTCAAAAACACACCAGCAAATCGTTTTCTATAGATGCTTCCATTATGTTTTCAACATTTACTATAGCCCTGGACATTTCAGCACACGCACTTTTTATTTTTGAGCAGCAAATAATATTCTTAGGTGTTTTGAGACAGAGCTTGACTAATTTATTCATTACTACCTTTCTCTGTTCTCTGTAATGGTTTCTAATTTAAAATTTTGAGAATCTTAGGAGTTTACTATCAGGTCTATTTATTAAAAGGTATTTTTTCCCTCTTTGCTCTCAAGTCCTCAGTTAGCAGGTTCATCTCACAATGGCACATTTACAGTGTCGTGTAACGAAAAAGGCAAACACAATCTAGATCGCAGTTCAAATCTGATAAAATGCTGCAGGCTCAGTAACATCAACATTATGACAAAACTAACTGTAAAGAATCGTAATTCCTCTCTGTTATGTTTTAGAGGCAAATGCTCCAGAGGGCAGCTGATGCCATGAAGTGCTTACCAGAGCCTCTCAGTGGTGGTGGCTGTCTACCTTTCTGAGAACACACGAACAGTCTCCTTCAGGGCTAGAAACTACTGAGATTTCTCATGTAAGCAGCCACTGGCTGCTGCCCTTCAGTGGACTTGTTGAAAGCAATGAATTGCCAGCAGAGACTGAGAGGCTCTGGTGGATCCTCCAAAACCCCAGTGCTAATCTCGTCCAACTGGTAACAGGACAGAGTATGCAGTATCAGTATGCATAAGCATACTGATGTTTATTATTAAAATACCTATCCAAAAATAAAATTTGTCTTACCAAAAGGAGGAGATTCTCTCCCATCTTCCAATCCTGAATCCCGCTCTCTGTCTCTCTTTCTGTGTTTATGTCCACGGTGCCTATGGCGTCGGTGACTTTTTCTTCCGCCCAGTGGCACATGAACTCCAATGAACAAGGTTCGATGGCCTATAGGTAAAAAACAGATACTCTTTAAAAAGGGCCTATGGCAACATAACAACAATATTATACCATTAATGCTACTACAGTTATTACTAATTATTATAATTTTGTAATTATATCATATTTATTACTCTAATGTCAATAGTCCTAACACTATTGATTACAATAATGATGATTGAGCATCACAGATACACAAGCCCCTGACACAGCACAAAATCCCAGTACTGAAGTCCTTATGATGCAGTGCCAGATTTATTTTTTTTCCTTCAAGTTTGCATCTCTGTGTGTGAACTTTCATTAAAGCCAGACAGGTGTTCTGTAAAATGTCTTCCAAAACAGTAACATGAAGAGACACATGGATCTCTTTGGATTGAACATTTGGTAAAGTTGCTGTTTGCTCTGTGTGTACGAGAACTTTACCAAACTCATTGCTATTTATGAGCCAAACCTTGACAGAATTGTTGCAGGAAATTCACTGAAGGGAGTAGGGGGGGGAGGAGGAAGAGAAAAAAAGACAAAAAAATAAAACGCTATGTAAGCCAGATTGCATTTATATACGCAGCTAGACTGCAGCTATATAACTCTATTGCTCACATCATAAATACATTGCTGGTAGCTTAGGGTGCTTTCATTTCTTCTATTTTATTATATACATGAGAAGGTACACATTGCTGTCTTCAAGCTCGAGGAATTCTATATTGCTGATCAAGCCCAAAAGATTTAGCTTTCTTAGCTATGCAGACTAACAGGATCAGAGCACAGTAAAGCATTTAGAAGGGGGAGAGCTCAGCACAAATCTGCAGAAAGAACCTCAGAACAAATGGGAAAGGAATCATGACTCACTATAGGCAGGTCTCCTATGTTTACTCAGCAGAAAGACATAGTCCAGCATACTGATCTCAAATAACACTTATTTTCTCCTTGAAATGAACACAACACAGCTCATGGATAATTGCTGCTTGGCTGTAATCATTCAGCAGTGTCAATCATCTGAAAAAGCTCAAGAACATTAAGCTAAGGTAGCACGTGATCTTTAATCCTATGGAGACTCCACTGGGGACAGAAAACACAGCAAGGCAGCATGTGTCACAAAACATCAAAGAAAGGCTGGCAGGAACAGTGCAAAGGCAGAGCTAACAAAGCTGGAGAAAAGACTCTGGACACCACACTAGTTACTCTCTCAACTTTGATCCATGTAGAGAAGACTAGAAAGCAGAGGCATCAATTTTTGAGAGATTATTCTTGTTGAGTCAGGAGATTTTTCTAAAGCAATATCCACAATCTGAAAATTATGTGTTTATTTATTTATTAAATACCTCTTTCTTCTTGCTTAGTACATTTAATCCAAGAAATGGCTTAAAGAGAACTGCTGCCTTTGGTATATTTCAAATGCACTGCAATCAGTGAGGCATGAAACACAGAAAAATGCATTAAATAAAAAGAATTCATTACAAAGATACTGAAGAACAGCAGTAATGTAGTACTTAATACTTCCTTGTACCCCTCTTTTGGTACAAAAGACCCAAAACAGCATTTTGAATCAAATGGGGTTATC
The DNA here is from genome assembly GCA_013396755.1 of Sclerurus mexicanus. Classification (NCBI taxonomy): domain Eukaryota; kingdom Metazoa; phylum Chordata; class Aves; order Passeriformes; family Furnariidae; genus Sclerurus; species Sclerurus mexicanus. The sequence continues at coordinate 25,329 of VWZF01006833.1, read as the reverse complement.
CCTCCTAAGACTTCAGTAATTTCCGGAGGTGCAAATAGATTGCTTTTTTAATTTAGTAATTTAATACAGTCCTGCTGTTTTGTGATAGAAGTGGGCAGGTTTATCCTAGTTTTGTGCCACTTCAATGATCAGATTGTACCTGCATCAGGAAATGCAGATTTAGACTCACATTTCAATTAATTCCTTGGGCTGAAACCAGGACTTGAGTCCAGACTGTTCTTTATTCAGTAAACTGGGGAAAAAGTCCCAGAATATTCATGTGCGTGTCTGAGCATCACAACTATTTTCCTTCTGGAGACACAATCAGTTCACACTGAAAAGAAAACAGGAACCTGAAAACTGAAATGGATAACCAGGAGAAAGCAAAATAGATTTTGCTCTTTCTGTATGAACCTTCTAAGACCAAGAGTCCTACCAAGGAATAATTTCAATAAATGCAGGGAGGAATCTCAGTCCTTGTAACAAGGTTCAGGCAAATAAGAGGAAAAGAAACTGACAGGGGAAAAGCCTTAGTTTTCTACAGAAAAATGAAAGAGCAAAAAGCAAAAAGTCTGAGAATTAGGAAGTTCTGGTTTATTAAAGGAGCGCAACTGTGGAGCAAAAAAAAGACCTGCTGGAAACAAAAGAAACAGTAATGAATTCTAGATTGCTGACAAAATGACAATGAATGACAGAAATGGGGGGAGAAAGAGGAAATATAAAAGAAATCCAATGATTGTATTACTTTAAGTAACCTTTTGATGATAGATATTATGAACTAAAGCCCAGAATGTAATGTACACCTTCCTTGTTCAAGTTGTCCATGCCATTATTAAACCAGAGTTTCCAGCGAGCTCTGTAACTTTCCCAAGACCAGAATGCCAACCACGAGGCTGCCCTGCAGTCTCCAGAACAGAGCGGGGCAAATCTCAGTAAAACTGGCTCAATGTAAAAAAAAAAATAGAGCATCTATAATGGGGTGAAGTCAATATTCACCAGGATATCCATTAGGATGCCAACTAAAAATTACTGAATGTTGCTTAAATATTGTAGAATAATTCGCTCTGCTGAACATTTCCACAGTGTGTAGCTCAATTACATCATAATTTCTCATTCTTTTGGCAAAGCTACAAAGACACAAGTATGGAAAACAGTAACTGTAAGTTACATACAATTGACATCAGGTACAATCTAACAACCATTCCCATGCAGAATTTACACATGATTTAAGAGGTGAGCATAACAGGGTGTTCCTCCTACCAAATGGGTAGGAATAAAATAACTGTATTAAAATAGTGCTTGGAAGAATGGGAGGCACTGGGGCAAAAACATCTGTACTCCTAGAATGCCATTAAAAATCTTAATTTGACTAAATTAAGGGAACCATTTACAAACACTTTCTCTCGATCTCCATTTTCCCTTGAAATGTCACATTCACTCAAATAATTGTAATGGGATTTCCAGAAGTACCTACTCATCAAGCACCATCAATTATAATGGGATACGTGTTTTCAGAGCTTGAGAGACCCCATGACATTTCTTTTTCTTTCCATTTCTTTAATGCATAAGATAGGTAGCTAGGACAATCTTCTGTTTTTAAAGAAATGCCAGGTTCTGAAAACCATTTTGAGATGTTACCTCTGTCATTTTCAAGGGATATGCAGAAAATGCCTGCTATTCTGAGCCTGCCTTTTTGGATGGTTTATTTTCTATTGGGTTCTTAAAATAAACTTAGGTGTAGGGAATCATTTCTTCTTTAGAACACAACAACCCCAAACAACCCTTCTACTTAGATTTTCTTCTGAGAAATGTCTCTGCAAGATGTGTTTGTATTAATAATGTATATTTCAAATCTGTCTTTTCTAAGGGCAATGAATTCATGCCTCCACAAACTGAGGATATTTACAGCACAATACACTTTCTCTTCAAAAGTTTAGGGGAGATCCTGATTTTTACATACAGCTATATGTACTTTCATCTCTCTCAAAATTAATTATAAATAACAGGACCCCTTTTAAATATTCTATAATATAATTTGGATTTAATGTAATCCTGTAAAAATTTTTTAAAAATGCTTTATAACAAGGGTTATTATTTCTCTAATCCTTAGAATACGTTTACTCAAGGAGTGTTTCAATGCTTTGAAGGTAAACCACAAGGTTCTTATGCTACAATAATAATGCACTGATTTGAACTAACTTTATATTCTGGGTTTTGTTCCCCAGCTATGTGTAATTTAATTCAGAATAGTCTTTAAAAAAAAAACAAAACCAACCTTTACACAATTTAACAGTGGATGTGTAACACTGTATAATGGTGACATTGCAGAGCAGATCAATTCAGTGTATTGCATTTCTTCAATAAACTCTCAGATTGTAAATAATCTTTGTGTATTACTGTATTTCTCAGAGGTTCTGTTTTAAAAATTATTTGCTCCTAAATCTTAATACTGAAAATATTTATGCATGTGTTCATGGTTAGCTTTCCTAGTGGCATATCTGGAATAAATCTACATTTCAGTTCAGAGTGTGTTTTTTGCAAGAACAAGATCATAGTCTTTCTCTGAAAAACACTGTTAATGTAAGGTTGGGTGAAAAAGCTCAGGAAGACCAGATAAATGCTACCCACTGGTATCTAAGTTAATTCTGATTTTTAAAATGGTGTCATAAATTAAACATAATAAAAACCATAGAGAGGAGTAAACCTCTCTCAGCATGGAAATTCTTTCAGGCTTCCATGTTAGACCAGGCATGTGGGACTCAAGTGGGTACTTCAGGAGCTCCTTAGTGAACCAGCCAAGTTAGTAGCTATTGTATAAAAAATGACTCAGTGCCTTCAAGCCTCTTTTATGTATTTCCAGCTATAGCTGAACCAAATGCAATTTTCCATCCTGTCAAAAATGAACAGTGAGGCAGAGACCAGCAGCCCATGTAGAGTTAAAAAAATTGCCTCTTTCCTTTTAGGAGAAAAAGTGATTATGGTGAATTGTGTAGGAGTAGAGAGTACATGACTCATGATTCGTTTTTGTAGTGCAGCAGGGAGGCAGAGCTGAAGAGAAAGTAGAAAGGACAAAAGCAATCCTTCCTAAATCAACAGTTTACATTGCTGTTTGCAGTTATGGTTTGCCCCACAGACATTCTTCACCTTTTTGCCATGCGAAAATTTGGAGGAACTGACAGGAAAACCTTCACAATTTTGTTCTAGGGTAGATTGCAACAGAAATTATATAGAAAAAAATCAAAACAATATCCCTGGCCCAAGACAGCATTAGGGACATATTGAATATGAAGGATAAGAGCATTTCACTGAAGTCATTAAAGTTAAGGGTCTTCTTAAGAGCCACAATCAATCACTGCTCTCCCAACAAATGTTGCCTTGTAACAAAAAGATTTTTCCAGGTTCTGGCTGCGTTAAGAGTCTTTATAACAGCACTTATGATCACTCCCAATTTTCCTACTTTTGTCCAGAGGAGTGCAGAGGTGTTGTGCATGGTCCTATAAGGTCTCAGACCTTGCCAGACAAAAGAAAAAAAGTCAGCAGACACAGAACATAAAAGGACCCGCTCAAATACACAAGCTCTTTCCACTGATGGAAAGTGAAGCTGTGTTTATTGGAGGGAAGAATTTGACCTATATTTCTACATTAGCAACAAGCAAAAAATAAATAAATAAATAAACCCCACCAAACAGTACTAGTACAACTGTATGTTAAAAATGGAATGTTTCTGTCTTCTGCTGCCACAATTTTGCAGCTTTCATCAATAATGGCAAATTGGTTTCTGTCAGTTTCATCTATCAGGATTTCACAAGGTGAAATATTTGGAAATACTAGTCTACAATAGTCCACAATACTAGTCTCTGAGCTGTGAAGCTCAGAGCAAAATCAAACTGCACAACCACACCTTACGATCAACAAAAGATTGTGGTGTTCAACCAATACTGTGATACTTTCATTATTCTTCATGTGAGTTTTCAAACAGATTTTGTGAACATAATCTTCAAAGTTTTTCATGAATCTTCAAGGTGAATCCCCTTCCTATAAACATGGAACCTCCTGGGAAGGGTGAGACCCACGCAAACCGACCAAACCAGATGAGTGCAAGAACAGCTCAGGAGGAACATGAGATCTCAAGGAATATTGAACTACATGAGAAAAAGGACACAAAACTAGATGAGAGGCACTACAGAAAGATTTGTCTTAGAAATCAGAAATGGAATAAGCTTGAGCATGTCATACCTGGGAGGCAACGAAATTAAAGAGTTCTGTACTTGTAAAGCCAACATTACGGGCACAGACTAAGTCAAATCTCTCTCCAACTCTACTTCCACAGCTTCTATTGTGCCACTCTAAGTCTAATGCTGCAAGGAGCATGAGCTAGGTCAGAGTGAACATTAGGATGAAGAGGGCACCCAAGGGAAGCAGAGGCAAACAAGCTCGGAGCAGAGGATCTTTACTGACACAGTAACAAATTATTAGCAAAAGGCTGCAATATCCTGGGAGCCGAAGGGAGGGGAGATCTTGGTCGATGTTCCTGTCTGCCCAAGCAGAACTCACACCTGACTTAATTCTGCGTGGGGGCGTGGGTGAATCCAGGCCAGCAGCTTAATAAAATGTATGTTCTTCAGTCCTATGAGTTGCTAGGCCCTATTAATTTTCAAGTAAATAGTGTCAGTGGCAGACAGGTCTACTACAATGTTATTTCTATAAAACATGTCCAGTCTCTGAGAATAAAAACCTACTCAGATATCTGTAGCTACTCAGATTTTACTAAGTAATAAATGGAAATTGGAGTTCAATCAGAACAAGTTTTTCATATATTAATGCTAATTGTACATAATCAATATTTAATGAAAATAGTTTTTAAATTACTGTCACAAGCTAGAACAAATCTAAAAATAAATAATTACTAATAAAACAACTTTTAAAAGACAATAATTAAATATTCTGGGATTTCACTTTTTTTGATCAGCAGGACATCCACAATCAAAATGAATCTTCATGTATGTTGTTAAATACAAAACATCTCTAAAACATTTCACATTAATATTTGGTTATTAAGTTTAAAGTCTCAGCTTCTGCATCATATTCTCTGCTGTGATAGTGATGTTTATGTTTTAATCTAGCTTGCAGTTTTTTGACTTTCAGTAAGCAATCCATGTAATCTGAATCTTGTCAGAAGTGTCAGAATGCACATTCTGATGTACAGTGATTCATACACTGGATCCAGTATTTTACGCATCCTGAGAGACATGGAAGACAGCAAACTTGATTTCCCATGAGGCAAATTTTTTCTCACACCACTTAGGCAGATTAGATGTATGAAATATAAAGAGCATAAGCAAAATCTTGACTTCTCTGAACCAACAAACATGTTGCCATTTCCCTCAAGAGAGCCAGAATTCATCCCTGACTCATGCTTGGACCTCCATCTAACAATTCCGACTCTGGCCATCTCCTGGTTGAAGCTGCTTCTCAAACCAGGCCACAGTAATTCCCAGAGCAGTTCTGAAATCCTGCCACAAAAATCCATGATCTGCAGTTGACCACCTCCAGCAAGGATAGCCAAGGAACAGTCATTTTCCCTCCCAGCTAATATGGTGGGCATAAGAAAAAGACCTCAGAGAGCATTTAGTGTCAGTCCCTTTGCACATATATAGAGTCCAAAAGTCTCAGCATGTGATCTGAGGGAATCTGAGCTCTCCAGACACTTATAGAGCAACCCAAATATTTTTGATCTTTGAGATAAAAAAGTAGGTATATCCATTTTGTCAAAGAATTGCTTTTACAGCACATCCAGTGAAGCAAAGGCAGGCAGCCAGAGACAGCAACACAGGCTAAGCTGCCTGAGTGTCACTGTTGATGTGCACATCTGTTCATGAAAACTTGCCTACCTGCTCCCAGTAGAGGTGCGTGTACAACTGGCCCTGTTGCAATTAAGTACTTTAGTATTCACAATCAATGCCCAATTTTCATTTAGCAGTTCCAGCACTGATAAAAATTACAGCATATTCATTCCAGTAGGAATTTTATCTGTATACTCATTGAAAGACAACATGTAAAATACGTGATTATAACCAGGGGAGAAAAGCTTCTTGCTTTGCTATTAGAAATGCTTTCTCTGTCCCTCCATTAATGCAACATTCAGACAAATGACCTATTCAATATTAGTGACTGATCCTGACCTTACAACTCAGGAAAAATTAATTCATAGAAAAACCATTCATGCTGAAAATCTGAATGCCAAAGCTCTGCAAACAATTCACCTGTGAAGTACTACACAGCCTGAGTGAAAAGACACGACTTGAAGAACTTACTCCAAGTACCATACTGGCACAGAGAAGAGCGCCACCACATCTCTTCTGTTCCCATAAGTACTGCAGTTCCTGTCTTATCTCCCTAGATTTTTATACACTGCTGAAGGAAAGGAAACACTGATCCAGGGAGACTGAGGCAAAATTCTGTTCTTGTGGCTGTTCTTCCAGGCAGCATTAATCACCACGGTATCTTCATGCTTTCAGCAAGAAATGCACTTGCAACGTACTTGCAAAATGGCTGCCCAAAATATGCAAAGCCAAGTATTCACTGGGCCAAGAAATTTCAGACAGAAATTGTATTACACATTTAAACCAGTATTTCTAACATTTAAATGTTGATAGCATAAAATTTAAAATTAGCAAAATACTTACAATTTTAAGATTTAATAAGAAGAAACTGAATGCTGATTTCAAGATTTACAAAAACCTTTAGTTCTTCATATAAATTGCAATTTTTAAATGTTGATGACATTACGCTACTGAAATTTAAGCCCTGGCAAAACTAAAATATTCAGTAACTAGCTATTTATATTTTTAAAACATAAACCAAATTAAATATCTGTCAAAAAGCTAATTACATAATACATATTATAGTCTAATTACATGATTTTTCTAAGCTATGCAAGTACTACCTGATTATTTAATTTCATAGTTCATAGTTGTTATATCATTAGGAAAAAGGTAAGTTTTTTATCGGAATCCAACACAACGTACAGTGAATAAGTGCATATTTGTGAGTCACATCTGTTTCCAGATGGAGATGTGCCTAGATGTGCTGCAAACCAAATGGACATGCTACTAACAGCAATTGGATATTAAAATTTGCAATCTCTTCAAAACTTTTTATGTCAATTAGTATTTTTGAATGTAGTGATTATATATTTGAAGACGCACTGATCTGAACTTAGAGTGGACATGAAATTCATTTGAGAAAGCTAAGTGCACTATGAAGGAATTCTGTCTTAATGCTTGAGTCTACTCACATGACCGAGCTTCAAGATGTCATTCCCCAGAAAGCTGTCCGTTTTTAAAATGCCACCTTACCATCAGCAGTAAGATGACTCAGCTAAAGGATGTTTTTGTGGGTAGACTCACCCCACAAAAGCTCTGTGCATCAGTGTCATGGAGAAAGGACGACAGGGAGCCCCTGTATTTCTATTAGGTGTTTCTCTAAGGACACCAGATACAATCGTTTCACTTTGATCAAGGATATGATTAAGGGACTAGAGACCACAGAAGATTAAATGTGAGATTCAGAAACAGAGGTTGTGTGCCTAAGTCTAAAACTGTCATTGGCAGCTGACCCACCAGTAGACATTTACCCCTGGAGATACCAAAACTCTAAATGCCACCTTGGAAACATCTCACCTGAGATCTATCCTTGCACACGCTCAGTTTCCCCAGACTGAATAGACAGCTACCTACCTCATACATGCTACACCACATGACATTTTACATCCTTCTGTGAGGGATTACCTCATAGAGACACAGTCAGGCTTCTTTCAAAATGCAGCTACCTCTGCTTTTTGAGGCACTGCTGAAGGAAGCAATACCACAGAGTTGCTACATAACATTTCCATTAAATCACCACTATGACCATCATGGCAGGGAACACAAAACTCAGACAGAGAGAAGAGGAAAATAAAAAATGATGATAATATAGTAATCAAGGATAGGCATTTAGAAAGCTCAGGTTCATGCACAGATGGAGTTACCTCCATTTAGACCTGAAGCACGTAACTATTCAGATGAAGCATGTTCAAATACACTCCAGATCTTAGTATTTATTTTTGGCTAGTTCATGTGGGTCCGTGTGACAAAGACAAGGACCTCCATGTCCTACTACAAGAAGCTAATAAGATCAACAAGTTCCAGTCTCAGGAAAGGGATATCACATGTACAAGAGAAACTCAGTTTCATCCAATAACTATGATTTGGGGGCTCACACAACTCAACACATGAGTGTACGTACAGTAGTAACCAGACTAAGTTTGGGAAACAAACTGAGATGCAATTAAATCATTAGGCCAGTATCATAAGACAGTTCTCACAACTTCTCTTTCTTCTACATGGTCAAGTTAGATGGTTTCTGCAGAGCATATCAGCAAGTATCTGTCCAATCTCTGACACTCCAGAATGATTTTGTTCAGCTGAACATGGGTCTAGGCAACTACATGAGGATTGTAACGCAAATGTAGAGGCCATTATAAGTACTAAATCAGCAGTCCTGCTTGCATTTGCATATAAGGAAACTTAAAAGTAAAGCAACTTATCTGAAGTCACACATGCATATTTACAGGACTTGACTACACATCACTGAAAACTAGCAAAGCAAACTTCTTCCACCATCATCTGTGTCTGAACACCACTGTAAGAAGAAAGTAACATTTCTCTTTTTAAAAGAAACTACAAGACTGATGAAGAGATTACTCTCATCTCTTTGCATCCATGCTCCAATCAATAAATTTACACATTCAAATTTACATTTCAGTACTTTTGGTAGAAAGAGACAATGTAAAGCACAGAAAAATCATCTCTCACCTTCTAAATCTTCCTTTTCAAAATGTGTTTTGAGAATGGAGCGAGTTCCACCCCTATCCACAACAGCTTCTTCATCATTTCTCTGCAAAACACAAGACAGGACAGATAAGCTGCTTCTCATTTGAAAACTGTTGGCAAGATTGTACAGTACTATAAAATAAAAATGCTTTTAATAGTTATTTGTTGACTCTTCCAACTCAGGAACAAAAAAGTTTCTAAGAATTTAATTTTCCTTATTAAAATGTACTTCTTATACTTCAGTTTTCACTGAGGTATGATTACAGCTAACTTTGACATGAAGAAGAACTTCTGTTAAAACCTGCAAGATGATGAGGAAACACTGGTTAGTGGGAACTAAGGAAAACATGAGTCAATAGGACAATGAAAGAGGTGAGAGAATAAATGTTCGGTCAAGGCAGTTTCATTCTTGTACTCCTGAAGAAAGGGATTGCACATGTATTTTTGTCTTTAGATCAGGATTCTGAGCTACATGCTGAATTCCCAAATTATAGCACTAACACTCCTTATACTTGGGCAAAGCTGGAGAATAATACTCAGTGACAATATGGTAAGAAATAAAACTAATACCATGAAAATAACTGGCTTCACTTACTGGTGAATTGCAAAGCCTTTGCTTTTTTTACAAACCCCAAGCTGAATTTACTATAAAGGTAGGTAACACATAGTAACAGCAGAAAACTCCTAGGAAAGCTATTCTTCCTCAGGAACATGTATTTCATGTTTAATTTTATCCTGTAGTCATACATGAATTTTAACTGTATTCTCAACTGCACTGTAAATGTACTATGTGATCAATTACTGTATTGTGCTCACACTAGAAAAGCTACAGAAATTAGTGATTTTGTCACTTCTGACATGGAAAAAAAACCCAAAACCCCACATTTCCCACAATAGAGAAATCTTTTGGGAGTTCAGCAACAAGACGCTAGATGCTGTTCTAAAATATTTGCTCCACTATGAGTTTGACGTCACCAATTGTGAAAGAATCCAGCTTCTAAATACAGCCTGTGTTTCACAACATGATTTAGAGTGGTTCCCATTAAATTATTATGAAGAAAAAAAGGATTAATTATACAGAAGTATCAATTAATATATCATGAATATATATATTTACTTGCGATTAGTGGACAGGGTTTTAGTAAGCAATATTAGAACTAGAACTGCTTGATTTCATATAAAATAACATATAAAATTGGTATCTTAATGGAAGTGGGAAGCAAGGGGATTTGAATACCAGTGTTCATGATAAATATATACATATATATAGAATGCAATAGAGTGTAACAAGAAATTAAATTCTTTGAGCACCTCTCCTTAAAGAGCAGATGCCCCATGCAAAACAATTCACATCTACAACTGGATATGGTGCATTCTGGCTATGAGTTTTCCTTTCAGGTTCCTCTCTCTTTTAAAAACAGCCGTCATGCTGTAGCTATCCTACACAGAAAAATCCTATGAATGTGTCAGCACCAAGCATCTGGGCTGTTAAAGAAAGAAACACCAAGTGTTACAATGTCTTTATTGGAGCTTCCTCACAGATAACGGCATGTAACTAAAATCTGACAATAAGAGAAGGCCTATTGAAACTGTTTTAATAATTTATAACTAGTTAATAACCTATTAAGATATACCAGGGCAGCGTAACTTCGCACAAACCATTTGATCATCTCAGTAAAATTAATTCATTATTTCAAAGCAGTTAGACATAACTGGGCATGTTTATCATGCTGGCTCAGTGCCATGGCCCTGGGTAAATGACTAGGCAGGATGTCAAAGGCCAAGTATTACAGCCATATCAGAACTATATGTTCTAGCATAAGACATTGGCATCACTATTTTACTGATGCTTAAAAGGGCTTATGGAAGTAATATCACAGAAAATTTACAATGGGGAAATACTAAATTGCTGGACAGCTTAAAGCCTTTGCAGATTATCTAAGAAAACTAAATACAAATTAATTCATTAATATTTATCAAAATATGCTCATACACTTTGACTTCTCCTTTCCCATGTGTTCAATTTTCAGCTTTTGGCAATCTTTCTCTTCCCTGCCTCCTTTTCCTGTAATGTCACAGCAAGTCTCAGCCTTGTCTCATTCTCAGAAGTGGGTTTATTCCATTAATATTACAGGGAAAAACAGCTTAATTGGGAGTATCATGTTGTTGCCAATTCACTTGTCAAACTCTGAGCAAAGTCCAATTAAACAGGCCTTGCACTGAACATGCTGACTTCCCAGGGAGTGGTATCAAAGCCACCTTGCATTTACCAGTACAAGAGTTACACTGCATTTACTTTAGAAGCAATTTCTGTGATTCCTGTACCACCTCCTTGGAGGAGGGGAGAGGTGCGGAAAAGGTTCACTTGTAGTTTAGTGCAGTTAGGTCTTAATGCCATTGGGAGGTAAACGCTATTGCAGTACAAGTGAAAACAGAATCCACTCCACTTTCCCCTGATGATTAGAGACTAGAAGCTTAATTTCAGTAAGTAATGCTTTACTTTTTATTTGAATGTCAAGAAAACTATGAACTTACAATTTTTAAGTGCTATAATAAATGAGCTTGACACTGAAAGTATAGGCAAGACTAACCATAAAACAGTCATGGAAGACAGAATTCATGCCAGCCAGTCTCTATACTAACATCCTCAAAACCATGAATCCACTGCAGTTTTGCCCATCAGTTTCAGCAGGATCAGAATAAGGCAGGAAAGCTAAATGCTTATCACTGCCATGACATGTTTATGTCAGAATTCTGCCACTTCTTCCTTTCACCCCATTTGAAGATGATGAAGGTAAGAAGTTTTTCACAGGGCACAGATCTGCAAGAACTGGAGTATTCAAACCATACTGACATATTGCAGCAGTCTGCAAACAAATGTGTGCACACACTGACCAGGTACAAGTCCTTGGAACTGTCCATTACTGCAAGGAGTTGCTTGCTGAGTCCAGGGAACACTGTGGTCTACTGCTTAAAGCATGGGAGAGGGATCCAGGAAGTCCCCGAGCGCTAATCCTGGATCTGCCACTGACTTGCTGTGTGGCCTTGGGAAAGTCACTTAATCTCTGTGCCTCAGCTTCCCCATCTGTAAAATAGGGATAATAATACTTACTTATCTACCTTCCTCATCGGACTGCTGTGTGCCATAATTAATATTCACACAGCATTTCAGAACTGTAAAGCACCACAGAAGTGCCAAGTCATTTGATTTAAGAAAGTTTACCCATGTGAAGAGATAACAACGGGAAACAACAAATTCACAAAAAACATTTAGGCATAAAATTATTTATTTTTTACATTCAACAAATGTAGATTAATACTTTGTAACAGTTTTACACTGCACATCTTTGACAAAGTTTACATTGAGAATAAATATACTGGGCTCATTTTCTGTTGGCCCAATTCAAGAGCAATGCTACAGCAGCCAGTGGAATTACATTTAGTGAAACTCTAATCAGAGCACAATAAACTTGTCATAAACAATCTAACATTTTATTCTCCTTTTTATTATATGTGTTAATATTTTATGGTTCTATATAGTCACCACACAACAGTTTATGCAAAATTTAGGCACAAAATTATTTCCCTAAAGCAATAAAGTATCAGCAAACACACAGTAGAAGAAATAATGTGTCTGGGATAAAAGAGCAAGAAAAGACCAAGGCTTTTACATGGAAACCACAAGCTCCTTAGAGATCAGAGCTCAGCAACTCTACTCAGACCATGATTTCACCTCTTACATTTTCCAAATGAATGCTGAAATGACCTTCACCATGCAGCAGCATCAGCTGCACATATTTCACAGGAAAAATCTATTTTAATAAAGCATCTTATAAATACAGTTGCTACTATTTTTGTCTCTTTGCACTAGAAGTTTAAACACCATGGTGAGCACTGAAAAGGAGACAGAGTCATGTTCTGCATCATTTACAGTGCAACCACATGTTGTAACACCAAAATATGTGTCTGAAGTTGAACAAAAAGAAATAAACTACCTTCAAAAACATTTGGCTTCTACTTTTTGCTAAGTTCTCATGAAGGAAGAAGGTCACCATGAGTCCTGGAGTAAGAATTTTCAACCCTTAGATCAACAACCTACTTATCAGAGTATAAAGTAAAGCTATAGCTATTGCCAGGAATTTTAAATGTATTGGTTAGCAAGAATAAAAAGGCCCATGGCTTAGAAACCAAAAACAAATGCCTTAAGTTCCCTTTCCAGCAACATATTGATAAAGCTCACTACTCAGGATATTCCAAAGCTATATAAATGGAAAGCTTCTCAAAGTGACCCTCTTTAGCTACAATGCAGCCATAACTACAATTCATAACACATTGCAAAGAGGCTGATCCTTAACCTGGCACCTCCTAAAACTGTGCACTGCTCTCCCACACCTCAGATCAATTTAATTAATGTACCCTTTTAGAAAAGCTGAGAAGCATCATTTCAACACATTGTAGATGCCTGACTGGAAAGAAAAAGTAACAACTTTCAAAGGTGGATATGTACAAAGACATACGACACACATTTTTAAATATGTATGTGCTAATGCAGACACGTACGCTTGTAGAACTTCAGTACACTCCTAGATGATGGAATTAGGACATATTCCTCATCTTATGGAAGTTAGATTAAAGTCCAGGTGACAATACATATATATGAAATTATCTATACAGCTTTTATATGTATTTACTAAAAGAGGAAAACCAATACATTATCTTAAAAGACACTGTTCCATATATTATAAAAGCTACCTGAATACTGAGCAAACATTTACTGAAGATCATCTGTGCTCATCACTACAGTAAATGAAACAATGTACAACAACAAATATACATCAGGAAACAGGAAATTGTTAGGACAACATGAAATCAGCATGAAATTATTAAACAGTTGCAATGAGTATGTCTCGCTGTCTTTTCCCTGGTAGGTACTCTGCTCCACTAGTATAATATCTGGACCCAGTGCATTTTGAATAGACAAGTCAAAATGGATAACAGAAATTTTCATTTTATATGGAAAACTACAAATTATTTCTTTTCTTGATCCTTCTTTTTATGTAATTTTGTTCATACCTGGCTACTTCTATTTACTGCCCAGGTATTTGCTCAGTGTTTTCAACAAACTGGATGATTGCTTTCCTTTGAAATACAATGCAAAAACCAGCCACAAAGAGTATTAATACTCCAGAAATTTTTTCACGGTTTTTAAGCTTTAAGTAAAATTCTTTCCTTTATTAATTACATTCTTAATACATCAACAGCATAAATCATAACCAAAAGAAGCATAACCAAAAAGAATCTGGTTTCAGCATCTTCCTTTCTGTAAAACATATAACAAACAGAGCAAGCCATTTTGATTTTTTTTTTGTGCACTAGAAATTATGCATGACACACCTGCTGACTCATAAGGCAAATAATCGTGGAATTAATTACTTCTCCATATAAGCCACTTATTGATGATTAGACAACCTACATAATTCTCAAATGCCATCTGGAACTCAGGAATGGCTGTCAGCATAAAACATTAAATGCTGCCTTCCTATAAACAATAGAAATCTGTGTTTTGTGCTGGTTTTGGCTGGGGTAGAGCTAATTTTCTTCACTGTGGCTGGTGTGGGCCTGTTTTGGGTTTGTGCTGAACACAGGACAGATAATATAGAGATGCTTTTGTTATTGCTGAGCAGGACACACAGAGGCAAGGCTTTTTCTGCTTTTCATACTACCATGCTGACAAGGAAGTTGGGGTGCATGGGAGGTGAGCCCAATTAACGACAGTGGTATTCCAGACCATATGACATCATGCTCAGTATACAAAGGTGGGGGAAAGAAGAAGGAGGAAAGGATGGATGTTTGGAGCAATGGCGTTTGTCTTCCCCAGTAACCATTACCTGTGCTGGGGCCCTGCTCTCCTGGAGAGGGCTGAACACCTGCCTGCCCATGGGAAGTGGAGAATTAATGTCTTGTTTTACTTTCCTTGCATGTATGGCTTTTGTTTCCCTATTAAATTGTCTTTATCTCAACCCATGAGTTTTCCCGCTTTTGCCCTTCCAATTCTGTCCCCATTCCCACTGGCGGGGGAAAAAGTGAGCGGGTGCAGGGCTTGGCTGTTGGCTAGGGATAAACCCCGAAAAATATATCATTATTTTAATTGTTTTATATTACCAATAACTACATACACTTAAAAGATGGAACTCTTACTATGTTCATTTCAGTTTATATGTATTATCTAAAGTCAGTGGTAAAAACCTTTCAAATGGTCTGTAATGAAATTCTAAACATTTGTCCAGACACCACATACCACTGCCTTCTCCATCTGAAGACACTTCAGCGTTACTGCTTTGTGTTGTATTCATTTTACAGACCCATTACAGAACATGTGTATTTTTAAGGTCATTTTGGTCAAGTTCATCTTGACAATGCATAAGGATGGCATTACTAAAGATATGGAAAAGTGAATTATTTGAACTCAGGAGCTGCCAAGTGCATATGGGAAATTCCTTGCAAAGACAATTAACCTAAATGGCCAAAAAGCTGTTATATGTAGATGGATGCCTCTCTGTCGTAGGAGGCAAATCACTGGTGACTGCCATGTTCAGCCTTGTCCTTTAAACTGTCCTTGAGCAGACAAGCTCACACGATATTGATTTAATGCACAATGTGTGTACCCACAACTTAGATGCTATAATTCTTTTCCCATTCTGAAAACAAGCAGAGGGTTAAAACAAAACAAACAAAAAAGCCCACCTTTTTGAATATTATACTGTTTAATTGCTTATATTACATATAACTATATTTAGCAATCTTCTGAGGTGGCAAGTACAGTGAATTTTATCTTTCTGATGAAATATAATTGCTATTTCACTAGCTACATTATATCATCCTTTTCCCCTCTATCCACTTATCAAGGAAGACCCATGAAAACACATTTATAATGCAATAAGGTTTGTTCTGTAACGTCTGAAGAATTATTTTTACAATTGTCCCTTTAATGATACTGGTTTTATGGCAGCTTTCTGCAGTAATCACTACTAGTTAACATAAAGCACATATTCCTTTTGGTCAGCTCTACTTCACATAGTTCAGGCTACACAACAAAGTAAAAAGCAATTAGTTTTCATTCCAGATTTGCATCTTGCCCAGGGCTGCGTGTCATATGCATAAAAGCATCCTTCTCTGTCTTCATTCTCTTTTCTCTTTTTATAGCAAAAGCCAAGATAATTTTTAGCATGACTCAATAATGAAATACCATGTTGTGCAATGCTGCTAAAAATTGCATTAATCAGCATTGGCTCCAAAGAACTGCTTTGCTACTGACCTGAGACTGAACACATATTTAATGGAATAATACAATTTCTGTAACATATAAACATAGATAATCATTGCAGACATTAACTCTAAGCAAATACTACTGTTATAAATTCAATGAGACAAAACACAAGCAGAAAATACACACATGAATAAAACAAAGCGGTTTTACAGAGAATTAAATGCTCACTAATCTTGCAATTCCTATGTTTATCTGCATTGAAGCATCCTGTGCTGGTTATATATCACTAGGCACAATACCGAAACTATGAAATGCTGCATGAATAAATGCATAATCACCAAAATATTCCCTTAACATTTGATAAGGAATCCTCTATCTTACAAATGCCCCTTTAAACAGAAACAATACATTCCTTACATTTGCAAGGCAAACGTGATAAGCTCTTTATCTATTCTCCAAACACATATGCAACTGAAGACAACTTTTCTATTTAAATAAGGTAAACCAGAAAATTAAGGAAAAATAGTAACTTAACTTGTTCCAATGGCTAGGTGCCCCACTTTCTCTGTCCAACATGGCTGGGGGGGTTGCAGACAATGACACACAATAGGACACAGGCAGACCAAAAAGCCAAAGGTTTGACAAACCTGTTAGAGCATTGGATGCAATAATGAAACAATGAACTGCTACATTCTTTCTGGATTCTAGTACCTGTTTTAAGCACCTGCAATTATTTGCAGCTGAGCTTACCATGTTTTGCATGTCTTGGACTAAAATTATCAGGATTGTTTAAATGACATGACTGCCTTACACTAACACTTAGGATATTGTGCTGCTTTGAACATTTTCAGGTGTGTTCGGAGCCTCACAACTTCTCCCTTTTCTTCTATCCTATTACATCTTCCAGATTTGCAAGCTAATCTTTACTCAATTGCTAGTTTCAGCCAGACCTCTAAATAAATAAAAGACAGTATTCCTTGCTGCTATGTAGACATAGAAGTAGGGTCATATCTGCATGACTGAGATTTTATTCACTCTACTTCTTACTTTTTTTTTACTACAATGTGAAAATACTCAGAAGTTACAGAGGCAAGAACAGCAGAGGTGGTTATTTTCTGCTCTTTGGTTATTATTCAAATGTCTTACATCATCCTAGTGCAGTCCCATTAGCTGAAATCCTCTTTTCTCACTTCACAGCAGTGGCTATGTCAACTACTATGGAGAAGTCCAACAGCAAGAAGATGGATGTGAAGACTCTATCCAAAGCCCAAATGAGATTTACTTTTAGCTTGTCTGGGCTCTCTTGGCCCAGTGCCAGGTGAGAATAGATCCAGGATAACAGCATTATTCAGGCGTCGTTAGATGTTAAACATGCAGAGTTTAGCCCACTATGCAACAGGATATTAGCTGCTGGGCAGCAAATGGAAAAAAAAGTAGGCTAATTGCTAGTTTCTTAATCAGCAGTAGGATAGGTTGGGTTTTAAGTTGGATACACTTCCCATTTCAAAAGATCTGCTCTCAGAATCAGAAAAGATGATGTTTTCAGACTTCTTTACCTCAAAATAGGGTCAGAGAGAAGAATCATAGAAGGCAGTCTTCTTGAAGCAGCTACTCATGTGGAAATAGAAAGTGCGGAGAAGAAAAAGGGTCACAACTTACTTATTAGAACCTGTTTTAGCAACAGCTACAAGACAGGAAAGAGGACTTTTTCTCTCCTTTTACAACCAGTCACAAACATGATGTACTATACCAACTGCATCTTTTAGATGCAAATGTGTGCAAACTATAGTTCTAAACATCACTCCTTTTTTGACATCACAAGCCAGCATGATCAATAACAAATTAAATCCTTCTCTCAGAAACACCGATATAATGTTCAGCAATCCTTCTGCTTCTCAGACAATTTTCAATTGTATTTGACAAACACTTTCTACAAGCACAATTTAAGGATTAATCAAGGCAGCAGGAAGGATTTTCATGTTAACCTTCCAAACAAATTGGCCAACACTAGAAATATTGTTCTCTTCTAGAAATGAAGGTAGCCTGATGGAACCAAATCTAACTAAAGTGTTAAAAAATAGCGTGGCCCTTTAGCCATCCATTTTCAGGAAAAAATTAACATCGAATACCATACGATTTTCCACTGCAAGTCCAAAGATTAAATTTGATCCTTTGTGGTCTTTCAGAGTTTCCACCTATATACCTATTATCCCAGAAGAGAAAAGAAGATTGTGTTTGGTTTGCTTGGCTTTTTAAAATTGAAACTTGTAAATAACTTCCTTGAAGTCAACTGACAGATTTTTCTTGAACAAAATGTATAAATTCAAATGTTTAGTCTGAAGAGTTCCCAAATCACCTCTATTTTCAGGGGGTACCTTCAGCAGAAAATCCAGAATTGATGACCCAGTATTTCTCATCTCCAAAGATTTAGGTTGATCTATGTGATTTTTTTTGCCATGGGTGAATTTTTCATCAATGTAACTGTAATTGATGTGACTGAAAAACATAGATTTGTATCACCCAGAAACGTTCTCCTGCATGCAAATGAACAGCTGCCATAATGGAAATGAAGAGACCTTTTGCACTGTCTATAGGGTCAGAGCATCAGAAAAGAAAAACTCATCTCATAATTAGACAATAACTTTCTGATTATCTTTGCTCTCACTCTTTATCTGCCTCAAGTAAGTAAGCCAAGGTGATTAGGGAGAGTAATGTTAGGGAAAACAATTAGGAACCACTCTGTTCACAAAGAATAAAAAAAATAATTAAATACTTTGAGCCATTTATAATACAATCTGCTATCTGAAAGTTCAGGTGGTTTAGTTAATTCACACAGGCATTAAGAAAAGCAGTAAACAATGCAGAAGTAAAGAGCCTTGTGTTAAGAATACTTGGCAACCTAAGTACAGTCAGATGAACACACCTAGCACGCCTGCCCAGCCATTAACAGGCTATACTTAACTGTATAGACTACAGAAAGACTTTTAAGGAGGAGCTTCAAAGACTGGGCACTGTAACAGAAAGTGCACTAATGGCTGTAAGATGAATAGCAATTGGAAAATCACAGCTAATACTGCCAGTAGAGCAAACACAAAATTCAACCTTGTGGTAAAACCTCCCTCTTGGAGAGAAAGGACAAGGCAAGCTGTAAAGCTTTTAAAAGAAAGACCAGAAGTCTGTATTTGAGAAGATGAGTAAATATATCTCAAATAGCAAGTGATGTAGGCAGAGTGATAAGTGAAGATAATATTAACACCAGTAATCAGGTGAAGCAAAGCTGTAAGTATTAACGTCAGACAGACAGATGAGATCATAAGAGTCACGGTGCTGAGGCGAGCAAGACTTCAATCTGATTTATGGCTACATGAACAAACAGGAACTGTCAGATCTCAGAGCCACATAGAGCAAGAAGAGCAGATCAGGAAAGAAAAGAAAACTCCATAATTGTTTCTGACATGATTATATTCAGGCAACCACTGAAGAGCAAGCAAATTATCTGAGCTAGGTAGAGTTTAACAGGAGTGAGGTAAAACCATGGAAAAGCAAGGCAGTGGTGCCTTAATAAAAGTCATGCCCGCAGCTACGTTCTCTGAAGAAAGGTGTGGAGGAGGATGCGAAAGCTGAGGATGAATTCCTGAGGGATCTAAACACACACCTACATACAGAAAGAGAAGAGGAAGAGGAGACCCACCTCAAGTAAGAAATAGTCTGAAAAGAGAAACAATCAACAAGGACAAAATGGCAAATGTCTGAGAACAACAAAATTTAGTGAAGACTATAACACAGCATCACAAAGAGATGACAGATGGAGCGGAGGAGAGAAAAGGACTAGCCTGGAATTCCTCCAGGAAGAAGTCAAGTGGAACATTAGTGAGATAAATTTCAGTGCAAAAGACAGAAACCAGAAGTGAGCAGTTCTAAAAAGGCATCAGAAGACAAAAAATTACAAGTGTACAAAGCATACTAATAGAGGGAGGGGTGGAAGATGAAGGAGGTCAAGGGATAGCACATTTATCTGGTGAATAGAAACTTCTGAAGTTGAGGGTTGGCTTGTGTTGTGGTGTTTTGTTTTATTTAATATGAAGAGACTCAGCCACATTTGTGTATGGGAAGGAATTCTGAGAGAAACAGAAATTTAAAAGAGAGAAAAAAAAAAAAAAACCAAGAACAAAAAACCAACAATGACCCAGAAGATCAGATGGGCAATAGGGGCAGGAAAAAGTTCACTGGACCAGGTTCAAAGACTACAAAACAAAAAGTATGTTTCAGTAAACAAGAAGGGAGCTTGAATTTTGACGTTGGTTAGTTTTAAGACGTTCACTTGAAGAAAGGGGAGAACAGATAAGCTGAATGGAGGCCTATATGACTAATAAAAATACAGAACAGGAAAAACTGCAAGCAAAAAGACTCATAACAGATGACAGAAATCCCAAAGATTAAGAAATACAGAAAGTCAGCAGAATCAAAAGATTTTCACCAGAGATAGTCAGCAGTATCTCCAAGGCATTGCAGATGGCATCACAAACTAAGAAAATGGATACTGGGAGTCAGCCAGGACCATGAATTGTCAGAAGGGTTTGGAACTGTATGAGAAGAACAAAAAATAGCACTTTAGGGGAACTGATAAGTTGATAGAGGAAAGTAGAAAGGAATAAAGGAAGTAAGAGCAGAAGTCCTCAAGATCAACAAAACAGAAGTTTTACAAAGTCCCATTCCCAGAGAGAGAACAAAGTTTCTTAAACAGTTCAGTTAATTACCACAGAAAAGGAACTTGGATAACACAGTGCATAGAGAAGACCAACTCAAGCATGCAGCTGATTTGGCACATGGTATACAGTTCAATGAGAAACGGCACCAGTGCAGCTAGAGAGTTGGATGGTTGTCCCTACAGAAACTGGAAGGTGAGAAGTTATGAATGTCTCCACAGAAAGGACCAGAGATGATGCAGTGTTAATAATCAAGGGAACAAAGCTCTGTGGGTTAGAGGGAACAGCAGAAGGTAAAAGACAACCTCTAGGTGCTTTGAGACCAGTAATGCTCCAGAAACATCAAGAAAATAAAAGGAAGACCAAATAACAGACAAGGTGAGAAGTTTTGTACCTGAAGGAAAAAAGGAACTGACATGAATTGCACAAGCTGAACCAGAAGCAGTTATAATTTAAGGGAAGAAGGAAAAGACATTACACCAAAGTGTGATCCAGACACAAGTTGATATAAGAGCTTGAAAAGCATCAGAAAACAGAGATAAAAAAGCACCAATAATGCAATCAAAAATCAGAAGAGATTCATATACCCTGAAACTTCTGTTCTCTGAAGCTGTTAGACATATACTCCCTCTGACATATATTAGTTGTTTCAAAAAACTACATTGATAAAGATGATTTGCTCTGACATAGTTATACTTAGGAAAGATGTAATACCCTGAAGCTTATACTGCATGCCAAGTCCATATAAGCTGTACTGGTCAAGGCATTTTATACTTGTATGCTCTGTATACTAAAAGTTCATGCCAACATAGACTAACAAATCTTTTGTAATGTAGAACTGGAATAATCTGAGTCGTATTCTCCCAGGAATTTTAATCATATTTATGGATCATTTGCCAGAATTGCAAACTGATTGCTTAATTCTTCTCAAGATATAGTACACAAGGGAGTAAATAGCATCACTGGTCAAGTGTTCTTACGCATCCTTTGATACAGAGATGCCTGGGTTCTCGTGGAGGAGCGTTAAAGGTTTTTTTAGGGAGTTTGTTTTGTTATTTTAAGCTTACTTATTCTTTTCCAAGCCCAGCATCATAGCTAGTATGTGTGATGCTTAACTTTACCAACAATTATTTTCAAGTAGATTTCTGAAGTCAATGGACTGTAAAGAGAATGAGGCCAGCTAATGTATTTTAAACCAGACACAGCCCTTAATCAATTTACTTTATAGGATCCCTGCTGCCCAGCTCTGTATAGAAGCAGCTGCCAAAAGTGTCCAAAGCCAACGAGTCTGAATCTTTTTTGCTATGACTTGAATAAACAGCATACGAGATTCTTCAGTTCACCTGGAAGGGAAAGGTGCTGTTCTTTATATTCCTCTATCAAATCTACAGGTGTGTACAGTGTAGCCAAGCAAAGACAGGAAAATTAAAAGGAAATTAAACTAGAAATTGATAATGACACTTTTATGAACATGAAAGGAGGCCCATGAGGGAAATAAAGCCTAAGCAATTAGCAGCGAAATTTGTTTATAGCTGATGATACCGACATTGCTTAAAACGTATATTTAATCCTTGTCTCTGCAATTGCAGATGATACTAAAAAGGAAACAATTTAACAGTTCTATCTGTTGAAGCAGGCAAGAAAAGGACTCAGAGTAGTCTTCCTTCTGTGCCGAGGCTGCTACTACTGTAGATGTTCAGGACACAAGGCAGTGCTAATAACTGCTTTTGACAGCACAAATTACATCTTCCAGTGACATCCACAGCAAACACGCATGTTTGCATTAGAAGTTAGATGGCTGAGAAATTTCAGCACATCTGTACTCTACAAAATAGCAAATCACTCAGGAAAGAGGAGGAGGGGAGCAGAAGGCAGACTGGGCAATAACCAAGCCCAGTGAGTCACTGCAAGACACTAACTAGCAGCAATGAGAAATTCACTCATGACTACGTGCAGAAGAACTGGTGATAGCACACTGAGATCTAGTAGGGATCAAGTCTGCCCAAGGCAACACAGCAACCACATTCCCAGAGAAAGAGATCTTCATTTCCTTCTGGAAGAAAAGAAGAATGCCAACACAGCTTTTCATTTTCATGTTTCACATTTCATATGTTAGGTAAACTTGACTGGCAATATCCAGCCCCTGGCACTAAATCCTGTACCCTGGTAATCTAAGACTTTGTATTTTTTGCCATGTGTTAGCACAGCTGCCATAACTGATACTCCAAAGACAACACCAGGTCACGGTTCTCAGTACTCACAGAGCTAGGTCTACACATGTAAAATCTAAGAACCAAGGAATAATCTTCAGCAACATCCACAACACAGTAAAAAAATCACTGCATAACTGTCACTGTTATTAAACTCTAATTTTGTATTTTTCATATGTACTACCTTTTTCTATTTAATGTACTCCATTAAAAATGTTACATGGCAGGCAACACTGAGGTAACACCAACCAACCAAACGGTCTCAACTTAAATTTTTTAATTTGTGACGTGCGCAATCACTGTTTAAGACACACGCATATGAAGTCTAAAATTCTGTAGTTACCAAAATGTATTCTTTAAAAAGGACTAGAAAAGTTAGAGCAAAAAGAAAAGAGAAGTCTGACTGTTATTTTCCAAGTTTAAAGTATTTCAGATAACCTTAGCAGGAAAACAGAAAATAAACAGTTAAATACTTTCTTAAACTTAACTAAAATGTGACATCAGGTGGTATAACTGACTTGCATGGCTAACTCTCAAACAGAAACCCCCCTAGAGTATAACTCATCCCCTCACACCATAAGCTTCATCAGATCTCCACCAAACCTACTCCCATCTCCAAACAGACTCCACACTTGAATGGACTTGCTCAACTGCAGCTTCCCTTACTAACACAAGGACAAGGTATTTCTTGGCTGTTCCACTTGCAGGATTCAGAGAAATGGGACTGCCTTTTCTGGAAAATTTTAATCACAGGATTGGAATATAAAACTGATATTGCTTTTGTTAGAGTACTTCTAACTGCGTTAAATGTGGATACAAACCATATGGGTATGATTTCTTGTACGTATTTTAATGACTCTGTGTGCCTGCCTAAAATCTTTAATAAAGAGAATTCAAACAAGTGAACTCATTATGCTGTCAGGAGAGAAATGGACGGATCTTAAATCACTGAAGGCTCCTATATACAATTTTATTTCATTTAAGCAGCCTGGGGGAAAAGAGGGAAGCTATTATCAAAATGAGCAAATTTTTACAATACCTCAATACTTCCTCATGTCATTTAATGCCTGTTTTACATTTTCATTCAAGGCACCAAACTGAATATTTTGTATCAGTTGATCATTGCTGCATCGCTTGAGAACATTTGAGAGTTCTAAGCACGCTCTGAATTTCCACCAGAAATTAACAAATCATTTTTCACAAGTTGACTAAAAACACAACCCTTGAATCCCTAGAGTTCTTGTTCCATTTATTTTACTTTTTTTAAATTATTTATATCATACTAGATAATTTCCTTTTAGTCAGTTACTTTAAAATTTGCTTAACTCAAAATATTAGCCTAACCTTTCCCTTTAGAATTTATTCTCTGCTTACATCAATTGGTATTGGGGGATGTAGATTTCATATAAGACATTCCAAAACAACAGGAGGCTTCATCACTAAAACAACTGCTATGAATTAAGCAAAGCTATTTTCAAAGCTTTTCTTCTCCATGATATTACCAACTAACACTAGTATCTATAATTTTCTGTGCATTCAGTCCTCATTTTTCAAGGATTCCTGTACAAATTTTCCCATAAATAACTGACTAGTTAGCAGACAATCCAAATTTCCTTACCAGGAGTATGATTCTGCTCCCCTACTGAGCCCTGTTGCGACATAACTGGAGAGTTGTGTCCAGTTCTGGATTCCCTTCGTACATGAGTGACATTGACAAACTGGAGTAAGCCCAGTAAAGGGCCACAAAGGTCACAGAAGAAAAGGCTGAGAGCGCTGGGGCTGTTTCAGCCTGGAAAAGAGAAAGCTCAGAGGTGTCTTATCAGAACATACAACCACTTCACTGGGGGCAATACAAAGAAGGCTTAGCCAGACTCCTCTTAGTGGTTCCCAGTGACAGGGCAAGACCAAATGGGCACATTTTAGGAAAAGTATCACTTAAACGTAAGAAAAACTTGGTCCCCTTAATAATAAGAGAATAGCTGTATTTCCCCACCTTATCATGAGTTCCATCTTGTAATCTCTTACTGGTATAAACTTCACTTAAATTATTCAGGAAAGGGGTTTTAAGGTCACACTGGAATCAATATGGCACTATGAAAAGAAAGATGTAGTTTACTCTGTGGTTTATATTGATTCTACTAATGAAGCAACCTATTGGAATTTACCAGAATTATGGTTCAGCTTCCACTAGAGAGATACTCTAATGACAGCAAAGCCACTGACCACAATAGTGTAACAGCACTCATGTTAATGGGGTTTTTTAATTAATAACATTTATTGAAAAGTTAAGTTAG
>VWZF01006832.1:194437-252220 GCA_013396755.1 Sclerurus mexicanus | reverse complement strand
AATAAACTATCAGTGTCTCTCTCGAGTGTCTAAGAAGATTGCTCAGCTTTTGAGGCAGTAGCTCCTGCTTTTCTTTCTGTATTGTTTTAGAAGTTGAATTAATTAGTTATGTGTTCTATCACTTGCTTCAACTGCTTCTCTTTGTTGTTCAGGCACACACATTCAACATCAATACAAATCATGCTGAATCAAGATTTTGAACTGTTACTCTAAGAGAATGTCTTCCTGTATGTTCCAGTGGCAGTCTACTAGGCTCATTAGATTTTCTTCCTAGCCTTTAGCAGAACCCTGAATCAAAATCTTACTACAAAAATTAACACCATTGTCACAATTAAAATCTATGCCAAAAAAGATAGCAAAATGCAGATTTATTTCATTACTTAATTACAAATGTATTTACTTCTTGCTCAGCTGAAAATAAACTGGAACATACCACTGGCAATCTAAATGAGTAAGACTACATAAAAAAAGTTCAGCTCAGAAATCACAAAGCTACACAGTACCTGTAGGGATTTTTTTTCCTACAAAAATATTTATTTAAAAAGCCCTGAACCACTTGACATGTATCATTACTGACACACACTGAACACCCATGCCACAACACTGCAGTGCAGCTCTCTAATACAAATGTCATCAGTCCTCCAGTGCTTGATAGCCCATGCAGCTGTGCACATCCTCTTCTTTGTAGCAGCTATACAGTCCTTTTTCCTTAAAGCACAGGGTCCAGGTTGCTGTGTTGGTTTATAACATTACACCTATGTACAACCACTTCACATTATCATGCAGCCCAGCACTGAGTCTGAAGGGCCCATTACTAGTGGCACCTGCTGCTTATGGTGGTATATGACAGAAGTTTGGCTCCCTCAGCTTGTTTACATTGCAGAAATCCAACTGTGTGATCTCACTTTTGTTTCTATCAAATTTTAATCTTTTTTGAGTTAAATGTGCCCTCATAAATGCACATTTGGTAGAGACACACCAAGAGCTGTGAAAGCACTATTCAGTGAAAGGGCCAAGAAGCACTTGGGAATGTACATGTAATGATAGGTATGTAAATGTACCAATGCTCACATGAAATAGGGAACACAGGCAGGAACCAGCAAATAAATATCAAGATATCAAAACTAAAAAATCTCACCACACTGAAACGGGCTATGCTATCACACTGAACATTCTAACAGCTACAGCCTGAAACAGCAACTTCAATTTAAGGAAAAAAAAAATCTCACTTTTGTAAATTTACAATTGATTTAGATTGCTTTTTAAAGTAAGAGTGGAGGATACCAAAAGTCAATTCAATAAGAAGTTGTTACCATTTATTACAGATACGTGGACAAGGTAGCAATGAATTGAACTGGACCTGAATGTTCTGTTTTCATACACAGAGACTTGATGTTCAATGCTTTATCAGTGCTGTAAATTTATCAATGTTATCTTGTTTCATCCCATTCCCTCATCCAGCTATTATCATTCTCCAACTCTCAAGGCAAGTACCTGGCAGTTTGCTTCAATGCCAGTCTTTTGACATTCCTGGGGCCAATAACATATGAGAATGCTAGAGGTGTATGGGACCAAATTACTTCAACTGAAAGCAGCAGTGAGATTTCTTTCATGTATATGAACTGATCACCTTCGTTACCCTTTGAAGTTAGTGAAGGCAAATACCTGCTTCAAGTACATGACTCCTCACATCCTAAAGATGGTTCCTTTAGGACATGAATCATATCTGACATTACCTGTTCCCCCCACCCACTCACCCCGGGACTATACAGAGAAATTAGCACAAATAGCTCAGATGCACATATCTCAGATGTGAAGGAAACAAGTTCCCAATGAATAGGCCCAGTATTTTTAACAAAACATTCAAAGGTATTGAAGATTTTTATTTCTCAGTGCTCATAAACACACACACCCCCCACGTTTCTAAAGTTTAAATACTAAGTATGAAATTAAATAACAGGAAACTTCATGTACATGGCATTGGTCTAGACATGAGAGAAACATAAATTAGGGAACTCTGCTGGAAGTTTTTGGTGAAAAGAGATTGCCATCCATAGCAGCCATTGTGACTATTTTTCAGACTCCATTCTGTGCATTGAATAATTCTGTATTTTTGAACATTCTGTATTTTTCTGTATTTTTGTATCATATCATTCTGTATTTTTGAACTAGCAATCTTTAAAAAAAAAAAAAGAACCAAAACCAAACCCCAAAAAAACCCAACAAAAACAGAAGAAAAGAAAGAAGTAAAGGCTTCTTAATTTCCCTAGAGAATCAAGCAGGCCAGCTGATAAGAAAACTTTAATCTTCTGTAATTGGCAATGGGGAAAAAAAATCCAGCATGCTGGAAAGACAATGTTTGTAACAACAGTCATGCACAAACCCACTTTATCTTCACCTTTCTCTCTTTGAGGCTGTGTTCTGCATGATTCCAGGAGTCAGTTATGAGGTATGAAAAAACAAGCCAAAGGTTAACATTATAACCATTTTAGTAAAACACAGTGTATTATTAGCACTTTCAAAATATTTCTGAAAATCAAGTAAAAAAAATATTTAGTATTCTTGAAAGTCTTAAGGAAATTTTTTATTAGAAAAGCAGTCATCTTTGTGGCTTCTTTTGAACACAATTCTGCCTCAGCATTACACTCAGATATAAGTGTATCCTTCTTATTACCATCATACAAGTAATCACATTGAATTTCTATAGCACTGAAAATTATATAAAACAAATAAAGCCTCACAAAAATATATACAGGTAGCCATAAAGCTAATCAAGAAGAAATCATATTGACTGTACTGAAAAATAAACACCATTTTCAAATACTAACAAAACATCCGATTTGTTTGTCTGTATCTTCCATCTAAGACTCTTGAGTAGAAGAACAAACTGACTTCCTTCAGGGAATTTCTACAACTTTGGTTTATAATGACCTAGAAAGAATTCATACTCCATACGTAATATTGATCTACGGGATTTCTGTAAAGCTAATATGAAAAGCAACAGGGAAAACTACGCTTGTGGACTTTATGATGAGAATAATAATTTAAACTCAGGATGTCATACTCCAAATATACAGAAAAGATCTGATTATATTAAACACATTTATCTTCTGCTATAAATTAGCTCATCCAGCCAAACCCCAACTCTTCAATTCCTCATGACTGAAGAAAGAAGCTATGTGTGCTCCATATCTGATGAATAATAGGCTATGTATGGAAAGCCTTAAAAGCCTGCTCTTTGTATGGAAGAGTGTATCTATTTCAGCACCTTTCAGATACAAAAGGTGGCACAGACTAAACTATGCTGGTCATTGGAAGATGACTAGCCATACTGGTGCAGTGTTCTGCTTACCAGATGCTTGCCAAACAACATGTTTATATCTTGCAAATATATTCAGAAGCTAGTTTCTGAAAATTTTGTCCAGAAACCAGAAAATTGGAAACAATTGCATCAACTTAATACCCTATATGAACCAATTTGTCCTGCTGAGAAACAGGCTGTATTTGCAGGAGAGGAGCACACATACATGCCTGTGGTACCTCGACAAAAGCTACTATTGCAACGTACTATATAACGTAACCATATTAGTTTGTTCAAAGCCAAATTTGTGGACAGCACCACGCTGCCACAGCCTTGCTGCCTAGTTTTACAGCTAGTCTGGCAAAAATATTACAGTAAAGTAGCTGCACGACTTTTAGTACCTGAACTAGCTCTGTCAGAGGATGCTTTGGTAGTTCTGCAGTATTGCAGTGTGCTCTGTAGACACAGTTATTGAAACAACTGGCATTTCTAAGTGAATTTATAGTGTAAAAGCAGCCTATTGTAGGTTCAAAACATAGTACAGATGTAAAATGGTTATATGGTGGTCAGATGAGAAAGTCACACAACATCCTGTCCTTTGGCAGGAATTTCCCTGACACTTTCAACGGTTCCACACATAGATGAGTTGTGTATGGAGAACATTACACCGTCTCCTATACAATAACTATTGGACAAATTAGGATAGCTGCACATACTGCACTGATCAATTTCTTGCAGGGAACAGGGTTGGAAAGAATAAAGGAATATGAAAAGAGAGGTAAAACTCCTCAGTTTTCACATCCAATAGCAAACTTCCAATCTTAAACCAAGAAACAAACAAAAACATTTCAACACCCCCCAAAAACAACCAACTAACCAACAAAACCCCACCACAAATACACAGACATGTGACTACTTCCTGAAGCAGGAATGTAAATATTAGCACACCACAAACAACTCTGGACAGCCAGAGTTCAAAAGTGTATTAAAGCATAGCCCCTCTTGAGAGCTAACATGGTATCAATATATACCATCTCTGAATCATCCCACATCGATGTGCTCAGTTTATGCATTAACAGCTATGCTTATTTATCTGTCCCTTCAGCAAACACACAAGCCACTAGAGACAAAGGTGAAGCCAAGTTCCTTCCAGGTAATAGATCAAAAGGCAGGGTCAGGTCTTCTGCACAGTTGCTTTTGCACAGAAATTATCTCTTTATTTGCCAGCAGTACAGGAGCTGAAAGGTGTAATGTCCTTAACCAGAAAGCACTGAAATGCCTGAGAACATGGCAATTAGCTCCTGCAGACACTATACTGTATTTAGACCACTGACCTGCCACAGCAGCTAAAGCAATTCTGACTTGTTGCCCATGTTGTCTGTGCTAGATGAGGCTGCCTGAAAGAACAGAAATTCTAGCTGACTCCTTTGTTGCCTCACACTTCGTTTGCCCTTGCTGCTTGCTAAAATCTCCATCTTAATCTAAAAGTATTTTCTACACTCAAGCATACCTCAGCAGTACACTGGCTGACAAACATTTACGGTCAAATCCTTGCCCTTATTTACTCCCGTACAAATCTGACACTTCACAGGCTGGGGGCAGAAACAAGCATAAGGGTGTAACTCAAATTCTATGAGTAGACTGATGTGCTGGAGGGAATCCATTCTTCCACCAGCTCTGCAGGACTGGCAGTAGAAGGCAGTAATAAAACTAAAGTGGACAGATATTCTTCATACTTGAAAAGATTAGGATTTAAACAGGAAATTGCACTTTTAAGTATCACTTTCAGAAATAAAAACTGCCTTCTGCTATTCATCCCGCTACTAAAAAGTCAGATGAAGATATCAAATTACAGGCGTATGCTGTGAAATTCCATGTGCATTGCTCTCGTATACCTATAAAAATGTTCTAATGGACTTTAAAAGCAGTTCAAGAATAAAAATAAAATGATCCCACAAACTGAAATGTTAGGATCTGTAGGAGGGCAAAATGGACATTCAAGTGTGTGGTGCTGGTGGTGTTATCATTTTTGAGAAATAATGACTTGAACCCTGTACATGGTCCAAAGTACCCATGTAACATTAGTCGTAAACAGCATGCACAGACAACCTGAAAAGAAATATCAGGCACCGCCTTTCTTTTGCAACTGCTCCAGTTTTCTTCTTAAGAGGTTGTAGTTTTCCTTGGTTCCAGGTGCCATAGGATCAAGCTTCAGAGAGACTTCATAGTGCTTCTTTGCTAAGTCAAGGTTTCCCCAGCGATGATAAAGCACAGCTGGAACATCAGTGAGGAATTTCATTAGCAATACTGTTGAATAATGGGCAATCTTGCCAATCACTTGGAAAACAACATTGAAGTATTTGTTTCCAGTGAGGGTCTGTCACTGGCTGGTGGCACAGTAGCTGTTTGTTCTGTTGCCAAATTCAGGAGCAAAGCTTGGGAGCAGAACTGGCATGGGAATGATGAAAGAATGAATTACTATGCAGCCATAAATGGCAGCTCTTATCTGGTGAGCTCATTGTGGGTTACAAGCATAGCATAAATGAACCAATTTGCAGACACTGAAGTGCAGCTACCTCTGGGCTGGATTGTGCAGCCCTCTTGATCTGTCATACCGTGTGACAGCTTTTCTGGTTTAGTGCCCTGTTCTTCTGGCTGGCAGTTCTAGAAAGTAAAATAGAAATCTGCCCAGCAGGAAGAAGGCTCAAAAGATTGCTTTTTCTTTTTAAACACAATGAATATGAAGCAAATAAACAATACAACTGATAAGAGTTAGAAAGGCTCTTACCCAAATTACCGTGATAACTGGCAGCATTTGGATTGGCTTTAATTGCCTTGAGGAACAAAGCTTCAGATTCCTGAATAATTTAAAATAGTAAGTCAACAGCATAGTCTACTTTCATAGTCTATAAAATAATACCAAATTTACCCATCATTGTAAATAAACTCCCTCCAAAATGACATTGTTCTATATGATACCACCACATGAATATTCTGAGCCTTTGTGATCCCATAGGTCAGGTGGCTACAGCCTCCTGAAAACAGTAATAATGCTACAAATAAGTGCTATGCTTTCATAAGCTGCTGTTATTTTAGCAGAAAATCATTAAGCACTAGTGAAATTTGCAAAACTGTTTACTTAAATTCTTTTTTTTTATAGTTACAGTATTTTTGAACATTACTTGCCAAAGTTTTCCCTACTTATGCAATCAAGTTAAGGATAATACAGGTTGGGGTCTGAGCAAACTGCTTTTAGACACTTTTCCTTTTAAAATAGTTTTAGCACTAAAAATAGCAGCATTCCAGTAAATCCTTTTCAAACAGATATTTCAGCATGGTTCCCACTGAAGAGTAGCTGAGTGCCTGTTACATAAAAAAATCATGCCAACTGAAATATCCTTCACATTTCTTCACCAGTTACCTTTTCCATATTCCCACTTGTGTGTACTCTTAAGCCTCTTGATATCTGAGTACTTCTTAGAAAACCTGAGCTCCCTCAGCAAGTATTCAGAGGACAATTTACCACTAAACTTATTCTCTAATTAAAACAATTTTATTTTTCCAAACTAGCTGCTAATACAGATACTTTTTTCCCAGAGCATATTTCCTGCAGAGGTTTAAAAAGTTACACCCCGCCCCCCCCAAACTAAATGGAGCATATTTACTCACTTACATGCAACTTTAGACATTTGAGAGCAAATTTTACATAGGTTTCTATGCTGTGCTGTGCTTTAGGGAAAGTTGGTCATTCAGATTCAATGCAAATGACCTGAAGATAAAATTACCTCAATGCCATAGGCTTCTGTCTGAATGCACATACTTGCTGTCTGAGGTGTGTGAGAACAATAACCTGGAGAAAAGTCCTTTCCTTTGTGCTAGGCTTTTATTGCTTAAAACATAACACAGACTCTACTGAGAAAGAAAACCTGTCAACCAGATTTTTGGTTCCACCATCTTCTCATGTGAAGCCTGAAATAAGTCTCTGTAAGGGTTGCTTCAGGGAAAAAGATATTTCTGATGTCAAGACTGAGTCACTCAACTTTGAGTGACTTAAGAGCTTTTCCATATGTCCAAATTCAAACCCAAACAACATGCTCCTTTTAAAGCATTTCTGAGCACAGCTGAGGCTGCCACTCTCAAGCCAAGAGAGACTTGTGCAGAAAGTGCCTTCATCTTCTCAGGTCAAGGAAATTACAATCCACAGGGTTCTCAGAGCTAGTCCAGAGAACGGCTACAAGGTGAGGAAGTTGGGCCTGTTCAACCTGAGAAGAGATAACTGAGAGGGAATCTCATCAATGACAAAGTATCTGAAGGGAGGCTGCCAAGAGGACAGAGCCAGGCTTTTCTGGGTGGTGCCAAGCAATAGGACAAGAGGCAGTGGGCAGAAACTGATGCACAGGAAGTTCCACCTGAACATGAAGAAAACTTCTTTACTGTGAGGATGACTGAGCACTGGGAACAGGATGTCCAGAGAGGCTGGGGAGTCTTCTTCCCTGGAGATATTCAAAACCTGCCTGGATGTGATCCTGCGCAATCTCCAGGTTAACCTGCTGTAGCAGTGAGGTTGGATAAGATGATCTCCAGAGGTCTCTTCCAACCCCAGCCATTCTGTGATTGATTCTGTTTCAGGAGAAGGAATACTTAAGTAGGAATTAACACAGGAAGCAATGTCTGGAAATTTGGACAGCTTATGACTCCACAGTGCATTTAGCATTGCTTTCCTATGGCAAAAGCAGTTGCTCCAGCATTGTCATACCCAGACTATTAAAGTTCGTGGAGGCACTGGTCACTTTGAAAACCTTCGTTGATGTTTTGGATGATAGGATTGAATGCAGTTTCAAAACTTTACAGATAGCACCTAAGAGGAGGGAGTGATAAATACAGCGGAGGGGAGAGCTGCTATTTTGATGGACCTGGGCAGGATGGAGAAACAGACTAGCAGAAATCAAAGAATGGCTGAGGCTGGAATGGAGTTTTGGTGGTCACTCAATCCAACCTCTCTGCTCAAGCAAGGCCAGCTGCCCAGGACCATGTCCAGGAAGCATCTCCAAGGACAGAGACTCCACAACCTGTCTGGGTAACCTCTGCCTATGTTTGGTCACAGTAAAATAGCATTTCCTGATGTTAAGAGGAAATATCCCTTGTTTTGGTTTGGGCCCATTGCTTTTTGTCCTGACACAGAGCACCACTGAAAATAGCTTGGCTCCATCTACTTTCATCCATCTTTCATGTATGTACATTGAAATCCTTCCGCTGGGACTTCTCCAGGCTCAACCTTCCCCCATAGGGAACATGCTCCAGTCTCTTCATCATCTTTGTGGCCCTTCACTGGACTCTCTGGGGACTGGACATGGGAGTTCAGGCGTTACCTCACCAGTAGAGCAGAAGGATCGCTTCCTTCAACATGCTGGCAACAGGCAGCACTCCTAACACAACTCAGGATATCATTAGCCTTCTTTATCCTAAAGACACACTGCTGGCTCATTCAATCTCGTGTCCACTGGGAACTTCAGATGCTTTCCTGCCAAGCCAGTGATTCCTCCCAGTTTGATGTCATCAGCAAACATGCTGAGGATGCCCTCTGCCCCATCACCCCTATCATTAATGAAGATGTCAAACAGGATTGGACCACTAGAATATCATGAAGTTCAACAAGAGTAAATGCTAAGTCCTGCATCTGGGATGGCATAATCCCATGCCTGGGAAGCAACTGTGCAGGAAACAGCTCTGCAGAAATGGATCTGGTGGGCCTGGTAAACAGCAAATTCAATAAAAGCCATCAGTGTACCCTCACAGCAAAAATGACCAACCACATCCTGGGCTGACAGCCAGGTGGTCCAGGGAAGTACTCCTTCTCCTCTATTAGCACTTCCAAGACCACATCTGGAGTATGTGTTCAGGCTGGGGGTCTCCTTTACAAGAAAGACCATAGACATACTTTAGTGAGTCCAGCAGAGAGCCACCAAGATGGTTAGGGGCTGGAGCACAAGACATACAGGGAACAGCTGGAAGAACTGTATCTCTTCAGCCTTCAGAAGAGCAGGTGAAGGGGAGACCTTAGTGCTACAGCTACTTGACCAGATAATCCAGAGTAGATGAAAACAAACTCTTCTCCTATGTATGTGAGATGGGATGAGACATAATGGATGCAAGCTGGGATACGAGAAATTCCAATTAGATAAAAGGATAAAATTACTTTTTTTACCATATTAAGCACTGAAAGGTGCTGTCCAGAGAGGGTCTAAAATTTCTATCCACAAAGACACTCAAGATTTAACTGGAACTGGCCCCGATTTGGGTCAGGGGTTGAACTGGATGACCTCTAAATGTCATTTCCAGGCAAAATTATTTCTGTGATTTCCATGTTTCTCAGTCACCTGAGAAACACTGAGACTTAAAAATTTGGCAAGTGATACAAGATAACTTCCTCTTTTCATATAAATTCTCCAATCCTAAAAATCGACAGCAGATTAGCACTTGAAAGAATGTAGTAATCATAACTCCCATGAAGTTATATTTTTGCCCCAGCAAATTTTAGTATTTTGCCTAATAAGTAAAGTTCTGCTTTCTTCACTGGGCAGGTTAACAGCAATGAAAGTGAAAGATATGCTGCCCAATTAATTCAGTCCTATGCCTAAAAGTTGCCACCCACACAAAAGAGAAGCACCTAATGTATGGACTCACATCCTTTCACTGCTGAAGCACAGTGGGACAACATGTGCCTTGCACTTCCAAAAAATTTAATGAAATAGATATTCAAGAGCTGGCTGCCATTACCATACATCTCCAACTACATGCTGAAAACATTTTTATCACCATTACTTTGCTCAGCAGTGAGTAGAAGCATACTGGTTGATTAAAGGCTATTTAACGTGCATCATATTCATATTACTGTAGATATATGGAGTAAATACACATTCCAGTACATCAGTGATATTTCAAATTGCTGCATCTTGCCAAATCTTAAAGTGCTGCCAAGAAACTTGCAGGCTGCATATAGCAAAGGCTTGGGGTAAGCACACTGCATTCCATCTGCTGCCAAGGCCACAAAATTGTAGTCTGGCTTTACTTCAAAATGCTGAATGGTTTCAATGTATTGCACTTTTTACAGAAAAAGCATAGATGTATGCATAACAAAAATACAGCATACATATTTTCAAAGAACTAAAGATAGCTTGGTTATTCATTCATTGGGGTAAGTACAAGCACTTAAAGGAGAACTCTAACTTGGTATAACAGATGTTAATTAAAAAACCCAAACAAAACCATAGAAACAGCTCATCCTTTATGTGCTTTTCTTTCTGAAACAATAAATCATTCATCAGTAGATACAAACAGAAATCAAAAAGGGTTGGTTTTTTTGTTTGGTGACATAGGAAAACTATCTTCTGCTGGAAATCAAAGTGCATTTGAAACTGATCAAGAATGCTGTGTGCTTATTGGAAAGAAATCTCTCATAACATGAAAAAACCTTTTTGACTCAATGTCTTTTAAAAGAGATAACAAAAAAAAAAAACCCAGATCTTCCTTTACTGCAATAGAGCCAATGTAACAACTTCTATACAGACACATAACAAGTAACCTAATAAATGAAATGCCTGAGGTTATACAACACATCAGACTCAGCCAGGCAGCACTCTGAAAATTATCTCCATCACCTTGACAGTCTCCACCCCCCCTCCAATCCCATTCAGTAAAAATCCTTGAAGAGCCATCCACTTCTTTGTTTTTACACGGTGAGGGGGTGGACAAGAATTCTGAATTTTGCATGCTTTTTATTATCATTTAGTGCTCTCCGATTTAAGGAAAAACCCTGTATCTCCTCTTTCTAGGCAATGCAAAATACAGCTGCTGAGATCATAACCTTTGTGAGTCCACTTTCCAATTCTCTTAATTTGCTCTCCCTGTTGTAACCCATCAGTTTTAAGTGACTAGTTAAATTTCTTGCTCTACACAAATGTACTACTCCATATTGAACTATCAAAACACTCACTGGCTCCTTGCTTTCTTTCCTGGGCTCTGCTATTCCTTTTGCTTTATTCAGAATGCCAACGTGAAAGCTTCATTTTCCCCTACTATTATTTCTACTTTGTCTCCAGCACATTCTCCTGCAGCACAATGACCTTTCAGAGCTGGCAATCAAACCCACTTTTTTATCAAACCATCCTTTTTTATTTTTTAAATCCACTAAGACAGACTTATCTCTCCTACACCTGGAGAAGTTTTCCCGCTTGTTTTCAACTTATCTTTCAACTAATTTCATTATAAATGCTCTTTATTCTATCATGCTACATACTCGTCTTGAAGAATGACTATACAATCTTCTATTCTTTCACAGTCATGACTCACCAAAATAATCCTAGCAATTACCTCCTCCATAATCTCATCCCTTATACATTCTGAATGTTAATTTGTATCCTTCTGAAACTTTGCTAAATTAACCTAAATTATATTTGATAACAGTCTCAGGTGGGGAGAGAAAAGAAACAGAGTGTACAGGAAAAAACCCCATCCAGTCTAGAAAAACAGTAACACGGTGTTTAACAGCATCACTAATGCAAACAAAAGGAAGTGCTGGGTTATCACAGGCTCTGGCTCCACACGTGGACAGCTCAGGACTCCACAGCTGAACAATACTGTAGAAATTTTAGTGGTTACAGTAACTGATAGAAAAATGTATCTATTTTGAGAATCAGAATCATCAAAGCTGGAAAAGACCTTTAAGAACATCAAGTCCAACTGGCAACCCAGCACCAGCACAATGTTAACCATTAAACCATGTCCTCAAGTTCCATATTCATGTTTTTTGAACACTTCCAGGGATAGTGGCTCCACCACTTCCCTGGGCAGTCTGTTCCAATGTTTTACAACCTTTTCGTGAAACAAATTTCTCTGATATCTAATCTAAACCTCCCCTGATGCAACTTGAGGCCATTTCCTCTTGCCCTGTCAAGTTTCATAGCACAAAATCTTCTTACTTTGTATATAACTGAGGATGTTTCTTCAGTGCTGCTAACATTATCACTATCAAAAAGACATCAAACACCTCCAAAGTCAATGATGTTTTTCTGAGAAACACCAAAAATTATTAATTTGTCCCTATCACATACATAATATCATATCATACACTGACTATGGAGTCAATTAAACCAACTAAATATATTAACTGCGTATGATTTATTCTCTGCCAACTCATAAAATTCCTTTTGGAAAATAAGTAATTCTCATCAGTTTCATTACATTTCCCACTTGCAAACATAAGTAGCTAATGCTGAGCTGATCTATTTCACCCAAGAGAAAGTTCAATACATTGTTCAGTGTATGGACTTTCTCTCATAGTATTCTAGGATTACCTGGGTATCCCATCCTCAATTTGGGAATAACAGACCTGTGTAAATATTTTAGACAGCATCTGAGGCAAAGAGGCTAGAATTCATATTGGGTAATGGTAAACCTTGCTTTCTTTACATACCAAAAGCACCTATCCCATCTAATTTGAATTCCTGAAACAAGGTCTCTAATTCAGAGTAGGATCTCTCCCTCGGCAGTGAAGCAACACAAGACCCTAACTGCCCTCTAGTGTGCTTAGGAGCCTATTTCTCTCCACTGACACTGACACAGTGTAGGGCAGAAATATTTGTAATGCAGGCATCTAACAGAAGGTGGGATAAGCTTAGGCCAGAATCACACCAATACTATGACAGAAATGGTGCTTATCTAAGTCATGGTCCACAATGGTCTCCTCAAATGGTTTCTACAAAAAATGTACACAGAGTTTAAATAAGAAAACAACCAACCAAACCAACCCAAACCCCTACAGTCAAAAAGCTCTAGTTACATACCTTGTATTTTTGTGATTTCCCAAGTACATTTGCCAATGAAAACATAAGGGAATGATCATTAGGTATTAATTCCAGGGCTTCTCTTCCAACTGCTTCTGCTTGAGCTAGATTGCCTGGGAGCCGAGGTAGTGGAAAAAGAGAAGGCATGTTTTAACACAGCCTTATTAGTTACCTTTCATACTGCAAGGACACATATTTTACAAATGGCTGATTGCATTTTTAAAGAAAGCCAGGTATCACACACACACACACAAATGTAAAATCCCTCAGACCAAGACAATGGAAAGTCCTTGTTTTGTTTTCTACAGATAACACCTTCAGAAGAACAACAAAGCACAGATTGAAAAGTTTGAAAATTAAGTCTATAATACAAACATGCATGCACAATGGTGGTATTTCAAGTAAGGATCAGAAATTCAATTTATGTGCTGGATTTCAAGTGATGCTTTAAAACCACTGAGACAGAAGGTATTCTTATTATTATTAGAGAGTGTCTGGGTAGCCAAAGAAGAGGTAGAGCTTCTTGAAGATAAATACAGATAAAGCTTTAAGTTTTGCTAGACACTGAATTATTCATTAAAACATTCAAATAGACTTTTACCTGTGTTATCAAGCAATATTATCATATTGTTCCAAGCCAAACTATGCTCTGGTTTCAGGACTGTAGCATTCCTCCACGCATTCAATGCATCTATATGGCGATTCAAATCTGCATACTAAACCAAAACAAAAACCCAGTAATTTTGCTATAATATGCTTTACTTTCCCATCATGCATTAGATACACTAGGGAGTTGTTAATGTCTCATTCCATTCTAGTAGGACTTGTGTTTATAGATAAAAATAAGACATGTAAAAAGAATACTATGGTAGTATAGAAGAGTGCTATATATATACTAATTTTCCTCTGCTTTTCTCTAGGAATGAGGCTTGTCTTTAAATATGCATGTACCAATAGGATAGGGAGAAAAATCAGCATAAAATTAAAAAATCTATACAGGAGGATTAGTAAATATTTAATATAAATATTTCCAAGAATCTGATTTGAATTTTTCAGCATAGCTCTTCTACCTAACAATATACTTATGAATTTAAAACAGTTTATATTGGAAATGATTAATAATATATTTTGGGGGAAAAGATGCTGAAATCTGTATTTTTGTTTATACGTCTTTATATGAAAAGTAGGACTACCAAGGCCTGTATGGAAGGAAGTATACCAGAAAAGCAATAGGAAAAACTGCTGTAAGTATAAAATCATCCTGAAATGTCATATAAGCAAACTGAAACATCAGCTTTTAACAGTACAGCAGAATTAATATATATATATATATACATATACACACATATACACAGAGATGCACAGATTCCAGTCTTAGCTATCATTTATTCAAAAGTACTTACCAAACGCCCTAAATTGTAGTAACAATCTGGATATTTTTTCCTGTGTTTAATTGCTGTCCAGTAGCTTTGCTCTGCCTCTTCAAATCTTCTTAGACTGTTCTGCACTATTCCTAGATTCATCCATGCAGCAGCAAAATCAGGTCTGGGCAAATTGGGAAAACACAGAGAGAGAGGACAATTAAGCATTTGAAACACAAGATCATTTCAGCTCAGTTGGTGCAAAACACTGCTTAGCATTGTTCTAAACATACTGTATTTGTACAGCTAAGGACAGCAACTCCTCTGCTTCGTGGAGTTCATTTCTTTCTTTCAGAATATTTCCAAGGTTGTTCATGGCATGTACGTATTTTGGATTCAACCTAAAATTTAAAATTTAAGAGATGATTATTATGTATGGAACAGGTATTAATATATGCAAATTGCTAGCTCTGCAATGCTGCAGAACATGAAAATGAATACCTAAGCATTTCCTCCATGTTAAACATAAAAGCAATTTTAGGACACATCATTAAAGCAGTAAAATTCCTAATACCTTACAGCTTCTCTGTAGTATTTGATTGCAGCACTTTGATTTCCTTTGTCAGCCAGGTTTTTGCCAACATTGTAGTGCACCTGAAAACACAGATGGACATTCTACCAGATGCCATACAGTCAGATATTTTGTGGAGCCAAGTAGCTAAAAATTCTTTCTTCAAATAGAAACAGTCAGCACTTGTGTCATTTACTGCTGGCTTTTGGTGTAGGTTGATACTTAAGATTGAACAATGCATACAATGAAGACACTAAGACAAAATCTGAGGAATAAATCAATAAATCAGTCTGCCTGTTCAAGCTATTTAAAAAAGATTATTCACTTCTGGTTTTATAAATGAGGTCACCACACTTTTCAGAAAATACTTTGTATGGAGACCTCCTGCTCTTTATTTCATTTATTTGTCAGGTAAGAGAAGGTCTGACTCAAATCCATCACAGCAAATGAAACACTACAGCAACTACACTTTGCTTTCATTATACCATAAATTAGAAGAACCTCAATATTCACAGGAAAACAAAGGTCCATATTTCAAAATCAAACAAAGAAAAACAGACACAATTATTATCTTAGGATAAAAATGTATTGAAGACCATTTCTGAAATAATGTGTATAGCAGTATGTTGAAGACCTTGCCTGTTAAAAGAATGAAGGAAGGATCTAGAGCTTTGAGATTACAGGGAAGAAGATGCATCATCTGAACCTATGGCAAGGTCTAGATAGGAATAAATATATTTCAAAACAAATCTGAGCTGGAAGACATCTCAAATCCTACTTTAAGACAATTCTCAGAAGACTTTGTTAGCTAGTCAAAAAGTACTGTGAGTTCTGATTCCTGAAAAGAGATTTCTCAGCTACTAGATCAGGACTCATTATTTAGATTATCTTACTATGTACAATCAAACTGTATATACTTTATTTAAAACAAACACACATTGTAATTTCTTCCACACTCTGAAAATCTAATTTAAATCTCTTCAAAATCCCTATGCAGGAATAACTTCAGACTGAATTTCAAAAAGATAGGTTTGTAATGCATCTAGATAATTCTAATTCACCTTCTACACTCGAAAGAGGATTTTATCTGATGTGTCTGTCAACTGAAAACCCCTAAAAGCAGGTGGCACAGTATCTGGGACCTACTGATCCAGCATACACAATTATGTTTGAACCTAGTTGTTATGGTATTTAATTGTTGAATTTCATCTCTCTATGACTGCGACTACGCAGTAACATGCCATCAACAAATAAATTTAAGAACATTTCCCATGCCTTTTCGAATGGGCGAAAAAGTATTTTCACTGTTTTTATGGACAGCAAAGATGCTATATAGCTTACTAAGCATACACAGAGGCTGCTCCTCACACTGTAAGATATAAAATAGCACACAAATTCAGTGTCCCATAAACGCAGTTCTAGCACAGCTTCCAAGAAAAAACAAATCCCAGCACTTCCACTGTACATTCATAAAAGTATGCCAAGACCCATGGCAAAGAAGCGATGGAACAGTGCATTTATACCAAGAATTAACTAAATATAAAGATCAAGTGACAGTGTCAAAAAACACAAAAAGATGGAATAGCATTTTCCCAGGAGTCATTAAAGTAAAATGAAGTACCCTGAAAGATGTTTTTAGGACTGAATTCTATTTGTATATCTCTTCCAGAAATTTCTCAGAACACTGTAACATTCTTATCAAACTGGAGTGCTCTGATTATGTATGCTGAAGTTTATGTATTAAAAATTTATCCAGATAAAAGATAAATTGTGGTAAAATAGAAAAAAATAGTTACAGATTTCACTGAAAAATGTATATTAGCCCTTAAAGTACCTGACTTTACAGTTAAATATCAGCAAACAAAATTACATTTATCTTGATGATTCAGTTTCTTTAAGAAGTGTTATGAAAGAGTTGGTTTTTTTCACTTTAAACACATTTTACCAAAGTCATAAGCATTACTGAAGAAAGAAATTTGACTAAAGACCAGGGACAGAGCAGATGAGAAAAATCTTTGTATACACTAATCCCTCAGACTCTTTCACATGTCAGCTGTCTATGTTAGGAAACAGCATTTCACTTTCTGATTCTATTTTTCTCTGGCTTTTTTAAACAAATAATGTCTTCATATCCATCTTTATCTCAAAAATAGCAGCAGCAAAGTATTTTTCTTATGTAAAAAGAATTGTGCAGTCTGCAGAAACATGAGAGATATCAGTTCTCTCAAAACATCAAATGAAATATTAAGCGCACATGTATGTTTTGTGAACTGAACTAAAAAGACATACTCTAGTCTATTAAAACTGATACCACAACAATTTAAATAAACTACTAGTAGTTTCAATGGTGTATTTCTTTTGTCCTCAGCCATAGCTACTCTGTGAGAGGAAATGATGTTTCTACACAATACTCCGAAAAATGAGAGAGCTCCTTGTTGTATGTAGGCTTTCTAATTTCCCTTCAAGTCAAATTGTAGCTTTAGTTCCTCTTAATTTGGTGGTGACAAAGAAGGGAAGAAAAACTAAACCAAACATAAACCCCCTCCGCAGCCTACCATAAATATCCAATAACAAACCCAATTCTACGATGGATTACAATATGCAGTAAGGTGCTGCCCTTGTGAACAGAGCCAGCAAAGGGTTTCCAGGCACGCAGAGTAATTTGAGAGGTGCAGGTGACTTCTGCCATACAGCCATGTCTCTCACTTCACTGGCCCTGACAGAGAGATGCCAAGATCAGCCTTTAGCTCACTCAAACCAGGCCTGCAATAACTACCTGCCATCTGCTAAGCGCAAGGCTGTAACTCTCCTTGACTTCCCCTGTGACCCTTCCCTGCACAACGTGGGGACACAAGTGCTTTGTAAGTACCAACGGGTGGGAAGAATCTGGTATTTAAACATGAGCGAGTTTTTTAAATTTCATCTCCGGAGGTGTGGTTCTTCTGCCTTTGACAGATATTGCACATGCCAGCCTGGAAGGGAGGATTTTCCTTTCCTGGTTAAACATTTAAGAGCAGACATTATTAAATGATTAAATATTAACTGGAAATGACGTATTACATTATGCCCAGATGCTCCTTTATCAGTCTTAAACACGCAATTACTTTACAGTAATAGCTCTAAAAGGAGCATTCTCAGGGATGCATAACAACAGCATTCTCTGAAATCAGGGCAATCAGGTAAAAATACCCTAGGGGTAGAACCTATTGGATCTCAACAGGCATGTATTGTTTAACAGAACCACTGGCACCACAGCCTAGTCAAAGAATCGGCTCTATGTCTGTTTGCAATACCTCAATCAGCCTAAGAAGCCAGTACAAAAAAGAAAAAGCACTGTATATTATTCAGTGTTACACATACATAGTGCTTGAACTCTTATTTAAATGCTTAAATGTGCACACACATTTAAACGAGGAGGAGAGAAAAAAATATATTTTCCTGTATAAAAATAAAATTACTGTCAAACTGATCCTTTTGGTTTTGTTTTTACTCAAAGCAGCATAGGAAGAAATTAAAATGTAGCATCATCTTCTAGGAGGTACACCCCCTCAGTTGGAGCACTGCTATTATCACCAATTTTATTCTCTCTTCCTAGTTGCTTGTAATCACCTTTTCAGCAAATATGAACATTTGCTGAGAAAGATGGAAACAAGGCACAGATGTCAAAATTTCTCCAGAAACATGTAGGTGCTTCCATTCAATGCCAGCTTCTGTCATCACTCTTCTCTTTCTTCTACTACTGAAATTGTATTTTCTAAATAATAATACAATAAAGCT
Organism: Sclerurus mexicanus; assembly: GCA_013396755.1. NCBI lineage: Eukaryota > Metazoa > Chordata > Aves > Passeriformes > Furnariidae > Sclerurus > Sclerurus mexicanus. The sequence continues at coordinate 233,368 of VWZF01006832.1, read as the reverse complement.
TTTTTGATACTGACATCTTGTTTGTGCAGCTAATGCTGTTTCTTCTGCATGACTGTGCTTATATATACAAAAATTGACATCTAAAATGGTTACAAAAAACTAAAACCAGCCCCTATAAACATAGCCCACAGTACTTCAGTTAAATTCCTCAGAAGATAATTCCCTTTTGATATATAGCATTGGAAAAAAATAAATCTCAGTATCTTAAGGAAATGCCCTCTAGATCAGCTTCCTTAAGGATCAAAGATCAGATCCATAGACAGCACTAAATCTTGTTCTGTAAAAAACAGGTTTTACAGGAAGTTTAAGAAAGTATAGAAAACAATCTCAAAAACTTCTATTGTACCATTTTGGTATTAGTATAGCTTGTCTATGACAAACTTGTAGCTATAATAATTGCAGTTTACATAAAGCATCAAGTGCAAAGTTACTTACCCTAGTATGTCAGGGCAGATGTTTAGTAATATTCTGTTGGGAGTATTGTAACTTCTTGCTTATTATTGCACAAAAGTTGCTACTGAAATGGCTTTTCAAAAATTATGTTTATTAATTTCTATCCTTTAAAGAAAAGCCAGAAGCAAGAAGAATGTAAAGATTACATACAGAATAACAATTTAAAATCATCTACATTCAGTTATCTCAAATCTAGGAAAAGAAAAATGGTGGCTATGTATACATGTATGTACATATATGCTCTAGTTGTCAGGACTTCTTTTATCACCAGTGGAGAGAAACATACAGATCTAGGTTGCAGTCCTGGTTTTACGTCAGTCATTTAGTCCAAGCTGATGATGAACCACACGCTAAAAGGAACAGTTTCTTCTCCCCAATTACAAAGGGATCCTGGCTGACTCACTCAGATGTAGATATTTAAAGCTACGGAGATAAATCCAAGCCAGTAGTCTGCTATGGTGAAACAGTACTTAGGCTTTTATCATAGTTTGTAACTAGATATTCCAGTACTTCAACAAAGCAGGATGAACTCACAACAAAACAACACCAAATTAAAAGATGCCAAATTAGATCCAGTGAGCCTTTTACGTCAGTAGTGCTGAAATACTCTAAATTCATAAGCTGCCTATAACATATAATCAAATATCAGGAGGAAACGGCCTCTGTAACTGTTCATAAAATTTGCTTTAGCAAAAACAATACAGGCCTGGTTCTAATTCACACCAGTGTGTATTACCACTGAGCCCCAGGAATTAGGTCAATCTATACAGTATGAAAAATGGTAGGAGGAAATGGAATCAATATACAGGTACCTTCTGTTCAGCTAAGGAAAATAGTGCCAAATGTATTCAAAACATATACTGTTTCAGTCCAATGACCTTTGAAACCAACCTAAGTGCAGGGCCATGCAAGTTCAAATGTGTGACATGCTTCTGGACATGTTTAACCAAGATCTGTAACATGCTTCTCTCTCTTAAAAAGCCCCAAGCAACCAACGAATCTATACAAATATCTATATTTAAATATTTTAAATAAATAAATTTTAAATAGTTTTAAAAATATTTAAAACATTTAAACATCTATACTGTGTCAAAATCTTTGTAATCCCATTATGGTACCTGATTATTTCCAATAAATTTTAAAGTCACTGGGTAACATTTATTGAAGTTGATCCTAAATTTCACCTCTTGAGCCAGATGCATCATCACTCAAGGTGGCAGATTGACTCACTGCTATGCCAGACAATCTCATTTTATGCAGTTTCATCACCTGTCTCTAAAGATAAGTCTAAAGAAGATGAGTCTTGAAATTAGAGAAGGCAGTGCTGTTACTACTTGTTATTTAGAATTAGGCTAAGTCTACTCTATACTTCTCACACAGACAATTTGGCATTGAAAAAAGCCATACCACAAAACATGAACAGCTTTTGTTGCTAGTTAGAAGTTGAGATTTTGAAGCCCTGCTACATAATGGAAGTAAAGCATGAGCGCTAACACATATTAAATATGTTCCAAGAACAAGAAGAAAAAGCTATTATCTATGTTCCGTTCTTTGGTCTGCACCAGCCTCCTGCTGAAATAAATGGGTCACTGAAAGAAAGTCCTGTGGAGTCATTTTTAAAGGAAGCCTGCAATTTGAAAGACAACAGAAGATCAGAACAGAACCTAGTTCCAATTTTTACATTTATCTTTGTCAAAATTGAATAAATATAGCTGAGTCTATAACGAAAACAAGAGATTGGCTGTCAACATGGACTAATATTCTTGCCTAGGAAAGTTCCCTAGTACTGTGATTTTAAAGTTACTCCTTCAGCAAAATTGGAATGTGAGCCTACAAACCCCTCCCTGTTCACATCACCACGCTTTGCATTTGCACAAGCTGTCACCAGCAGAAATACAGCTCAGGCATGTCTACAGAGCCTAATGTTGACAAACACAAGCTCATTTTCCCTGTACATTCATTGGCTTTAAACCAGCTGCATTAGTTCAGTAGCTTGCACACTGCTTATCGGCTCAAGCACAGTACTGTGGGAGTGCAGCTACACAGCTTCCCAGCCAGACATGGCTTGAGTCCAAGGAGCTTGGAGCACAGGCAAAGAGTGTGGATCTGTCTAAAGCACTCTTACCATGGCAGATGGATGGAGTTGCACACAAAGAAAACAGATTGCATTTGTTCCATTTATAGTATGCTCCTGTCATCCAGAAGACAAGATATACTGAGGTCATCATTAAAAAGAAGATGGTTGCCTACCACTGCCACACAATAAAATACAACAGCTCTTTTCTTATGTAGTAAAATCTGAGATTACTGAAAGACACCACCATGTTGTAAATATTGGCCATAAATGTTTTTTACAGCTCACTGTTGCATATTTGTATTCCAGTAAATGCTAAATTTATCATTGTCGTTGCAAAGTTGAGCATTCACAGGTTCCTTTTTAAAGTCAATGTCTCGATCTGTATTGTCTAGATACCAGCCTAGATTACAGAAATCTAATCTTTTAAAACATCGATATATTTTTATCAACAAACTGCACATTCCCATTCCCGGGCTCTTCAAAGAGAGTCTCTGCTAAAATTCAGAGAACATTAGGGCTCTGTAGTATGCTCCAACAGATCACACTCTTGGCTGTCAAAGGACTGCTGTGGAGGTCACCTCTGTTGGCAGGCTAGATTCACTCTCTGATGCCCAACGCTGCTGTTCAGCTCAGTAAAACATCCTATCCAGTCCCACCATCTTACTTGTTCCCTCAGTAAGCCCTGCAGAGAAAACTGAAGTTTTCCTCAGTGCCCATGCCTGAAGAATCTGGCCCATTCAGCCACTGTAAAAGAGGAGAAGTGGGAGCAAAGATGTTACCCCTACATCCTGTGATTACACTGATGATATGCTGCTTTGCCCTTTAGCTGTGCTGGCTTTATATACCATTGGAAAGTACAGAAAAAAAGATTCTGAAAACAGCATAGACATTATTCAGTTAAATACATTGCTACAACTTACATAGCTGCTTTTTGACATTTTTTTTCAATAACTTGCAGTTCTTTTAAGTAGATTTTATTAGCAGTACATCCAATTTGACTGGATGCCTTTCCAGAAGTGCATTCTCCCTCCTCCCTCACCTCCCCACTCCCACCCCCAAGTTCTGAATTACAATATTGTAATTTGCACTGTCTGGTATTTTGACTATGCTACCACTGTAATTTAGGTGTCTAACACATCAATGTCACTCTTGCACCAAGCAAGACTGTGAATAACACTGTAGCACAATATATTAACTATGCATAACACCTCCTTGACCCCACATTTCAGAACACTTAAAAAAAAGAAAAAAAAGATTAAAAGTCCACAAGTGACTTACTTTTGCATTCAGAGGGCACACAGACAGTGCACTCCTAAAAAGCTGTTCTTCTGACCTCCACTGACTGCTGCGGAGTGCACAGCGCATAACATTTATCAACAAGATTCCAAGTACTGCCACAGCAAGAATTTTCTTAAGGAAAGAGAGCCAAGTTAAGAAACAAATCTTTCAGTTGAAGAACTTCATCATCAACTTTACTGATTGTTTTGATGGTACCTTTTTCTTGGCTTGCTTACTCAAGAGGCTAAATCCATATGTAAAGAGAATACAATATCCAATACTGGGGAGGTAGATGACTCTCTCTGCAATAACAAATCCTACTCGGAAGAAGAGATTACTTGCAGGAAGAAAAGGGATAATAAGAAATCCAAGTCCCAGTGTAAGGATTCTGCAAAAATGAAACAGATTCTCAAATTAACCACAAATTTTAACAGAAGTACTTTTCCTACTTAACATATAAACTTTATTTAAACATTGCAGAAGGATTCGCATATGGATCAAGGCATTCAAACACAGCCTTTCGTAGCTACTAACAAGATCAGATCAAATTTCAGTGAGGTTTTGACATTTCATTCCATCAGGCAGTTTTAAAATTGCTGCTGTAATTTCCAGAAAAGCAATATTCATGCTTCCAGGCCAGAAAATATCCCCATTACACTTTAATTACATAAGTACTATTTAAAATACACAGGCAGTAAAAGCTACCTGTCTATTTTTGGAACTAGTAAGACAGTAACAGGGGAAAAAACCATACATCACTGTTAAAGAAGAAACCTAGGTGCACATCCAACTGAAAGAGCATATTCTTTCCTAACAAACGCATCAACAGTAGAATCCATTGTGGTTAGCCACTTGAAAGTTAGCAATCTGTGGTCTTTCTACAGTCAGCACAGACACACACTTTCTGAGGGCAGTTTGTCTTCCTTGTTTTAGGTATTGATAATAGCATCCTCAGCAGGTAACTCTTTATGGACTATACAGAGCTCAGACAAATGAGACTAAGTACCTCACTTTTACAGAGCTAACATAAGGGAATATGACTGTCAGGTCTGGGTCAGGTATTTCTTACAAAGGCCACAGGGATGGTAATTTTCTGTTCTAATTTATTACAAACAAATCTATACACTGTAATGTAGATGTGTCCTCTTGCTCTTTTCTCATTCCCAAGAGTCCTGGGCCTTCACTACAATTTTTGTCTTTACTTTGTATTACAAAACTGTTTAGCAGTATAGGCTTAGTCAGTGGAGTTTTACTAGAAATTGTGATACCACTTATAGCAAGAGTTCCAACCCCTCTTCAAAATGATTTATTTGTGCAAATCTATGGGAACAGCAGAAAGACAGGCAGGTGAGCTTTTAACATTTGAGGGGATGGGAGGGAAGAGACGCAATTGCAGAATACCACAGAAAACAAAAAGAAAAAAATCTTGCACTCTGAGCAACAGAATGACCCATGTTGGTGATAAGTGGAAGACTGTGGAAAATGTGGGCCCTCTCTGGAAGAAAATGTGAAATCTGGTTACCCAGGATATGGAGAAGGCTGAGATACTCAACTTTTTTTCCTCAGTCTTCACCAGCAAGTGCTCCAGCTACTGCTTGAATTGCAGAAGGCAAAGGCAGCAACTGGGAGAACGAAGCACTGCCCACTGTAGGAAAAGACCAGGTTCGAGAACATCTAAGGAACCTGAGAGTGCACAAGTCCATGGGATTTGATAAGATGCATTCACAGATCCCAAGGGAACTGGCAGATGAAGTTGCTAAGGTGGTGCTAAGCCCCTAGCCATCATATTTGAGAAGTCATCACAGTTGGGTGAAGTTCCCACTGACCAGAAAAGGGGAAACATAACTCCCATTTTTAAAAAAAGCAGAAAGGCAGTCATGGGAAACTACAGGTCAGATGATCACTCCTGTGCCTGGAAAGATCATGGAGCAGATCCTCCTGGAAACTATGGTAAGGCACATGGAAAATAAGGAGGTGATTGATGAAAGCCAATCTGGCTTCACTAAGGACAAATTGTGCCTGACAAATTTTGTGGCCGCCTACAATGGGATTACAGCATTGGTGGATAAGGGAAGAGAACTGGTGTCATCTACCTGGACTTGTGCAAAACATTTGGCACTGTGCCACACAAAATCCTTGTCTCTAAATTGGCAAGACATGGATTTGACGGATGGACCACTTGGTGAATAAGGAATTGGCTGGATGGTCTTACTCAAAGAGTTGCAGTCAATGGTCAATGTCCACATGGAGACCAGTGACAAGTAGTGTTCCTCAGGGGGTTTTGGGACCAGTGCTGTTTAACAACCTTGTTGTTGACATGGACAGTGGAATCAAGGGCACCCTCAGCAAGTCTGCTGAAGACACCAGCCTGTGTGGTGTGGTTGACATGCTGGAGGGAAGAGATGCCATCCAGATGGACCTTGACAGCTAGGCTAGTCCAAACCTCATGAAGTTCATGAAGTCCAAGTGCAAGGTTGAGCAACTAGGTCAGGGCAATCCCAAGCACAAAGACAGGTTGAATAGAAAATGGACTGAGAATAGTCCTGAGAAGCGGGACTTGAGGGTGTTGGCTGATGAGAAGCTGAACATGACTCTGCAATGTGTACTTGCAGCCTACAAAAGTGAGCCATATCCTGGGCCGTATCAAAAGCAGTGTGACCAGCAGGTTGAGGGAGGTGAATCTGCCCCCTACTTGCTCTTGTGAGACTCCACCTGGAGTGCTGCATCCAGCTCTGGGGTCCCCAAGATAAGGAGGATGTGGACCTGTTGGAGTGAATACAGAAGAGAGCCACAAAGATAATCAGAGGGCTGGAGCACCTCTCCTGTGAGGACAGGCTAAGAGAGTTGGAGTTGTTTATCCTGAACAAGAGAAGGGAGACCTCCTAGCAGCCTCCCAGTACCTTAAGAGGGCTACAAGAGAGCTGGAGATGGACTCTTCAAAAGGAAATGTAGCGACAGGACAAGGGCTGATGGCTTTAAGCTGAAAGAAAATAGGTTTAGATTAGATCTAAAGAAGAAATTTTTCACAGTGAGGGCAATAGGGCACTGGAACAGGCTGCCCAGAGAGGTTGTGGTAGCCCTGTCCCTGGAAGTGTTCAACGCCAGGATGGATGGGGCTTTGAGAAGCCTGATCTCATGGAAAGTATCCCTGCCCATGGCAGGTGGACTGGAACTAGCCGATTTTTAAGGTCCCTTCCAACTCAAACCATTCGATGATTCTATGATTGAGCAGTTGAAAAAATTTAAAGAACTGAGATATTAAGTCTACATAAAATCCATGGGAACAGAACCTGTAAAGTTAAACAGAAGCCCTTAGTGAGACAGAATAGTTTACAATAAATTTTGCAGTTCCTTTGGGTAAAGTACAAGTTGTTTTTTGAGTAGATACTATGGGTCAAGCATTTTACTTTTTAAGTGTATGACCATGGCCAGGATTTCTACCTGCTTTCAAGGTACATCTCCTCTGTCATCATTAGGAGAAGGTTAAAGGAAATGATGACTAGTAAGAAGTAAGGGCAACAACATACCTAATTTCCTACTGTGTTTTGAGCACATATTAGATTTTACCACCTACAGTGTTAAGGATCTCAAAATACCATTTCAGGAGAAAAAATAAAGCAGCCATCCATAGCTCCTCCTCCAACTCTTCTTTCCCACTAGTTGGTGTACAGTGATGGACCCAAATTGGGATAAAACTGTAATGACAGCTATAAATATTTATTTGAACTGCATTTGCAAGACACTGGTTCCACTGAATTGTTAAAATTATCAGTAGTGGATTTAACAAAATAATACTGTACTCAAGTTGGCCAGGCATTTAAAATTCATCACTGTCTCTTACCTTCTCTTATGGCTGTCTTCTGAGCACAGAGCTTGGCATATCAGACCAATTAGGCAGAACCAAAGTGCTGCTAGTGCAATTATCCTCCAGTCGCTGACGGATTTAATGAGGGGTATGCAGCCCATTGACCAATCAAAACAAAGCCACCAGGGACACAACAGCAACCATGCATTCAGCGAATAGTAGTAATTATAGTTTATAACCTGTCAGTCAAAAAGAAAACAAACATTTATTTGATATTAAACTTGAGGGGAGAGGGGTAACTTTAGTCCTTCTCTCTTTTCCTTTATCACAATAAAGAGGCCATAAATACTGTTATACTACAGCTATTTACCTATCCGTTTCTTTTACAGCTGTGAAATTAATTTTTGATTTTTTTTTAACATAGCTAGGTGGCTCTCTTGTTCAGAGCAGGGAAATGCAATTCTACGCTGCCCAACCAATATCCACATATAAAGAGAACAATCTCCTACAGGAGAAAACATCAAAAAAGACATCATCCACTGTCTTCATCCTTCATTCTCCATCTTCAGAAAGAGCCTTATGCCATCAGAGGTATACAGCCAAGACACACTCTAAATACATCAGACTAGAACTTAATGCTGTTTTCTTCAATTGTGAAAAAACAGATGAAAAGTCAAGTGCAGGATGTGGAAAAGGGCTGAAAATCAGCAAAAGCTAATTTTTTGCATGCATGGGAAAAATAGTGAGTAAATGGAAAAGTACATCAATGTGCACAGTGCATGCTAAATTGAATGCAAAGAATATGCAAGTTATACTATCAAAAAAAATGCAGAAAATCATCACAGCAGCACAAGTGAAGGTAACTTATCACACATCTTGAAACTTCAAGACCGCCCACTTTATAGTTTTTTTGAACAGAAAACTCAATTTTATGACAAAGATAAATGTTCTGAGCTGGCCAGAAAAAAAGCAACTTCATAACTTACTCTCACAAACAGACTGTCTGCAAATGAAGCGGGGTTGTCAACATCAGTGAAAGCCGGTGGCCCTGTGCCCATAATCCTCCAGCGTATGTAAAGTATACTGGCCCCTCCAGACATCAGGAGAGTTATCCTGAAAAGCAGCCCCTTCTTTAACAGCCCAGCATTCTACAGGAAATAAAGGAAAAAACACCTTATCTAGAAACATTATTTGTTCTCTTACCCACTACATTCACATCTTTTTCACCTCTACCTCAGAATGAAGATGCTATTCCTGTGCATTTCTGCTATTAGAGTTCACATTTTTATTGCAAAATACTTTTTGCAAACTTTTTAATCTCCTTCTCAATCAGGAAAGAAAACTTTTTTATTCAAGAAGTCTCTCTTCTACAAGTCCTCAGTAAATCTATACCTGATCTAATTTTACGTGGCAATTTCTGAGAGGGAATTTGAGCAGAATACTTTCTCCAAGCACACATCATTTGCATAAACTGAAAAACAGTGTACACTGTAGAGGTTCTTCAAGCTTCATCAGTAGAGACTGGAAACAGAATCATCACTAAGTATAACGATATCCCAGTTACAGCTTAAAGATGCAAATCCAAGCTTCCAACACCCCACCTAGCTAGTGAATGGTAACTCAGGAAATGAAGGACATAGGTTCTCTCTGACCCCCTATACTACAGCGCTGTAGGGCTGCCTCAGAACTCTCTGAAACCTGATGGCTGAAGTTATTTCATGCAGCTTCAACAAGTTACCAGAGAAGCAGAAGAAGGAAGATAGAGTGTTTCTCTGAAATGAGAGATCATTTGGTCCACTTCTCTTTCCATACTATATAAAAAAGTGTAAGTAAACTGTGGATTTTAACATGGAAGAGTTGACTGGATCCTAAAGAATATGGTCATGTTATTTCAAGTATTAGCTTTCCTTTATTCCTACCTTCCTCTCTTAGTCTGATATGCTTCCATTCCATTTTAAACTCTCCCCAACAGTTACAGATGATCAGTTTTATGTCCTTGATAGGAGCTGGCCCACTATTATTATTAACCGTTATTGGAATATGCTCTTTAGCAAGGACACCATAGTTATTTAGGAGAGCAATATTAGCTATATCTGAAGTTTTAAAAAAAAAAAAGTAAGCTTTCTGCACAAAGCCAGATGTCCAAGAGTGCCCTGACTGAAGATATTTATTCTCTAAAATTATGGAAAAGTTAAATTCAAAAATAATATTCAGATGACTTTTTAGTATTTTTAGTTGACAATGGTGTCATCAGTAAATATTTTGCCAAAAGCCTAAGGATAAGGAAGTCTGTAATTATGATTTTACATAATTTAGCCTTTGTGCTCAAATGATTGCTTTCAACTTGGACATTTCCGTAACAAAAGTCACAACAATATTGATTTAGGAATGTAGGAATGGTTTTCCTATAAAATAACCTTTGGAAGAAAATTGTGCTATTAAAAAAAACCCCCACCATATAGAGATCATTTAAAACTGCCTTATAACAGATTAACTACACAAAACCTCTTATCCCTGGCTTAATTTCATTTAACAGTACATGCTGCTTCTTAAAGATCAGACTTCAGAATTGCCACAAAATCTCTTAGAAGGCAGAATTTTGGAATTGGAAGAAGTGTTTGTATCCTCTTTCATTTAGAGCTAACTGAAATGTGGCATGAAACTGAAACCTGCCTCAATCGAAAAGAAAAAAAAATAATCTGCAAGTAGGAACATTAAAGATCTGCCTTTCAACAAAAGAAAACAAAAGAATCTTAGATACACTTCCATGATAAAAGCAGAACAGATTTTTGTAGGTAACAGGAGCTAAAATAAATTACTTCTATCAAAATAAGAAGGAAAAGGCATATTTGCTTTCTTCACCAAGGCAGAACTGTTGAAAAGTCACAAAATAAAAGCATAACACTTTGAGCTCTTTTTTGCTTAAAGAATAATCCTCCAAGAAGGTTTGACTTTGACACATTTCCCAGAATTATAGCATGGTTTGGCCTGGAAGGGTCCTCTAAACATCATCTAGTCCAATCCCTCTGTCATGTATAGAGCTATCTTTCACTAGATCATGTTGCTCAAAGCCCTGTCCAGTCTGGCCTTGAATACTTCCAGGCATGGGACATCCATGACTTCTCTGGGTAATGTGTTCCAGTGCCTCACTACCCTCATTGTAAAGAATTTATTACTGGTCAAACACTGCAACAGGCTTCCTAGGGAGGTGGTCTCCCTGATGCCCTCTCTTCTCCAGGCTGAAAAACTCCTGTTTTCTCAGCCTGTCTTCATAGGAGAGGTGCTCCAGCCCCACCCTCATCTTTATGGCTCTCCTCTGGATCCACTCCAAGCAATCCTCATCCTTGTTATGTTGGGGACCTTAGAGCTGGATGCAGTACTCCAGGTGGGGTCTCACCAGAGCAGAGCAGAGGGGCAGAATCACCTCCCTCAACCTGCTGGTCATACCTCTTTTGATGCAGCCCAGGACATGGTTGGCTTTCCGGGCTGCGAGCACACATTGCTGGGTCATATCAAATTCTTCATCCATCAGTACTCCCAAGTTCTTTTCTGTAGGGTTGCTCTCAATCCATTCATCCCCCAGCCTCTAGAGATGTTTGGGATTGCCCTGACCCATGTGAAGGACCTGGCACTTGGCCTTCTTGAACTTCATGAGGTTCACATGAGTCCACCCCTCTCAAGCTTGCCAAGGTCCCTCTGGATGGCATCTCTTCCCTCAACTGCACCACTGAGCTTTGTGTGATCTGCAAACTTGCTGAGGATGCACTCAATTCCACTATGTCACTGATGAAGATATTAAATAGAATTAGTCTGAGTATGAACCCTTGAGGGCACCACTCATTATGGTTTTCACTGGACATTAAGCCATTGACTGTAATTCTTTGGATGTGCCCACTCAGGCTATTCTTTATCCATCTAACAGTCCACCAGTCAAAACCGTATTTCTCCATTTTAGCAACAAAAATGTTATGAGGGACCATATCCAAGGCCTTGTAGAAATACAGGTAGGTGACATCAGCAGCTCTCCCTTATGCAGTCACTGCATTGCAGAAGACCACTGGATTAATCAAGCACAATCTGTCCTTGGTGTAGCTGTGTTGGCTGTCTCTGATCACCTCCCTCTCGTTCATATGTTTTGACATAATTTCCAGGAGGATCTGTTCCATGAACCTACCAGGCACTGATGAGAGGCTGACTGGCCACTTATTCTGAAGGTCCTCCCTATTACTTTCTATTTCCATCACTTTAATTCTGAATTGGCTCTGCTTTAGTCCCCTACAGCTTTAGGCTCTTCCCTTGTCATATGCTAGTTGACATCACTCTCATACAGCAAAACTCTCCAGCATTCCTATTTGCTGCCTGAAATACTCATGTATCCCTCACTTAGCTCTTCCTGGTCAAATCTACTGTTTCAGTTTTAGAGATTCTACTTCCTCTGATTTCCCCCTGAAACTCCTCACTTTACTCCTTGCAAAGGAATTTAAAAGTCCCATAGGACTTGTGCCACTCAGAAACATGAGTGACACTCCTCTTCAGTGAAACCACTGATGGAAACAAAGTATATTAAAGCACATTCCTTTGCCTTGTTGCATTCTGGATGGGAGAGGCAAGTGACTTAGCTGTTCAACAGTAGTGATGTTCTAGAAGGCTGTTGGTCTATCTCGCTGTTATCAATCATTCATTTGAGCCTCAATGTTTCTGTTATTTGCTTGCCAGTGCAAATACCAAATGTCAGATTCCACTCGAGACAATACTAGATAAAGTGATATCAATAGAAGTCAGAAAATCAGTCCTCAGCAACTGTGAGTTCTTACATATTTTTTTCTTTTTCAAATCCAAAGCTACTAGGGGCTGCTTCCTGTCCAGTAATTTGTACTCTGAAAAAAAGCAGTGTAATACTTGGTGAAATGAGCAAAACATAATATTTTTTTAATGTACTTTTTCAAATGTTTGACTATTTCACTGAGAATCTGAATAAGTCTCTCCCTCTCTTTACTCTGACCAAACTATGGTAAGTACAATTTGAGGTGTATAGCTAATGACCCTGAAAAACTTGGTGCATCAAGCAGTCAGCTCTTCCATACCACATTTTTAATATACTGTTCAGAAAATTGTGGAAGGGATTTCACTGTCCAATGCAATTCTAATGATACCCCATTAGTACTCATGTTGCTGCAAAGATGTCATAGTACATTGCCTTAGCAGGCTGACAATACCTTTTTTTTTAATTCTCCACAACAACAAACTGTCAGGAGTTGGCTCTTTTAGGATGCAACTGTCTGATGGTGGTCAGAATGAACACAGCTTCTAAGAATGAACAAAACCTCAAAGAACTCACCTCCAATGACTTGTCCTTATGTAGTAACTTTTGAATAAGCTCCAAAAGATTTATCTTGTTAATCACCAGTGCATCAAACACTGCATTCAAACCCTAAGCAACCAAGAAAAAAATAAGAGCATAAGATGAGGCAGCTAACCACTAATATTTTCCTTTTTAAATACATCTTAAATTGCACTTCTACCATGACTTACTGTATATCTTAATTCTGATTCCAAACAAGTACAGATACGTTAGCAGTAATGAAGGCAGAATGGTAAATTGGGAACCTGAGCTCAGATGAGTAAAATAACATTTTATTGTAACGGGAATTCTGATATGTGGAATAACCCTTCAGGGAATACCATGTACCAGCAAGGTACATAACATATGCATGGTCACAACAGTATGTTGCTCTCTGTCTTCTTTCCCAAATGTTCTGCAGCATAAATGCTGCAGTCAAAAGGTAAGGCTTCTGTCAGTAAAGTGTAGTTTCTTTAAGCCTTCAACTTATTTTTTGTTGTTCAGCATGGTATATTTTGACTGTCAGGTTTCAGAAATACTATTCTCAAAGGGTACAGACAAAGACTTGAAAAGATTTAACAGCGGTATCAGGCTTGCGTTTCTTGCAATGACACCAATATACACAGTGCAAGTTGCTGGGAAAAAGCAGCACAAACTCCTGTGTGACATCAGTCACTATAAATAAAACTGGAGCATATTCATTCAGTGCTTTGCAGGACTTCACTTGCACATAAGTACCCCCAGAAAATCTGTCCCGGGGAACTCTGTCGAGGTTATCAGCAAAATCAAACTTTAGCATTTTCCCTTTAAAGTTTCAGCAACCATGATTATTTTTGAGTATTTAGCCTATATTCTAACAATTTCAGAAATTACTTCACTGTTCTAAAAAATAATTGGAAAAAATATATGCAAAGTAGTTACAGGTGAGTCAAAGAACTAGTACACTGGGAGGCCACAAGTCTAACAGTCAGAGAGAGGGGACAGAGGACAGGTTAGAGCGTGGCTTGGTTCCATGTAGAAATGCCACCTGGTAGTTAAAAGGCAAGAATTCTGCTGAAAAATACATTCAGTCTCCAAGTAATCTTTGTAATGTGTGATTTACCCTTTCATCCCTCTGACCTGTGCCTCTTAGCACAACAATAAATATAATTATCCTAGCAATGCGACAGCAAACAAACAGAAACCCCAAATCCAGTAACAATTCTGCATATGCTAGCTCAAATAATTACTTCATACCACTAAAGGAAATAATTACACCATATTTTAAGAAAATTCCTTATGTTTTCCTTACAGACACCTTTGACAAATACATCGCCCTATAAACATCTATCCAAAAATAACATTTCAGTGCAAGAAGTTTTCTGTAATTCCTTCTCCCTTTTTTCTAGCAAGGAGAAGAAGATCCTTGCTGCAAAAAATTTTCTGATTCTGTTGCTTATCTATGTCAGCTGAAGCTGTAACTTATTTATAAAGATATATGGCTATATAAAAGATCAAAATCAAGGATACAGCACTTCAAGTGGCTGGTTTGGTCACCCAAAACAGAATGTCTTCATTGAAGTTATAAAAAGACAGAGCACAATGAACACAAACAGTAACTGTATCTGTTTGCACAGACAGATCCTTAAATAAGGAACAGAAGGAAGAGATGTGGTATCAGAAGTGCATAAACAATGGCCCTAATTCTAATTTCACCATTTGCAAAAGCAAGAGGGTGGAACTTTTAGAAATGCTCTCCTCCATTTATATCTATCTTTGTCCAAAAGCCTTCAATGAGAAGTTTCTAGGTCTGTTATCTCAGCAATTACACTCAAAAACAAGGCCAACGAAAGTGATATGCATTGAAACTAATACTGTAAAATTTTAAAACTTTACCAAAAATTAACAGATATATGCAGCCTGCTTACAAAAGATAAAATGAAAAATTCTAACAGATTGGCAGGGATACAATCCAGAGAGATCTACTAGAATCCTGCTTTTTGTCAACATTATCTGGTTTTCTGAACAGAACAGAAAGGCGTGCATGTCATTAGCTGTGGAGAAAATTAGTCTTTGTAGGCTTTACAACTGCACCTGACAGATGTTGAGGTCAAAATTCAGTCAGTAAGACAATTCTTACCAGTATTGTAATTCCTTGTTCTTTGCACAGCATGGCTATCGCACCTAGGATAACACTCACCAGCACCCAGAATACAGAAAATGTATGTCCTTCCTTATCTGTCAAAATAAAGCATGCCATAACGTTAGACTTGTACATTTAAAGGTAAAGTTAGACATCTAAATTAAGAATTTAATAAATAAACAGCATTTAATCTCACAATCTTTTCTATCACTCAAGATCTGCATACAGATAGGGCATAGGGCACCTCCTGCAAAATGCTGGCATTTGTCCCTTTATTGCAGTTATTTTCTGTTCTCAGAGACATTAGAAATCTCCCTTTTTGCTAAATGTTTTAGCCAGATAATTAAAATGGCAGAAGCTTCACATAGTTACCACAATTCATCATCTGCAAAGGTTAATTCCCAATATTTAGAGACATTTATCATCCTTAGCTGGAGCTCTGTCATTACTGGCCACTCTCTTCCAAGCTACCACACGAACAAGAAATCCTTTCTTTTTAAATGGCTACTCATGAAGTATCACACACACAAACTGTTTTAACTGCAGTCTAATCTACAAAGGCACAATGAGCCGCTTCTCCAAGGCTGCTGCATTTAGCAAGGACCTCGTGTCCTTTCATTATCACTGCAATAGAACGCCATGGAGCTCAAAAATTTCAGCATCTGAGCAGAAGCAGTTAGTGCTTACACTCAGGAAGCAGTTTTACAGCAGGGTGAGGAACTCTGGGGTTAAGAGATCAAGAATAACTACAGCTTCTACTAAAAGAAAAAATCTTTAAAGACTGTTCCATGTAGCTGATTTTGGGTACTACAAGCAGGCATATTTGAGATGAATATAACAATAAAGTCTACTTCAGCCAAGGTACACAGAGTACATGGGTACTTCACATAAAAACGTGTCTGTCACAACCTCTACTCCACAGGTGCAAGCAACAGAGAGAAGCACTATGCTCATTCAGAGGCAGTTTCTTGATTCAAGTAACATGGGCTCTACAGGCATCACAAGAACCAATCTTTCAATCTTTGACTTGTCATGTGAAAAAACAACATTGAGCTCTACATTCATTGACTGAAGCCCTTTCCTGTTTTCCTTGATCTCTGGAGCAGTTCTTCTCTACTGGTAATGCAGGCTTGACCCTAAGTGCTTGAAGAGAACTGCAATAATGGTCTATGAAAAGGATAAATGGCAAGATTAAGATTAATTTCACCAGAAGGAGGCATCTACTTGCATAGTACACTAGGCTTCCTTTCTCACTGGTCAAGAGGCAAGGACACCTTTAGGGATTAAGTCAACTAATCAAATGCAACTGAACACCTTTCAGAGAAATAACTCTCTCTCTCTTCACTGATTATGCTGATTACAGTATACTAGCTCACATGTTGTTGTGTCAGATACAAACCATAACCAAAAATGTGAAAAGGATCTGCGGACACTGCCCTCCTCTCTCATTTTGAAGCAGGCTATTTCTTTTGTGGCAGAGAACAGAAATTTTCATAAGAATATGTGGAAGAAAAGATTTTGAGGTTACTTCTAACACACCTTTCTTACTTAAGACTTAAAGCTTCCACAGGGTGAATATTAAGATGTATGAGATTCATCACTGCAATACATAGCGGGCATTTGATCCATCTCCCTCCACTCCAAATTATGTCCCCAGAGGTGAGGTAAGGGTTAATAGCAGGAGTGAAGATGTTATAAAG
Organism: Sclerurus mexicanus; assembly: GCA_013396755.1. Lineage (NCBI taxonomy): Eukaryota > Metazoa > Chordata > Aves > Passeriformes > Furnariidae > Sclerurus > Sclerurus mexicanus. Next base: position 216,592 of record VWZF01006832.1, on the reverse strand, counting down.
TTAAAAGAAAGCCTTCTTTTAGGAAAGAAGTAATACACATCTGAATAATACCAAAACAAAACATGGAAATACAAACTACATAATGACTGAACTAAAGAAATACTTGAACTAGAAAAAGTAAAATGCAATGGGGAAACTCCAGCTCACATAAATTATACAGAAAAACAACTGAGGGTTGCAACTCATGGAGGAAAGAGCTTCAACAATGAGTATTGCTAAGACAAAAAGAAATCTGCCCTAAATACATCCCTTGAAGGAGCTCTTCAACTCTTCAGACTCTGCAATATAACAGTCAGTTCTTGAAAACCAGTTTTGGTTTTAATTTTTTTAATGTAGAAATGAACTAGCAAAGAGAATACAAGGATGGAAGGCAAAGTAATTGACTGTGTTCACAAAATGAACAGTAAGTATAAAAGAGAAAACAGTGAAGACAGCCAGTGGATTTCACTGTGTTCATGAAAGTAGATTTTCTTCTATGGAGAGACTTCTTAGAATCAAATTCTGGTGGAAAGGAGTCAGGACAACTAAGCACCTCTCAGAGAAGCAGTATTCAGTACACAAATACAAACTATCTTAACACGGAAGACAGTGGGAAGTATATCTAGTAAGAGACCAGCTGGCAATTCACAAATGCTTTGATGATTCAAAATGTAAGAGTAACAGGAAAAAAAGGGAAAAAGGGAACTAGGTCAAATCATCAGGAACAAGTGGAACAGCAGCACATTCAAACAGAAAAACTCAGAAAGGTCACATCACAAAATGAGACAAAGCAAGGTATGTGAAGAACAAAACCCACAATTCCATAGTTATATCAGTAAGAAGAGTAGCAACGAATTATTTTAATACTCATTGGGAAATAAAATGGACAAGGCCAAGAAAACAGAAGTGTTCTGTGCCTCTTTTTTTTCATTTTTTCACAAAAAGGTCAGCTGCAATCAGACAACAAGTACAATACCAGCAGAAAGGGAGCAAGAACAAAGGCAGAAATAGTGAACTACAAGACAAAGAATTCACAGAGAAGTTAATCTGTTTTAAATTACAAGAATTCATTACATTCACTCCAACAGGTCCTATACAATCCAGAGTAATCTCAACTGTTAGCTCTGAGAAATCACAAAAGATACACAAGAGTCCAGAGCTTGAAATAAAACAATGCCTACATGCCTACTTTTTAAGAGAAAAAAAATACGAAAGGATAGGCCAAAGAAACAAAGCTGAGTGCTTAAAATTACTCAGGAAAAAAACCCCACTTCGACAAAATATTTTCTCAGTGACACTCTAAAGCATAAAAGGATATGATTAATTGTTTGCCAAACAAATATTTTAATCATTTAATAGAACTAAGTTTAATTTTTTACTTGAAAGCAAACCTCTAAACAACCTATTCCTTGACTCACAAAGGCATGAGAATACCACTGGAAACAGTGTGAAATATGCCAGAAAAAATATGGGCTGCCTGAAGTTATTATAGAATGGGTACAAAGAAGAGCTGGAAAACTACAGTCACATACTAGCTCACTGGAAAAAAAAAAAAAGTAAAGATAACATTCTGTGTTGGGTCCTTCCTTTGTCTGGCTCTAATAGATAATTTTAAACATTTGCATGATAGAATAAGAAATATTAAGACCAGAAGTGCTATCAGGCTGCAATGGCCAGAACGCATACAAAGGAGAAATCAGAATTCCATTGACAAACTGGAATCATCATAGAATGGCTTGGGTTGTAAAGGAATTTAAAGATCATCTAGTTCCACCCCCTGCCATGGGCAGGCACACCTTCCACTAGACCAGGTTGCTCAATGTCCCATCCAACCTGGTCTGGAGAAATGGTCTAGCCAAATAAAAGAAAATCAACGCCATTCAATAGGCACACACTCAAAGTTGTGCAGAAACAGGTTTGCCTTCTTGTGAACATCCCAAGTCTCAGACGCTAGGAATGTCTCAGCATGCCAAGTGAAGCCAAGCTTAAGCATGGACTCTCAAAGATGATAAAAGCACTCATCAAAGGCGAAATAATGAAGAACTCAAATAATAAGCACCAAACACCAGGACTTCAGTAAGGCCTTTGGCACAGTCTCCCTGTCCCTACCATCCTCATAGAGATGTTATTGGAAGTACAGGTTGTACATGCAGACAGTGAGGTGGACTGAAAACTATCTGAATGGCTGGGTCCAGGGGATGGTGATCAGTGGCAAAAAGTCTAATTGAAGGCCAGTGAACTCAGGGGTCAATGCTGGGTCCAGTTCTGTTTAACATCTTCATTAATGACCTGTATGGTGGGGCAGAGGGCACCCTCAGCCCAGTTGTTGATGCCACCAAGCTGGGAGGACTGGCTGATATGCCAGAGGATCATGCTGGCATCCAGAGGGACTTTGGCAGGCTGGAGAAATGAGCTGGCAGGTTCAATGAAGGGAACTGCAAAATCCTGCAGTGAAGCCTCCATCCTTGAAGATACTCAAAAGTCACCTTTTGGACAGTCCTGGACAATTGGCTCTGGGTGACCCTGCGTGAGAAAGTCAGCTCAGATGACCTCAAGGCCCCTCCAACCTCAACCATTCCGTGATTCTGTAATTGAGATCTCCTCCTGGAAACCATAATCTCTGTTCCTTTGTTTTCTTTTGCAGCCTCAAAAAGTCAATACAGACATACAGAGAATTGCAACATTATTAAAGTTTATCAGTGATTAAACTTCAAAAAGAAAGAATTTCAATTAAGAAACATTTTATCTTGTGCTTGTTCTTGAGTCAATATGCACCCCCCTGCCATCCCCCTAACTGCAGAAATCTCAGTAAACTAGGCTGGCAAAATGGATACAAAAGACTGTCATTCAGCAATGCCTTCAATCTTTTATATTTTTTTTTTAACAGTGATTTGAAAATGTAAAGTGCTGTTTAAGTGCTAATTATTACTAAGAGATACACACATGCCAACTGAAGTAATCAGTCTAACAAAGCATACTCCCCTAATAGGGCACTGCTTCCCACCAGAAAAATCTTGTGTCAGAAAATGGAACCGATCTTTCACTGGCACCTGAGCCTGGTTGAAACTGGTACACCATATTGTGAGTGGGCATTGTGCCACTCTAACAGATGGACAAAATTGTAAGCATGCCAAAGAAATAGAGTACTTGGTTATTTTTTTTAAGCTAGAAAAATACAGTGTTTCTACACAAAACCAGAGTGTTGCTCAGATGGTCCCTCTTTAGAAGTACATTAAGTCTAAAAGTGAGGGGATTCAATAAAATACCTATGTAAACCATAAACAAGCCATGAGGACTCCTCCATTTGGACTGCTAGACTTACATATAAGCATTTCTAAAGCAAGGATGTATACACCAAGTGTTTTATGGTGTAGAATTGACTGATACCAAATTTATGAGCAACCCATTGACAATGCATCCCAACTCTGTCCTCCTAGACACCAATCCTATTTCAAGAGACATTATTTTCTGGTGTCCTAAATCCACAAATCAATGAAAACAACCTCCTTAGAAGTGAAGGATATGAAGAAAATGCTACACTCAGAGTACCAAGCTTAGTCTTTTTGTAAAGTCAAACTAACAAAAACCCAAACAATTCTTACCAATTCAGACACTTGGGCATTCAGCACCTCCTTCTTCAAAGCTAATTGAGCAACTTAGGGCTCAGCCAGATGACAGCATGTAGGAGTTTAAGTCACCATCTCCAGGTACAACACAGTAATGGATTCTGTGAAAGCATCTACTCCATTGAAAGTTGAAGCAAAGTAAGTTATGTTGAGCTCCTGCAGGAAGTTTTAATTTTTAACTGAAACAGATCATAAACACTCATATATTCCACTAATGTGCCTTGTCTGTGGGGATTGTGCCTTCCAACTAAACTACTACAAATACTCATCTAAACAAGCTCTAAGATTTTCTTGCTCATGAATTACTAAGCAAAGGGGGAAGAATTACCTAGTCTTAAAAGATCACATAAGAACCCACTGTTAGTATTAAATTAGGCCTGAAATCTCCTCGTGTGTCTCCAAACGTGCATACTACTTCAGCTCAGCTCAGTGGTTCACTTAATAATGAAATTAAAATAGCAAATTCCATTCCTAAACATATCCAACCATCACAAACTCATTACACACAGGCTACACTAAAGGAAGCATTTATCCTCTGAATTAGACCATCTTGAAGCAAAAGTTAGCATTAATTGTAAAAAAAAAAAAAAGTTATTGTTTTTCATTGGCCCACTTAAATTACAAAACTGTTATGTTTTCCACTTGCAACTATTCCCTCCCAATGTGTTCAAATAAGAACAGTAGGGCACACAGTTGAAAAATCAGGGCCTACGTGTTTAATAATAGTAAATTCCTCTTAAACAACTGCAAAATAGCTAACAAATTCCCCTTATCTTAACAATAATCTCTTTCACACAGGATACCTAAATACTTCAAATGTGTAGGAAAACCTCCACAATACAAACCTCCAATACCCATAAAACTCTTCACTACAGACTACTTTGCATACTTTATTAAATTAGCAATGAACTAGTAGATGATTAATGGGCGACTATGTAGAACAGAACAAAACAGAAACACACAACCAGAACAAAGTCATTTTCAGATGTCATAGTGTATGTGCAAAGAGTTGATCCCCTATTTAATATCCAGGCCAATATTATTCATATGGACCAAATAATGAACTCCTCATTTTACATTACTTAGAGATCGCCAATGCAGATGGCAAATACATGCAACTGGATCACTGTCAAAATTGAAGACAAAGGAAGGCAAAATGAATACTACAGCAGTTTTAAATCGCCTTATGAATTCCCCGAGAAGCTGCATTAAAATTCAACAAAGTTAATAACCCACAATTCCCTTCAGAACATACCTAAACAGTTGTCAGCTCTTGCTGTCTCCAAAGCCTATGCAGTGGATTTGTCCCCACAGTTGTGTTTAAAACAGCAGGACAGAATGAGAACAACAGATTAGTTCCTTGCAATTATAAATGTTATCCTATCAAAGATGGTAACTTCTAAAACTGTATATTGGGAAAAAGTAACAGAATTGTATAACTTCAGTAAGACATAATTATAGCCCATATAGTGAGTTAAATGCCTATACTTAAAAAAAAAAAAAAGGCGCTACAGATTCTGGCTAAAAGAAACTGTCTATCCAAAAATCCACCAAACCCACAAATAAATCAGGCAAACAAGCTGTAGTATATCTTCAGCTTTACAAAAAACCATTATTTTCATTTGGAAGTCTTCCAGCCTGACACTGATATTTTTCTGATCCCCTGACTGTTTCCACTATTACATATACTTCTTTCTCCATAGTACTCCCAAATCCTACTCAGACATTTTATGAGTTTTTACTCACACACAGACGCACACAAATAAAAATCCTTACATTCATTTTCTTAGGTGAAAACAAGCACTAACCAGTCTTTCACATATGACTTTTGACTCCTTTTCTTTAAAGAATGACAATTCATCAACTAATCTGTGCTACTGAAACAAACAGGTTTCTCAAACTCAGCCATACACAATTTTCACATTGTGGTGCTGCAAGAATAGTCAGGTTCTTTATTAAAGACTTAGATAATCTATCTGTCCGATAGTAGCACTGGCATGCTGCTGATAACAAAACACTATTTGGTTACTGACGACCCAACCATATCAGTAGCATCACCTCAGTCTTTTTGGTGTTTGTTTTGCTTTGATGCTCACTTAAAGTTCATCAATAAAAGCAAACTAGCATCAAAAAACATTTTGATGATTGTATTCAAATGCCAATACAAATGCAGTCCACAAATCCTGAAGGGTTTAACAGTTGTACCCTTTTTTAAGTGCTCCAAAAGAGCCAGGCTACCACGCATCTATTAGTAACAATTTAAATAAATAAATCAATCAACCTTTGATAGTTCTTCTCCCACTCCTTGTAAAAATTTGGTGAGCTAAGCACTATACACATGTGACAGCCAAATCCAGGAACACAGACACATACAACTGACCTGCAGTTTAAGGTCATGCTTGCCTTTAACATATAAAAAAACTAGCTGGACAAAAGGAAATAGGATGATAGAACAAACTGGTATAATCTACTTTTGTGTAGGATTATCATAAAGCAGCTCTATTTGATTAGAAACATAAGCCTGATGCAATGCACAGGGGGGGTTTTTGGTTGTTTTCTCCCACTCTTTCTCACTAACAAAGACTATTCCCCAAAGATAAATTACCTTTTTGGTCTGACCTAGAAAGTGAAGCAAAACCAACTTTTAAACTGCACTTGAACTACCAATATGCACAGGCAGTATCACAGACATTCTGGACCTTGTGCATGTGACATCAGAAGGAAAACATTCTGAGAGCAGATAAGGTATTTTTTATTTGCAGCTTAGAAGACACTGCCTAAGTCTGCTCTTTATATGCGTATATTTTTAAAATGCATGTTCTTTACCTACATTCAGAGTGAGACCAGTTCATGCTTGGGATTAAGAGCTTTGCTGTCACTGGCTCTCAGAATCTATGCAGAATCAAGCTCAGCTAAAAACTTCTTTATTTCTTATTTATCCTATTATTTGAGAATAGCTAGAACTGTTCACAAAAGAAGGAAATTCGTACCACCAAAATGGAAGCATACAAGGGTAAAACTTTCTATTTACTTTACGAAACCACTAAAGATCACCTAGCACCTATCCAAATGACACTTGAAAACCTCCAGTGATGGGGTCTCTGCCACAACTCTGGAGAGATTATTGCAGTGATTGAGTGTTCTTTCTTTCTTGTATCAAGGTGAAACTTCTCCCAGTGCTAATGTACCCAACGCCCCTTGTCCTCTCCATATAGCTTCTTGTGAAGAGAGAGCCTCCATTCTCTTTGTAGATGCCCTTTCCAACAGGAGAAATTTCAAAGGAGAGTCCCTTTCCTATACAAGCACTAATGATCAAACAGTTGCAGGTTGGACTAACCTCCACTTTCAAAAGACGAAAAAATTATTGCAAGGGCAGAAAGTAAAACTGGTTGTGGTTATTGGTGGGGTTCAGCTAGAGAAGACATGGGTACAGTGGTGAACAGGACTGCTGTTTTGGGGGGACCACACCAAGCTGGAGGAATGGGCCTCATGAAAATCAAATACAGCACCATGCAACGATCAAGGCTGTCGGATCGTGTAAAGGAGGAGCTTTGCAGAAACAGATATGGAGTTCCTGGCTGATAAGCTGGAGATGATTCAGTAGCGAGCCTTTGCAGCAATGAAGATGAAAGAAGGAGGGACTCAAATATGTAACTTGGATACAAGTTATGCGTGCAAAGTCTAAATTTCTTTAAGAAGTTGCTAAGGGAAAAGCAGGCAGTGAAGGTGACAGTAAACACTGAAATTGATCTGCAAGACAATGCTGTCAGACTGTAGCTTTCCTTGGCAAATATGCTTAAGAGACACAGCTCCTCCCCGTATTATGATTTAATGTCCAATAAAAAAGATTAAGTGCTGCTTAGTATCTTGCCTTTGCAACATTTTCCTTCCTCTGTATCAATGATATGAATTTCAGTCCAAGAATATTATTAAAATGACACTGTCTTCTAAAAGCTATCAAATCAGCCTTCACAAGTTGTACAAATACTTATTGTAACCTTAATACCGCATTCTTAATCAGTCCTGAGATGTCTTCCATAAGAAAATAATTAGAGTCCTATATAATAGTCTCCAATGGTCATCCTAAAAATTTGGCTCTTGAATTCTTCAAGCAAAGATTATTACCTCTGCCTTACAGGTCTACCTGTACCAACACACTGGAAAGCACATAGCCATTATTTTCATTTGTCTAATTTACTCTACCATTAATAGGAGCAACATCATAAATACAACCACATCCAGTAAAATAGGTGATAAAAGAAAAAATCAACAATCAAGAAGCCAAGGTCAACTTTCATCAAGAAATTATTAGACCAGTTGAAAGAAATGAAACCCACTCAAAGGGATGAAAAATATATCAGAAATGAACAGGAATCACCATAAGTATCATTTGAAGTGGCAAAGATTAAGTTAAACTTATTATATCAGCAGTAGAAATATACAAAATAGTTCCAAGCAATCTAAACTGAATTAGCAGGAGCTATTCACAGCGTCTTACAGCTCACTGTGGACTAACTTACTCCCCTCAGCCTACACTAAGGTCTCTGTGATGCCACAACTATGTTGCTAAGCCAGATCACACAAAGTGAGCTCAGGTACCTCTGAAATACACTGCCAGCTCTGGTTAATCATTACAGGCCCTGCCTATTGAGCTAATATACAAGCACTTCACAGCACAGCTCCCTATGGATTCACCAAATGATTCCTGTATTTCCTGTGGTAGAGCACATTCAGATACCAGACTGTATGTCCTGCACAGTTTTTCATAGTCATGAATTCATGCATTGTTGTGTGTTTATTGAACAGAGCCTCAAGATAATTTTTCCACGACAGTATTTGAACTGCCAACCTGCAGTCAGATCAAATAATACAAGAGAGATCAAAAAGCTAACATGAAAAAACATCTACAAAGGAATTATTCATGTTAAATACAGCTGTCTTACAAAAACTCTGAGTAACACTATATTCAGCATTATAAGCCAGCACTTGCATATTGCAGTAATTTAGAAGGCTTACTCATATGAATAATTCTTTACAATTCATTAAAAATACAAGTAAGGTTCCTAAAGTTTGTCCCCATTTAAGACAGCCCAACATAATGGCATAAAGTATAATAAAATATTTAAGAATAAACATTTGTAGGCTTGATTTCTTTCTAAAATACTTCACTATATTTCTAAGTAATAAAACATTCAGCAAATAAGCCTATTATGAAATGGACTTTTGTTAAAATAAATTCATAGTGTTTAACAGGAATGAGGGACAGCAACCTTTCCAGCACTTCTATCAATAAATACTTGCTAAAGCAAGGGGTTTTAAAATACATTTTATGAGGGGATAAACATTAATAAGTTTAAACAAATCAATCTGACATTTTCAGTTTTGCTGTTCTTCACTAAAAGGTACAAATGCTGAAAATGGACACAATAAAAAAATAAAAGGCAAACAGAACGCTTACTTTCTCTAAATGCTTTACAGTAGCCAAGGAATGACAACAAAAAGAACAGGGCACACAGCAGGTCTGCTCTGCCAACAATCCCAGCAACCTTAAAAAAAAAAAAAAAAAGAGAAAGACGTTTCAAATTATTAGATTTTTATTCTTAGAAAATCTGAGATAAGGGCACAGTCACACATACAAAGTGAAATGCATAAGAGAATATCACTGCATCTCTTTTTTAAAGTTGGTTTACTGAATTAGTGATAACCAGATTTTTAAGACACACCCTAATTTTGATTGGGTATTTCTTAGTATCAACTTTATAAATGATTTGGCTTTAGTTTATGAAAAACTGCTGTTTTAGGAAACGAAGGATTTCACTGAATAAAATTTAAACTCTACACAATTCTGTTTTTTGGATCAAATTGTATTTCAGTAGAATTCTTAGCAAACATGGAAATATAAAATGGTTTGGGTTGGAAGTGACCTTAAAGACCACCTAGTTCCAACCCTACTGCCATGGACAAGGACACCTTTTGCTAGAACAGGCTGCTCAGAGCTCCATCCAATCTGGCCTTGAAACTTCCAGGGATGAGGCATCCACAGCTTCTCTGGGTAACGTGTTCCAGTGTCTCACCATCCTCACAGTAAAGAATTTCTTCTTAATATCTAATCTAAATCTACTCTCTTTCAGTTTCAAGCCATTATATGGCTTTGAAGCCAAACATCCCGAACCCCAAGAAAATTGGCAGCTCTGCTGAAACACAAATCAAGACTGTTAACTTTCAGAAGACAAGCCAGCCTTCAAATTACACTCTGAACACTCAGAACGGACAATTAGCTTCCAGCCTGCAGATTCAGGCCAAAAAAAAAAAAAATTCCCCCTCCAGCAGTTTTTTGTGTTATATTAATTGATTACATTAGAGCCACTTCCAAATGCATCTTGTAACAGAAGCTGTACTAAGGCAAAAGAAAATGAGAAGCGCATCCTGGGACCTTTGTACTCCGGATCCATGCCAACCTGTTTAAATCAAGAGCAATCTCAGGGCTATCAGCAAGCTTTTGTTCAAGCCCCTAAAATGTATTTATAGTAACTTGCAGAGATCCAGCAAGTCATATTTTTGGATCTTCAGTTCTCAAGTACACAAATATCAGGATACACCACAAAATTTTTGTGGAAATTGTGACATGGGGCTGGCAGGTGACTGTATAGGCCCTGATGTTGGAACCTCACTAGAACATACACCCAGAGCAAGTATTGTGGAAACACCCCTGCTTTTTCAGTCTAGCTACACTTCCTGTAGTGCTGAGTTCCATGTTTTTAGGAGATGTACAAAGAGGCCTTTCTGAAGCAGAGCAGAACAGCTACAGGGTTTTATTTAATATTACATTTCAGGGACAAAAGCAGTAACTTCAGTTCTTGTATGGTACACCAGTTGTGCCATTTTGTGTGTGATACAGAAACAGGGAAGCAAAAAGATGAATTGTACTTTCGTTTTGTTTCAAGGCACTTGCTAATCCACTTTCAGGAAAAGGGCATTTTTTCTGTCAGTCTACCACGATGGAGCAACTATTGCTAAATAACATCAGAGAGAAAAAGTGAAGTGTAGAGGCATGAAAGTATGATTGATTCCACTGGAGAGACTCTCTCCCACTTTACCCTCAGCTTCACTTGAGCAGCATAAAAGAAGAAACTGTTGGACTCCTAAATTCATTTCAGGAAAACTTCTTGATTTATCTAACTTCTCCTTTTTTTGTCGTATAGAGGAATAATGAGAATTAACTCAATAGCTGTGGAGTGATTTGAAAGGTGAAAATAATGAAGTGTCATTCTTTTTCAGGAGCCACTCTCGCTAATGAGATAAAAGAAAAGGTGAACTGACACAATTTCAAAAATAAATGCCCACTTGTTACAACAAAGAGATTAAGGGGCTAATAACACATAGCCTCAGATGACTCCAACAGTACAATGTTACCTAAAATGCAAGATCAGGCACATAGACTCTGGTAACAAGGCAAATTTTAAATTAGTATCAGATATATTCTCATGTCTGTGTTTCATTTAGTATTTCATTACTGAAGTGTTACAAAGAATAAGCCTTTTTTAGAAGAGAGAACTACACCACAAGAGTGTTTACTTGTAGGCAGAAAAATGATAGTGTTTTCCTTACATAGGTACTGAAAGCATTACACCTTTCAAGATCTGTTTTACATGACAGATTGTTTTGCTGTATATACCAAAACCCAAAGCAGCAAACAGACAGAGTCTTCACAATTTTATGTCAAAATATGTCATCTCATTTCAAAACCAGGATTCGCAATACTTAAAACTCACATTTAAAATCATGAGGAATGCTTTTAAAGAGATGCTGCCAGACACACACTCATGCTAGAACTGTAGCAGTATAATGACTGCCTCAGTGCAGCAAGATTTATTATTCACCATGTAAATGATCAGAGGCTTTTGTTCACTCCTGGATCTTAGAAGAGACATGATAAATAAGCATGCTACCTTTTTCCCCCCTCTTCTTCTAATGTTGGCCCAAAGCATATGCAAGTCTTCAAACTTCAAACATGTAAGATGACTGCATCACTTGTAATTTATTTGACGAGACAAAGGGCTTATTAATATCTGTGCACTGATATAAATATATTTTTAGAGTCAAATGGAATGAGGAATAAGACTATGGATATTGATAAAGGAGTCGATAGACCTATTACAAAGTTAAGACTCAAGCGAGATTTCTCTTTACATGTCAGGACATCAGAAGCATTGAAGGCTTATTTTACTTTGACATGTAAAACTGGTTTTGGAGAACAAATACAAGGGGCCCTTCTGACACTAGCACAATGTGCTCTCACAAAGAAGTTACTGTGCAGGCAAGCAAACACTAGAGAATGATTGACAGGATGTTTTAGTCACACTGCCAAAAATGGTATCAAATTACTAATACATAACTTTACACCATTTCTAGGTTTCCAATACATGCAAGCCCTCCAGTTAGCTAAGAGGAATAGCTTTCAATAACCTTTTCCCAGACAATCATGTGCAAAGCAAATGCAAGAAGCCGAAACCATGGCATATTGTGAATAAATTAAAAATCAGTGCCACATATGTAGAATAAAGTGCACTGAGAATTCAGTGTTCATTGCTAGGACAAAATCATAATTAAAGCTAGTAAGCTTCAATTAAAAGCTAGTATACTTTTCCTCTAGCCCAGACCTTCCAAACTCTAACAAAAAATACTCAAAACAATCCCATATTGGGATAATGTTGTATTTCATTTATTCATTATTACAAGATTAAAAAATCAGTGACCACATCCAGCAAAGCCACTGGCATAAGACTAAGATTTTCTTAGCTATGAGTGCAAAAGAGCTTTTTATGAACACTGTCTTCACTAGAATTTTCACACAAGGACTTTGAGCTATGGTCACGTATTTTAACTGGTTGCTATATGTGTGCCATGTTTTTATTCTGCATCTTTACAGCTTCAACTTCCAGTCGCTGCTATGCTTTTGCCTGCACTACTACAGGGCCCACTCCTATCAAATTTGTGTTCCCCATGTACATAATTACAGACTGTGACAAAAAAAAAATCCTTTAATCTTCTCCTTCATATTAAAAATATAAACCTACGGAGTTTGATCTCTCATGACACAGGATGATTTTCAGTCTTTTAATCATTTTCATGGCTCTTCTGAGCCCTCTCCATTTTTCCCAGTGTTGACCTTGCAGCACAGATGCAAAACCGGATGCAGTATAATAATAGTGACATAAAAAGTTCATATAATGCCCCTGCTTCAATTTTCTATCTCCTTGTTTTTTTATCAAAGCAAATGGAAATGAAAAGTAATTAGGGAAATTCAGCAGTTAGGGAAACTGTAGCTTAGTGCTATCCTTCTTTAGCTATTGTACTTATATAATTTAATTTATCTTCCTTAATAAGGCCTAGCCCGGTGGAATTACAAGCCTTTGGAAGTACTAATCATAATATTTGATTGTTCTATTAAGACATTTGCCAAGAGAAGCATAAGGAATATATAAAAGCAATGTGTAGAGTATAAGGCTATGACAGAATGAATTAGTCAAGATGGTCAAGAACTTTAAAGATAAAAATCATTGGAGATAATTCTTCAACACTTACACATTCAGTGTGCACTGGATGTACAGCAAAGAGCAAAGCAGCTAAAAGAGAGGACTTTGGAGCCAGGTTGAGCCGTCTTCCTTTATTACTGAATTGCAGTCCACCCAATAATATGGAGAACACATCAACCATCAACACTGAGATAGTGCAATGCAGAATTATATTGATGACATGGAAACCAACTGGGTAGAAGCCTCCAGCAAAAAGGTAATTAATTCTATATAGAAACAAAAATATTAAGGTTAGAAATTACAACAGTGGTTAGAAATATGCAAATAGAAAAATGAAACAACCCCATTAAAAACCCATATGCACACAAAAAAAAGCTGACACATCTCAGTACACATGGTGATACCATTTAGCCACCACAATCAGCTAGAAACAATGTCCTAATCTTTACTCTGAGGTATTCATATGGAATACCATATTCAGCACAGTATTTATCCTCTCCAAAGACATATGTTAATGCCAATACGTTAATCATTCATAAAGTTACTTAGAACTGGCTTTTGGTCAACAACATGAACTCAGTGTTGCAACACAGGAGTGCCCTGTGGATAAACAACCCAACCTACTGGGGGATACCCCTGGGCTTAAGAGCAGCCATGTTCAAAAACAACTTGATAAACTTATGTTAATTAAATCCACACAGTGAGGAAACTAATATGCACAGAGACTGTGATTTCCACTGACATTCTAGCTGAAAAGGTCCTAGCATTTGGACTGACAATGTTAAAACTCTCTGGTTACAATCAGTATCCATCCAGAAAGTAGTCAGCATATCTTAGTAACTAATTTGTGAGGTTGGTTAGAGAGACACTTCATACAAGTATTAGAATCAGAAAGAAGTGTGAGTGAAAATTCAGTCTAAAATCCTACTCAAGATAGGAACTCTACAGTAAAATGGAGAGTGAGAAGAAAAGGCAGAAACATCTTGTCGTTATCCATATACTTTTATTAGTAGACGAGATATACAGAAACTTAGTTTGAACAGGGAATTTTATATAGTGCATTTGGTCAATCTGCATCTGGCATAAGTGAAATCTATTTAAACCCCCTAACCTATTATAAATATGATACACATAAAAGTTGGAGCATAGGGAAATTAAGGAAACCAATTTCTTACTTGTGAAAATAGCATTTTATGGACCATCTCCACAGGCTCATCTATATTTTCACATATAGTAATGATTGTATCCCAGTTCGCAATTTAAACTAACCAGGATGTTACTAGAGATGGGATATACCACAGAGACCTTCTAAAAAAAAGGAGAGCATGTACTGTGTAATGTACTGAAAGCTTTAATAGGTTTAGGACTCTGACGTTCTATTCCGTTGCATATTTTTTGTGAGGAAAATGTGAAGAAAACCCAACAGACAGTGAAACCCACAGTGCTAGGTACTTAAAACACTGACACTGCACTCAAGACTCGAAGTTTTTGCTTGAATGTGAGAACTAAAGAGTGGGAATATTTCTTCCACACTTACTTAGTCCCTGGCTTAGAATGGACACAACTGCAGACCGAGCACTGGGGCCCCATTGACAACGAGTCACATGGGGAAAATAAAGAAGCTTAAGACTGAGTCCTCAAAGATTCTCTGCATTACTGTGACCAACTTCTACTGCTTGCTCAAATCTTTGTGCAAAAAACATGAGCTAAGCAACTAGAGAAGTAATCCTCTTAAGCCTTTAGTTATTTGAGAAAACCAGCAAGACATATATATATATGCAGACATCTCCCTGGCTAAGATTCTCAGATACAAACGCTCACTTAAGTTAGAATATCAGGGGAAAGAGGTGGGAAGACTATTCAGTGATGTAGTGGCAAAAGGCCACAGTACATTGATGGTATTTATAAAATAAGCCATTTGACAGGTAGCAGGAAAGCAGGGAACAGAAACTACAACAGCAGGATAAGTGGCAGCATAGCTAAATTAAGGGAACATACACCTCCTGGTTCTTTGATGATGTGACCTACATACTAACTATACTGCCCCTAGTACCAGCTATATAAGAGCATAAGATAAAATCTCTGACAGGTACATAGAATGTAAAAATAATATATACGTTACTAAAGGAACAAATAGAAAATTAAAACTTCATTTGAGATTAAGGTAGAAAACATGAACACCCTATCTAGGGAAGGTATCCAACTACCCTCCAGATACTTTGTTTCTCTGCTTTTCTGTTGCCTCATCCCTAAAATCAATTGAGCCAATAGATGTCAAAAAAACATTCAGACCTCGAGCAAAAAGACAAAGCTCACCTGAAAGTTAGGACAGTTAGTGGTCGATATGACTTATGACTGGTATTGCTGCTGAGTTTGCTACCCCAGAAGTCATGATACCACAGGTCACCAAGTGGGGTTTCTGCCCTGAGGTCCTGAAAGGAAACAACATAAATTACCAGATTCTTAACATTTCTCCTTTGTTCAAAGCAGCTAAAACACAAAGAAGTTTCAGCTAATACAAGTTCACACTGACATGGACATAGCAGGAGTTTTGTTGGCTCACTATCGACATTTGACAAGGTACCCAAGTTTGCAGTGAAGGTCACATCTTGAATGCCTGTCATTATAAAGGTCCTGATCTTGGATTCTGTAAGCAGGCATAACTATATGAAATTTAGAGCTATGCATATTCACATCAGTTTATAAACTGGTCAAGAGGTGAAATATGAAGCACATAAACCTCTTTACCTTACAATTTTGTAAAAAGCCTTTGATTTTAGGTCTAGGTTATCTTGTGAAGCAGGCTAACTACAAACTGCTGCAAATAGCTATATTTTTACCAGTGTCTGTAGCACAGCTACTAAAGAAAGCATGAAAGCAAGAAGATTAGAGAAAGAAAGCAATTTCTGAAGCATTACTCTGCACAGGACACGATCAAATTGCTTTTTTAATTATAATTTCTTAATACATGAAATCAATAATCAACATCTCTGTATACTGCTCTGAAAGACTAAAAGACAGAAAAGTAATGAATTACTTTAATTTGGAGTGAAATAGGGATCTATTAAAAAAACCCAAAACATTGCAAAAGAAAAGTCCACTCTTTCCTTTTATCTCAAAGCCACGTTGATAATGAAAAAATCCAAACAACTTAGGCTTTTGAATGGAAAGCATATACTTTGGAGAGGAAAAATAAGGATCTCGGTAGCACCTGCCTCAGTTTTCTACGAGGACAAGCGTGGAAACTCAAAATAACATGCACCTGTCCCTTTTCTCCACTTCCCTGGTGCAATTAAATACCAATTTATGCTATAGCAGACATGCAGCTTAAATTCACTTGAGACAGAACCTAAAAAGAAAACTGTCCTAGCTAGTATTACGCCTGTAATCAACACATTACTACTCTATCCCCACCTTCTGCCCAAATGACAGCCAAATTTCCAAACCCTGGTGACTGGCTGCTGCTAAACTGAACCTAAAATTACTTATTTTTCCTCTTAACATATTCTGACTTTCATCCATCAAAAAATTAAAATAAAAAAAAAATCCAAGAAGAGATTTATTTCTATCAGTTGATCCAATTTGGCCAGTATTAGCCAACTGATTAAAAAAGAGGTAGGGAAGGGGAAGTAAAATAAAATTCCTAGCACACTGTCCAATGAACCAAAGTGTTCTCCAACATGTTACCAATCAATAATCAGAAAAGAGAGCAGGGATAAAACTGCAATCTGAAAAGTCCTATACTGCAGCTGTCAATTAAGGCACTCGCAGGGAAACTCTTAAGAAGTCAAAACTCATGGGGGATCCTATTTGGGCGTAAGAATTATCAAGGTGAAAAGTTTCTTCAGAAACCCTCTCACAGATGTTTCTGCTGCCAAATAATAGGAAAAAATTTCTTTATTCTCCCAGGACCGCAATTTTAGCCTTAGGCACCAAAATTCCTGTCACATTTCTCATTGGTATGCACAAACCCTAAAGGTCATAATTTGACTCTCAGAGTAGGAGCGCACTCAACCAGCAGCTTACTAAGTCAATACAGCCTGCTTTTCCAGGGGCAAGTTGGGACAGGGATGTACACCAACATCTCTTGAAGTCTTTGCACTCTGCAGGGGGCAGTTGTCAGAGGGTGGGGTGGCCCTCAGACTGGTTTTCAAATCAGAAGCACTGATCTTTATGTACCTTTGCCAAAGAAAAGGACTATGAAAGAGAGACTTTTTCAGTAAAAAAATTTAAAAGTATGTCACAGATGGTCTTCAATAACTTGAGATGGGAAATATATTTGAGATGTAGAAGGCTTGATTTCCCTTTCCGCTATAATCAGTCATCTTTTGTCTTCCATCGGAAGAATGCAGGAAAAGCTGAGTGCATGGAATTACTTAGCGATTAGATTACACTTCCATATGACCTAAAAATCTTCAATCATGTATCTTGCTCTTGTATCCAAGTTCTGTGAGAAAGTTTTTTACATTAATTTTCCTACTCGGTGGACTTACCCTAAAATAGGAATGATTTGCTCTAAGAGACACAGTTGTTTAAAAGCTACATATGATTTCCTCTTTTAGAATCAAAAGTGGATATCAAGGAATCTCTAAATATTTGATTAGCAGCAGCTTATAGACATCAGAGTTCAAGACTTGAAGAAAGGTCAGTTTTTCTATACAGAGGCTTATGGAAATGACATATTGTGTCTGAAGCTCTGCCTAATCCAACTGTTTGCCTTGCCAAGCTAGTAAACAAATAAAGACAAAACTCACTGCTGTGTACCAGTTAAAATGCTGCTTAAAGTGACAAGAAAGCATCTCGAAAACAGCCTTCAACTCCAATAAAATCTAGTAACAGAATGTTCCATGATATGTGGGGTCATGGGGTCAACTAATGGTGTATCTTTCGCTTAAAAAAAAATAAATTGCAAGATTGGGGTGATGGCAGCCAGTAAATTAACAAAAAGGGCACAGTGCAGTACCCAAGAAAATGCTAGTGTAGTAATGCTCAGTAAATCCACAAAATTATTTCAACTGATGTTTCTCCTAATGAATAGGAACCAAATATGCTATGCTTTGTTTAATAAACTGTGCCATTGGTAGATATTCTCCCACTCCATTAAACTGGTTAACTCTTTGTCTCTGCATTTTGATTGTGGATTTTGTATTTCCATATATTCATGACCTCTATGTTAAAATTATATTGTCACAAAAATCTCATTTTAATATCTAGGGAATAACAGAGGATTTTGATGTGAAAAATAGAATCAGCCTCACAGTTTTTGAAACATACAAACTAGGTACGAATTAATTTATTTAAGCAGTTGGTTGAATCTCTCAGCATTGCCAACAGCTAGAATTCTGATGCAGGTTGTTGGGTTGCATGGATAAATTGAAACATTTTGAAAGTAAAGACTGAAAGAAATGAAAAGAGATTACAAGTGTGGAAATTGCACATTAACTAAACAACTTGCCTTGTTTCAACACCAGTGTTTTGTTCATTCTTTCAGGAAATATTATACATAGGTCCCAAAGAAAACTTTGCAGAATGAAACATTGCCAGGAGCTGTGCAATCTAACACACAATACTTCTTAAAAAAACCCCAAACAGCAACACTATAGGTTCTTAACCTGTATGCAGTATTCTCTTGAAAGCTTTGAGATTTATTTCCAAGTTGGCAGATGTATTTTTCTCCCATACATTTATAACTCAAGGTATGACTTACACATGAATAATAGAAATTTGTCTAAGAAAACAGTAATTCCGCATGATTCTAAAAGGCACATTGTGATAAGTTGCCTCCCAATCTCGTGCAAGGCAAAAAAGTAAAAAGTGAATATGAGTCTCCACATTATCCTCCTTGTAACCCCATGGCTTCAGGAAAACAGAACAAACAGATGAATGTGATTACTTTTACCTTGTGCTTCTCCTTCTAAACATTTAACAAGTACCTTCCAGAACTGCATAAAAGCTGGAACAGCAAGACCCATCCATGGATATAGGCTCACTCACTGCTACATGTCACGCTATGAAGTGTCTCAGCAATTGAAGACACTCAACTCCTCAAAGTCAGAAGAATCTCAGCCAGAGGTTTGTTTTGAGTCACATGTTAATTTCTAAGCATTTCAAGGATTGTTCATTGCATGTACGATCAGTTTTAAAATAGAACACAAGAATGCTCTGCTTCTATTAAAAAAAAAACAAAACTGTTGTCACAGGAACATTAAGTGGGGAAGGAGCACAGGAAAAGAAAGCTTTGCTTTCTCCTGTAACATTGTCATGTTATAAACCACAGGTGCTGCACCCTACAATAGCTTAGTGATGCATTACATAACTTGCAACTAGTTTGTTTCACTGGGCTTATTCATCTGTGACCCTGAGGAGATACTGAAAGAAGTCTATGAACATCAGTGGATATCAGAAGTCTATTCGCACTCTCACTGACTTAGAAATGAGCATAAAATTAGACCCACAGGCAGTCATGATGTACAGGTACACTGTGAATAAACTTTACTAAACATCACATCCAACATTGCTGCAACCTTAGGTAATGCTTTATTAGATGATAAGCAGAGAAAGTCCATTTGGAATGGCAAAAAGAGCTCCCTTCCCCTTGACCAGATATCAACACTCATTAAGCAGAGCATCATACTTGCAAAAGAATGAAAGTAGACACATTCTGAGGTGGGAGGGGTAGTGGGGGGAAAGAAGCTGTTTGTTAACTCCTTTGTTTCTGTATTAGAACTCCAGTCATGTTATTGAAACAGCTTTAGGAATAAGATTTTGTTAAGCAGACTTAGGTTTCTAGGTTTTTGGTAGAGCGGTGCTGCACAGCTAATGTTTGTCAGCCGTAAATAAGGCTTATTTGAAGAAATACCCAATTAACACAAAATGGAAAAATGAAGTAAAAAGAAAAAATAGCAGAAGGAAGGGCTGAAACTTTGGGCATACTTAGATCAACTGTTGCATTACTTTTTTTTTCCTATGACCATTTATGCCAAAGGGCGTGAGGGAAAGAAGAGAGACAAACCTTATTATTGATGATGGCTTCAGAATCATCGAAGACAAAATCTCCATCATAACTGTTAGCAAAACAGAGGAAGGAAATTAAAGCCACAACCATTTTAGCCCAGTATGATGGAAGGAGGAGCCATGATACATCATGGTCCAGATTAGGTTCTGTTTGTGCCATTCTGTAAAATGCTTGTTCCAAGTTGAGAGCTTCAGCATTATGCTGGTTGAAAATCTGAAAGAAATACATACAAATACATAATTATAGTTGCATTTCACTAAAAAAGAATTAAAAAATGGAGCGTTGGGTTGGAAGAGGACAAAGTTGCATGAAATTCCACACAACATTACTTTTTTTTTTTCTCAGTGCATTTCACAATTACTGGAACATACCTAAACATAATTTTATACTTCCAATGGGGAAGTGAAGGCAGAGTTTGTCACCATTGGAGCACAGAGATAAATACAAGAAATTCTTAGATTCTAACTTAAAGCTCTGGCATAGGTGAATTCTAAAACCTAGAGCAAATCACTGCTTTTTCTGTTTCTTACTGTTCATTTCAAGTAATACAAACAGAGGCATCATGAGGATTGTGGAGCATTTATGAAGTTCTGTAGAGGACGATAAGCATTATAATTTCCTTCCGCGTGTGAAAAGCAAACATCATCAATTGGCAAAAGAGCTCTACTCTCTTCTGTTAATCAAATTAAGAGACCTAGTCTCACACATTCCCCCATGCAAGGAATTCATACAAGCATCACAGATAGACATATGGAGATAGCAGTTAATGCACTAGGCCCTAAACCTCAACAATTCAAACCATGAGACAACATGAGTCCTAGAATTAAGCCTGGACTAGTGTTCACCAGATCATTCTGCAGATCTCAAGTACAAGGCTAAATTCCACAGCTGCGTTCATGGGCTCATTAGGTTGTTGAGGTAGATGAAAAGGACCCTGCAATCCAAACACACCGAGCAATCCGTCAGTGTAGAGGTACTAAGGCTGGAGGTTTACATTCATGAGCCACCTTTTCTTGGAAGGGTCTCTTTCAATGCTCCAAAGCCAGCCTTCTGCCTGGACTGATATTCTGCCTCTGCTTCTCTGGTGCTCTGGCACTACTGTGAGCGGTCTTATTTTCAAGTGGTGGTATAAAAGGTGAGGGGAGGAGGTTATGAATGGGAAACTGCAGTAAAAGCAGGACACAATATGAAATTTTTATTTGTAAGCCCAAGAATGACAGGCACATATACTAGTTTCTTTTTATTTATTTGCTTTTCAAATCAACCGTTGCACTCCTGAAAACATTGCATTTGAGATCATTATACAATCCAGGAAAAAACCTTCGGTGCACCCCTGAGAGCATTGCATTTAATGTCTTTGTATGATCTTGGGAAAAAGCTCCGGTCTCTGGGCTTCTGGAACAGACTTGACCATTAGAGCTGCTATGGCAATTGCTCTGTAGCTTTCTCTTTTTGCAACACTAAATTCCAGTCTCCGTGTATTCCCAGTATACACGCGTGCACAGGGACAGGCGGTACTCCCTGCCACACCAGTGCCCCTCCTCGCTTTGGGGACCGCACAGCGCTGCTCCCAAACCCAGATCCAGCCCGTAACCTGGCGCTGTGCACCCTGAGAGGCTGGAGCTCCCGGGCTCAGCAAACCAGCCGCTTTACGAGCCAAACCTCTTCTCAAAGTAGTTCACCCCTGTGCTCTTAGTTTGAGGAAACAAAGGCGGGAAGCGTGGCTGTCCACCGAGGGACGCGCAGCGCGCTGCTCCCCGCGGCGCGCACACACAGCACCGGCACCGCCAGGCGATTAAGATGTTTCACCTGCTCAACATTCATTTCGCCCCGAAAGTTTCTCCGAATTACGCTTGCTCTATTTACCCGACGCACAGCTGCCTGCCAGCCCTCTTCCCCGCGGTCCGGGAGGCCGGCCCGGGGGAGGGGAGGGGAGAGGGGGATCCCTTCCCGGGGCAACGCGGTGCCCGCGGGCGGTCCGAGTGGCCAAGGGACCGCC
>VWZF01006832.1:173987-193914 GCA_013396755.1 Sclerurus mexicanus | reverse complement strand
GGTCGGGTGAGCCGGGACGTGCGGGGGCTGCCCGGCCCGGGGCAGCCGCGCGTTTCCGAGCGCCCCGCTCCTCCGTCCAAGGCGAGGCTGCGGCGGGAGTGCGGAGCGAGAATCCCCCTAGGGAAGGGGGGCACGTGTCGGAGTGTCGCCTGTCCTAGCGGGGATCCTGGGCTGAGCTGGGCGCCTTAGGGAAGCGTTCCAGCCTCTCTGTCAGAGGCCCTGGCTCTGGCGGGGTTGGTGGCGCTGCCCCCGCAGCACGGGCACTGTAAGGAGGCAACAAAGGGGCTGTATCAGGTGTACTTAAATCGTACGTTTCATCACCGCGGTTTCCTTGTAGAAGGAAGTGTGGTCAAACTGTTAACACCGAATGTTCGGCAGGAGCTTCCCTTGAAAAAGCCCACTGAAATCTTTCCGTGCTGAAATTGGATGAGAAACCTTGGAGCTGTGCCGGGCAGTGACATACAGCTTGGAGTGGGATTTTTAAGATGTTTGTGTTATCAAGTGTCAAATCAGCAGCGTTTTTTCATGGCTTGGTAGAGGCTTCAGCTCTGCAGTGGAAGCGCAGCTTTGGGGGGGCTGCCGCCCCTAATTTGCCTATTGACACCTGCTTAGGAACATCTGCTGCAACACGGGCAGCTCAGCTGCCTGCGAGGGAGGAGCTGAGCCAGCACAATTGCCAGGCTTGTGTATTATTCCACTATACATGTGAAGCTCCTGCTTCTGAGATGGTAGTCTGTAACTCGCGCTTGTTTAGCAGCTAACACAAAGCATCCGAGGTGCTTCGTCGTTGTGAAGTGGTGGAAACCTGTTGTCATCAAGCACCCAAAGCTCTCTTCACTGATTTCAAACTTCTGGCCCCTATCTTACAAGAGCTAGATGCGCAAAGACCTGCAAACCAGTAAATTGAGCCTTGTACTTTAAAACTGTCTTGTCTGTTCTGGCCTTGCCCCCAGCTTAGTGATTCAAGTGGGTGCAATCAGGAAGCTTTGTGTTTTATAATTTGCCATCATAAAATGATAGAGGTAAAAGATGTCTTTATGACTTTGGGAACATTCTGCCTTATAAATGCAAGATAAAATGCGAGATAATCAGCAAAAGCATGATTTCTAGGTTTCTGCTCCTACAGTTCAAAGCATTGAGATTTATATCACTTCCTAAGAATAGCCAGTTTGCCATACTAGTTCATGATGGTTGATGTCTATTTCCTGACGTTTCCTTACCCTTTCGACTTCCACCCCCCAACCACCACAAATATGTATTGTAAAGTCAAATTCTTGTCAATGAGAATTCTCAAATTCAACAATCTTCCTGAGATCTCAATAGTAACACACTTTTAATTTGTCTTTGCTAATGAAAGGGCCCCAAATCAGAAGAGTGGTGTCCAATTTTGCAAGAAATTCCTTAGTTAGGGAAGACAGTCTATCATGTATTTAATGGTATATTTTGTAACTTCTAATGAAGTAAATGAAATTTCAATTCATGCTTAAATTCACACATATGTAAATTTTTTAACTTAAACATATGTAAATATATGTAAAGTTCTGTGAATCAGGGTTGAGATTTGCCTCACCAGACTCACTGTGACAATTGCTAGACTTGTACTAGTTGAGTCACTTTGACATTTCTGTGTTACATTTTGTTCTGTAGCGAGTTTGACTTTATCACATTTGCTGATGTGCATGGACCATTAGTAGGAATAAATACATCACATACTCATCTTAGTAGCTTCTTTGCTCACATTTCTTATACATCTGCACCTCCTTGATCTGTGCTTTATAGCTAGAATTTAATTTGTTTGGTGAAAGTCTGCTGATATCATCAGTTCTGGTCATATATATATATATATATACACACACATATATTTCCATACAGCCAGATGCACAGATGGTATAAATCACCTCATCACCACTTATGTCAATATAACAATCGTGATTAACATTTCCTTATGAACTAGTCAACATAAGCAGAAGACCCTCCTTCCTGTTATTTTCTATTTTGAAATAAGCCTTTTTCTTAGGGTTTTATTATTTTGCTTTTAATAATATAGCAGCTTTTATGATGACCCTTTTAATTAACATGAAGAACTGCAGAGCAAATACCTGTTCTGGAGAGTTCCCTAGTTCCCTCAAAATCTGATTCAAATCAGCTATAGTTGCATAATTTATCTCCACTCTGCTTCTTCAGAGGGTTATTATAGCACTTCAATTTGAAACAGTTCCTAAATACAATGCTACTTTCTTTTTCCAATCTGCAATTTCTAGGAGGGTTATGTGTATGAACAGAGTATCTCCTTGCTCTGTAGTTTTCTCAGCATGCTAAATTGATCTGCCTAAGTGGCTATTGCATCCTTCTTTTTAGCAGTCTGCCATTGCAGATCTGCACAAAGGCCAGCCTTTCCCTTCTAAGAAAGGAGTGTGCAAAAAACGTCATATTTCATCGCAGTGACTTTGCAGACAAGAGAATAAAATGTCAGGGACTGTGGTAATGCGGGATTCAACCAAAACGTTTCAGAAGCTTAAAAAGGCTGTCAGTTGATTTTGGAACAGCTGCATCTTCTCCATGGCCTGGATTTTGCCATCATAAATATGGCAGTCGTCATTGAGCACGACTGTTTTTGGCTGTAGGTAGGTCACTACCTGTTACGTGGTTGATGCCTGCACAGGCATTATATATGCAAATATTTTCATAAATAATTTGCATTATCGTTAGTAGTGTTTTGGTGGCCTCCTCCTCTAGACAACTGGTGTCCCGATAATTCCTCTGCTATGGGGCATTTTAAGGAGCAGAATGTCTTAGGTAGCTTGTTTTGTATGTCATGTGTTGTATACGTGTGTGTGTGTTTATATGCACACATATATGTATGTAGAGACAGGCAAACTCGCATGCCTGTTGCAGTTGCAGTGTTGATCAATCATAAGTCATAAAACCAAATTACTAGTGAAACAAGTTAAACAAGACTGTTGCAACAGCAATGTAATGAATGGAGCTTGTTTCCTATTTTTTCTGTGTCTCATATTCCTACACCTCCTTGCTTTACTAACTGCAGTTCCCCTCATGACCCATATAAGTAATTTCATTAAGATCCGTTGATATTCCTCACTTTGCTTTTTGGCTTGCCACTTGTTTCAGGTTCACTTTATGACTGACCAGAGCTGTGAGTGTGTTCCCTGGTCCACAGCCTGCTCAGACTTCCTGGCCATCCTCATAGAATTAGTGACAGCTGAGTGGCTCAGTGAAAGTGTCTTTAGGGTTGCTGTCATTTACACAGCCATTATGGGCTTTTTTGTGAAACATGCGGGAACTGAACATGCTTGAGGCTCCTGTGCTTTGATAACTCTGGAATAAATGGTACAGAGGTTAGTAGAAGAGGATTGACAGACAGACCCCACAACTTTATTGTCCTTAGAATTGATGTTTTCCATGAAAAATTGAATCCATTAGTCCTGTTACTGTAGACACATCCTTGCTCACTGGTTGAGAATGAGCAGGTCCATTGACCAACAATGACCAACATTTCACTGCTACTAAAATGACTGGGTAGATTTGAAGATTATGCCTTGCAGTCTTAACTTATGTTAAATTATATATTTATATATACTTTCATTTATTGTATTTATTATATATTTAGTATCTATTTAATCACACTCTGTCCCTCCCCTAAACAGGTAGATAAGAAATATATTTAAAAAACAGTTAATTCTGAAAGTGAGAATTATGCCTTGCTATAGAAGTGATTGTGGAATGTGTTCTTGTCAATATAGAATGAAAATACAGCAGGTCAAACAGTTCTGAATAACAAAGATTCTGCTATTTTGTTGTTCTCTGAATCATAAGAATCCTCATCACTACTTCTCACTACAGTATTTTAGACATAGTAAAAGCTATACTTTAGCTTTTATAGGAAAAATACATAGCCATCTATCAATAATAAACCTAAGCCTTTCAAGGAAAGTACCAATGCAGTTATGCCAACTCATTACAAGTTCAGCGTTAATACTGAACTACTTCAATCTGTGCATCTGCCTGGCTTTTGTTACGTTAGAGAAAATACACCCTCTCTTTGCCAGACATTGAAATTAAAATAACTATCTATGCTTGACACAAGGAAGCAGAAGACCAAAAAAAGAAAATTTAAATGGAAAGTGGAACCCTTAAGTAATTTTCAAAGGTACTCAAATTCCCTTCCTAAAATTATTTCAAGCTGTACTAGGAAAAGACTGGAGACGTAGTCAGAATGAGTGCATGTGCTCATGATATGATTTTAAAATATTTTCAAGTTTTACATTTTAAAATTGTATTATCCTAATCAAAAAGCTGTACAAGCATCTCTGCTGTCAGAATCAATTTGTAAATAGTCTTTTAACTATACACACACATGCAAATATGAATAAAAATAGGCACTTTTAAAGACTGCTCCATCTGTCCTAAGGTTAAATTTATTGGGACTGTATTGCACACTATATGAAATTGTATTGGGCAATACATTAACAGATTAGGAAAATTATAATCTGCTGCTAAAATCCAACACCATCTAAAGTAGCTTCTCTTGAAAAGCATTTGAAACAATGATCAGAGCACCTGAAAAATTATTTACCTTTTCCTGAATTACTAAATGTTATCAAATTGGACCTTTGTTTTGCACTCCTATAAGTCATTTGCTGAAGTGAAATACTAGTGTTGAATGTGGTAAATCAGTCAGATGATGTAATTTTGTAGTGAGTAGTATGAAATTATGTGAGGTACAATAAAGAATGAATTGGGGCCCTTAGATTTTCCTGCTATTTTTAACTTTTCAACTATGTGTCTAACCTTTTATTTCATTTGCACAGACTAGCTTACTTAACAATGGGTTCCATTGAATCCAGAAAGTTCATCTGCATTTAAAGAACTCCATGACCAAGGCTTATATTTAAAAAGTAGGAGGAAAAAAGGGATCTTTGAAGCTAACCCCAAAAGATAAGAGAACTCCAGGGAAATATATACCATGAAACACTCTATAATATAATGAAAAAAAGAGAGATGTTAATAGTATATGAATCATATTAACCCAGTTTATAACTGCATCAGTGTTTGAGGTATAGCTGGCAAGCAGCATGATCCAACAGGCAGCCATTAGACAGCATCAGACTACAGGCCAGGACATCAGATAGTAACATTGCCATAAAATGCAGAAATGATTTTAAACTTTTCTTGTTGCTTGTATTTGTGAAATTAATTTTTTTTTCTTACTAAAATAATTTTGTTTCATGCAGTTGTGGCTAGAAGCATGAGATCATACAGTAATGCTTGCATTTTTAGTGTCTACCCAAGAAAGCACTGAGATATTTAAGCCATATGAGTTACTGTGGAATGTAGTTAAAGTGGCTACTTTTAGATAATTTCCAGCTGTGATTTGTAAATAACATTTTTCTTTCTTTTCCTTCTTGCTCAGGGGTAATTATGGCTGTATAAGAAATTTAAGAAGGAGTAGTTTATCTTGTTTTCATCAAGAGTGCTTGGCAAAGGAAAGCATCTCGCTTTAAAGGTGGAAAACCTGAGGAATAATGAGATAAAGTCTTCTTTCCATGATTGCACAGTAATTCAGTGGCAAGAACAAGAAACAGAACCCAACAGAGCTTGGTATAATGTAGCATTTTTCTTCCTCTGGGGAATTCCTGGGTTTCAGAAAAACTTCAGCTGAGCTGACAGAAGAAAGGTAAAATCACCACAGTTTCATAAGAGATAAACTGCACTCTTCCTCTCCTGCCCATCCAAGATTCCTCCATCTTAGGAGAAACAGTTTTTCAACTAACCATTTTTCTTCTAGAAAACCTTGTCCACTGGGAAGTAGAGTTGATAGGAACATCCCTGGGTGTGCTGCCACAGTCTGAATTCTGTGAGCCTCTCTGACCTCCTAACCAGGGAGAAAAAAAGATAGTTCTCTTTCCCCACCGTGACTTCAGTTCTGTGGTTCCCAGCCTTGAAGATTTTTGCCCATTATTTTGACTGTGTCCTGTGAGGATATTATTCAGAAAAATTGCACAACCATCAAAGGAAGCCTGTTTATGTGGCTCCTGAAACAGTCCCTTCTGCATAAGCTGATCTCAATAATATGTTGTCTGTTGAGCACCTGGCTTTGTACTGACATGTTTTTCTTATTCTTCTGTTGCCTACTAGGCCATAATTATTTCCCCACCACCACCACCCAGTAAGCCAAGGCCTGTGGCTCAGTCTCCCATTGTGATAGATATTACAGAAAACCAGAGGAAAGACAAAATTCCTGCCCCAAAGGGATCACTTGTACCCCACAATTTTGCAACATTTAAATGGGTAGAGCAACATTTATTGAATAATATTTGATAGATCTTGTAGGGAGTGAGGTAGGAGCATCCTTCCATTGGTGATGTTTTTTGCATTGACACAGGCAAACTATTTATGTGCTCTTCTGTTCTGAAACTGCTACAGAGCTCATTAAATCTCCTTTTTGCAAGGAAGGCCTGGGGGCTATTAATTACTCTGTTTTTCCATATATAAAATGGGCAGAATGCTACTAATCTGTTGACAAGTCTGCACAAAGTCATCCAACTGTGAAATAATACTGAAAATTTCATTTTCTCAGAGATACTGTCATCTCCTCATGTTTTTTTTTTTTCTTTTTCCTAAATAAGTTAGTAAAGCACTACTCATTACCATGGAGACTAATATTTTATTGCAAAAATTGTAATTGCAAGCAAGTTTCAAGGCTGCAAGCAGATTTTCCAGAAATCAGGTCAATTGATGAAGTACCTGCACTCAGTGTCGGCTGCTGCAGTGCACATCACTTTCATTCTGAGTCTTATTTACATTCCAAGCCCCAGGGCTTGGCTGCCAGCAAATCAATTGTGGAATTGTTGGGCTGTGAGAGATTCTGCAATAGGATAATAAAGGAAAAATAACTTCACTGAAGGGTAAACTTGCTTGCACCTACCCCAGGGTACATCAGAGTGTATGTATGTGTATGCAGGCAGTGACTGCAAAAGAGTTGATGCCCCACAGGGTCATACATGTTGGCTTACCCATAGCAGGTTGTTCTAGTAACCACAGCAAAAGATAGATGGCTCAGTGTGTCACAAATCAAGGCCTGCCTAATAATAAGTATCTCTTGCAATTTTTAGTTTGATTTATTGAGGAAAAAAACCCAAACTCTTACTGCCTCTTTTCTCACTCTTTTTTATTTTTAACACATCAAAGCTAATAAATGTTTAAAAAAAAAAAGAAGAAATGGCTCCAGTCTGCAAATTGGATGTAAAAATACCAACAATGCACTTCAGTTCCACTCCCTGAGTCAAATACATGGAGAGATTTCAGCAAGTTTGTCTTTTTGAACTTTCTGTACAAACCTTCAGGCAGAATCCAAAGACATAAGAGATTTCTTGACTGCTTGTTGGTGAAAGGACATTTCTACTCTTGTTTCTTACTTTTGTATTTTTTCCCTTCCAAGTGACTCAGAAACATCAAGAAATTGTTTCACAGATGCAGTGGCCTGCATGCTAGGAAGTGATCGAACAGAGCAGGCATTAGTTATTTTTATGAAATGTATCTGTGGCTTTAAAGAACACTTGACAGCCCACACACATTTGCAGCACTTATATGCTTTTTCAGTGTCTGCTTGAGGACCCATTTCTGAAAAGTGCCAAGTGCTCTTAAATTGTATGTGTTGACTTCAGTGGCAGTAGTTACAGGAAAACAGAACAACACTTCAGTGCGGAAGATTGGAGCTGGGTAGAAACTGTAGCCATAGCTAGTGTTTACAGATGTTCACATCATCTTCCAAAGCTTCATTTTCCAAATGCAATTTGTTTGAAAACCATTTTGTGAGATATCAGCTATTTCTGAGTGAGCTTGCTGTGTTTCACAGGATCAAGCCCTAGTGATTCCATGTCCCTGACCTCAAATGCCCACAGTCTGGTGTGTTACAAAGATGCTGTCCTGTACTATCTTGGTTAAATTATCCCTTGGTACAACACTACAGAGAGATGTCAGGAAATACATTTGTGTGGCTTTAACAAACAAACATTTATGAAGGAGCAAATTAATCCAAAGGGAGAAATTTTCTGTTCCTACAAGACTATTAGGGTGTTCACTAACAGCAGAACTAAATGCAGTGAGTCTAATACAAAGCCACTAAACCTGTTTGGTGTAAAATAATAAGACATGGATTTAGCTGTATTACTGCTCTAAAATTCTGGATTTCATGAGAGCTGATACTGGAACTCCATATTCTGAAAATGTACTTGAAAATATTTTACTTTATTTGTGTTTTATTAACATATCCCATTGTCCAGAAAAAATGGGCAGTAGTCAAAAAATTATATACTGAAACATGAATAAGAGTTGTATCTCCTCTATTTAGTCGATTGAGAAAGAATTGAAAAGCAGAAGAAAAAAAGAATTAAGACCCAAGACAATAATTATAGCAGACAATAATTCCAATTATTTTGTCCCAGAAAGTTCTATAACATGAATTTTTAAACATTTGCTTTCATGCAGTTGTGTTCCCATAAATATGTGGCAAAAGATTAATATATGTGGACTTCCATAATAACAAAAAAGTTTTGTGCAAATCATTTGTGCTCATGTCATTGATTTTATAATTCCTTCAGGAACCATTATTTTATGTTTAGGTTTAGCCTCATTCTGGAATGGTGCATTATGATCTGTATCAAATCCTTTAAATAGTATGTTAAAGCTGGTTCATACAGGGTAAGATTTAAGTGTTTATCCATCTTGGAAATAAATAAAAAAACCAAACCAAGCAACTTTGAGAAAGAATTTCTAAAACATTTTTTAAAAGGCTATAGACTTCTTCTGAATGGTAGATAGAAAATGATTTGTTAAGATTGTATAGCTACAAAACATGCTGATATGATTGTATCAGTGGCTGTTCATGCTGTCGTACCCTCAATAGTTTTGGAAAAGGGATTTCAGCTTCTTGAGCAGTGAAGCTTCCAGTACCATTCATGTGCACTACCTTCACACATCATTACATCAGTCTTAACACTGAGAGATGAGCAATAAATTTCCTAGCTTCAGCTTGATTTTTACCAGTGTAGGACTATGCTTTCCTGCTTATGATCCTGATTGTCCAATGAGGAAAAGAAAAGGAAGATGTGGAAAAAAGGAGGAGGTTTTTTCCCAATGACTAACTTTCCTCTTGCTCCAAATTCCCATGTGTGCCTACAAGTAAAGACTAATGAGACTAACCTAATTAGTCTACTATGAATTCCCACCACAAACTGAAAACTAATTTTCAGAATCCCATGCAAATAACATACCTCTAGGCCATCCACTTGGCCATCCACTTTTACTACCACCTTTATTTGGTTTATTTTGCTGTTGAAGGTATGTTGAGATCTCACATTAAGTCATCTGTCAAATTCAAAAGGTATTTCTCATAAGAAAGAGTATTTTCTGCATGTTGTCACATATAACTAGTTTTTTTTACTTTTGGCTTAGGTAATTTAACTACTTAAATAAACTGCCAGATAAAGTGTACTTGAATATATCTTATAGCTATTTCTCCAATAAGCAGCAAAGAAAAACACATGAATATTATTGTTAAGAGTGATATTCTAAATCTTTAAACACAGAAGCAAGAGTAACTGTTTGTAATATAAACAGCTAGTTGAGGATCTACTTTCTGCAGGTAAATCTAGATCTTGTGGACAGACACATGATCCATTTAGGCATTCTAGGCTCTTCCCAAGGGGGCTCTGCTACCACTTCATAAAACTTCTGGTTCAGGGGAGTTCTAGAGCATCAAAAACACCAACAATATGCTGGGCTGCATAAAAAAAAAAAAAAAATTTAAACAACACTTCAGGGGCAAAAATTCCCGATATCCANTTTGAACAGCACTTCGAGGGACATAATTCCCTCTATCCCACTCTCATGAGACCCTGCCTGGAGTACTGTGTTGATCTCTGAGGCCCCCAAGATAAGGAGGATGTAGACCTGTTGGAGTGAATCCAGGGGAAAGCCACAAAGATGATCAGAGGGTTGGAGCATTTCTTCTGTGAAGGCAGGCTGAGGGAGTTGGGGTTGTTCAGCTGGAGAAAAGAAGGGTCCAGGAAGACCTTAGAGCAGCCTTCCAGTGCCTAAAGGCTTACAGGAAAGCTGGAGAGGGACTTTTTACAAGGTCATATAGTGAAAGGACAAGAAGGAATGGCTTTAAACTGAGAAAGGGTATGTTTAGGTTAGATATTAGGATGAAATTTTTCACTAATAGAGTGGTGAGACACTGGAACACAATGCCCAGAGAAGCTGTATCTGCCCCATCCCTGAAGGTGTTCAAGGTTATGTTGGATGGGGCTTTGAGCAACCTGTTCTAACGGAAGGTGTCCCTGCCCATGGCAGGGGTTTGGAAACTGGATGATTTTTAAGGTTCCTTCCAACCCATCCCTTCTGTGATTCTATGATTCTATGAAAATTGCCTGCTTTAGATGTGTACACCAACTTAATTTTTGTTGTTGATGAATTTCAGGTTTTGAAAGACGATCTTGTTTTGCCTCCTAAAACTGTAGCAAATTATTTATTATTTGTTTTTAAACATGACAAAGCCTAATCGTGAGTTCATTCAGTATTGTTTGACAGTATGTGTTACTAGTAATAATTGAGTCATAGCTTAGCAAGAAAAGAGTTCTCATAGGAGGTCCCCGAAAGTCACTGAAGCTGGTGATGGAGAAAGACTATCAAGATCACCTGGAAGACTTGAGGAAATCTTTGTCACTTTGAATAAGGTTGGATAAGGAATCTTCAGTAGGTCAGAATGGATGAAGTGTATGAAAACAGACGAAGTGTATGAAATGAAGTGTATGAAATATATATACATATATATGAGTCAGTGAGTGTAATGACTGCTGAAAATAGCTCTGGAAACATGCTTGGAGTGGAGTAAGAGCAGCTTTTTAACCATGTCCTGATAACTTCATCGTTATTTTTGAGCACTGGCCATACTGCCGCTCTTTACTCTTATATTGATATAGTACACTGCAGTTTTTGTGACTTTGACAGTAGAGGTTTTAAGCTTCTTCATGACAAGAGAGTAGAAGTTTTGTGGTTTTCAGAACTCAATGTCTATTACACAGCTGTGATATCAGAGGACTGAATTTGTATTGATAGACACAGCTGAAAATCTTCTGCAGTGGAGATAGTGCTTGTTAGTGTAACAGGAGGTCAGCACTGTGGCTGGACAGTAGAGCAAAACACTTTCTTGCACAGTAAGTGTATTCTTAAGGCTGCATCAGCTTTTAATTATGTCTTGTTAAGCTTTCAGTTTAGTAGAAGTCCAGAAGGGCTGAAGGAGAACTTATGCAAAAATGTATGAAAAGCCAGAGAGTAGCTTTAATTGGCTGAGGTCAGAAGTAAATTTAAGTAAGGCATCATGACTGGTTTCTCTTTGTATGTACATGTGTTTGGTCCATATACAATATATTTTGTTACAAAAGTAAAAGGCAAAGTTTAGGGAAATACTGCTTCATCTGAAAACAATCATATGTCCCTATGGGCTTTCAGTGGCCTGAGATTTTCAAAGACAGCTTTGATAAACTAAACACAGAACAAAGACTTGCTATATTTTACTTTTAGCAGTATACTGATGATGAAAACATGTAGCAGATATATTCATTATTGAACCAACTAGCAAAGAAGCTCTTTTTGACAAACAGATTGAAGTATGGCACATACGCAAAATATTTCTGTGCCTTCTCCCAAAAGATAACCCAATAATTTTTAGGAATAATCAAAATGTCCATCCACCCACTAGATGGTGGCAAGGAGCATAGTTAGGTAAAATTGTATTTACAGCAGTGTATGTATTATCTTCTTATCAGCAGAATCATATTAATCTGTCACCAGATTCTCCCCCAAAGGTAGATGTTAGAGCCAATCCTTCTGCATAGTAGGAAAGTGTCTGTGATGGTGGTCTGGGATAATAGATTTACCCAGTTATCCATGCTGTAGAGAAGGATGAAAAAGAATAGTTGGGGTGTGTGTAGGGTTACTAAATGGTATAAACAGTTCTACAGTTGAGATAACTCCAGCAATAAAATTATTTCCCTGTGGTAGCTGCAGTGTAGAGCTCCAACAGTGCACTCATATCTTCAGAAAAACAAACCAAATGTGACAGCAGATGTTTCTTTTTCCAAAAAAGGAGAGTTATCCTGGTGAGCTAGAATTTGAAAACAAAACTTATGTGACAGCTGAAGTGCCTGCCTGTTCCTTCCCTCTTGCTGACCTGTGCTGCATTTCATTAGTTCCCTTCAGTAGTGGCAGGTGAGGGCCCTTATAGATACACAATCAGAACCATCAGTGGTGAATCCAAACTCTTTACTGGAAGGCATTATGCATAGCATATCTAGAACACCACGTTCCCCATTTGTTGCCAGAGGGCTGGTGATATTTAGGGAAGCAATAAGCAGGAAACAATCTCTACCTGACTCTGAAAAGGTAATGCTGAACACAGAAGGCACCTTTACCATCTCTATGCCCTGTTATAAAAACAAGACAACTACCACAGAGGGATTCTCATATTCTGTATCTGCTGCAAAGGGCTGGTTTGTATACATCACTGATGGATTTGTTTGTCTGGTAGTGAACATAGCTACAGAAGTGCTATGGGATAAACCAGAATTTAACAGCAGAATTTTGCTTGCACTTACAAATAGAATGGGGATACAATCCCCGCCATCCTCCCAGCATGGTAGGTGGATCATAAATAACAAAACAGTATACAAAAGCTGTCTAAGACTCAGAGTATGTGCTATTGCATTTTGTGAGGATTGCCTGCTGCAACCACTGACAGAGGCTGAATACAAGCCAAGTCAGTCTCACATTGTTTAAGGGACAGGATGTGCATTGGTGGAAGGTTTTTTTGCTATAGTCTAAAGGAAGAATAAAATACATAGTAAACGAATACAAGGAAATATATTATACATGAAAGTACTTTACCTTAACCCTAAAGAAAATGTTTGCCCAAGGTTCCCAGATTTTGATTCAATAGAAATGTCTACAGTAAACTTTTAGGTGTCTTTATAGACATGCAAAATTTCCCCATCAATTGGACAACTGTGGAAAAGCAAGCTGTCTGAGAATGGTACTTTCTCACTACCAAGTGATTAATCATGAAAGAAGGGGGAGCACATTGGAGAGAGAAAGAGCAACGGGAGACTATATAACAAAGAGGGGAGGATTCTTCTGATTTCATTTTAGATATCTACAGTGCAGCCTGAGTCCTCATCTCTCCAGTGAGTGACTAATAGAAAAGCTGGGTACTACCCTCCTACTATACACACAGCATACTTTGGCATGAGTCGAGCTGAGTGTGATTTCACCACTTATCCCATTATAGGACACTGGGTAGGGTACTGTCCTGTCTTCTTCAATCCCATATTGCAAGCCACATATTTATTCTGGATGATGGCCATGTAACATTGCAGATCCTGACTTTCTTACTAGTGTGGAAATTCCATATTTACCCCAGATTTACAGCATGGCTCTTTTTTTTTTTTTTGGTAGAATCACCTTCCAGCATTGCACAATGGCTGCCATGTAAATTTAGTTTGCCTGCTTAATGATTAATTCCCTTTAAATACCCTGCTACACAATAGATGCTAACAAAGTGCCCCTGTCTTCTGTTACAGGCCCTATAGCACCAAGCTTGATTGAAAAAATCCCTATTTTTCTTTGAAAGTTTTTAAACCACCATGGACTGGGCAAGCAAATAAAAGGCTTCATAGATTGTCTGTCCAGAACACTATATGTTCAAAAAGCTCTTGTGATGTTTTTTCCTGGCACACAATTCAAGCACATTAAGGATGACTGACACCTGCAGTCACAGATAATTAGGTCAAACAAAAACAACTATAGGATGATAAAGAATGAATTAGGAAGGTCTCCGATTCAGTCACAATGACTGGTTAAAGTCACAAGGGCTATAAATAGCTCTCAATTTCACCCTGCATTAACAGCAATCTAGAAAATGTTGTCCAGGCCCTTTATACCTAAATTTAAGAGTAAGGCATGCCACTTCTCCAAAAAAAGAAGAGAGAGAAAAGAACAAGGGCTTATTTGTTCTTATCAGCAACAGAAATCTGATTTTGGCAGTGCTGCCCACTGCACTGAGTGAACAAGGACCATATTGGACTTTCAACCAGACTGTGTTTTCTGAATGAGCCTTCAGATAAATTTGTGTTGCTGACTCTCAAGTATATAGCATCGTGTTAAGCAAATCACACTGCTAAATATTCTTAATGTTACAGAAGAAACTAAGATGTAAATTTGTTGTTATTATTCTTTAATTTCAGGTCTGATTTAGATCTAAAGCTTTGGGTTTCAATCATTTGTTCCTATACAACTCCTAAAAAGGCTATGGATTTTCTCTCTGCAGTGGGAGCACTGCCAGTGCTGAGCATTTTGAACAGCCATGCATTTCCGGATCATGACCAAGTGTGTCTACGTGATGTGTGAAAAGCAAATCAGTGACTCAAGGGCTAACTACCAAGACTAAATTAATGAGTCAGGCAGACCAGTGTGTCAGTGTGAACTCAGCGGAACCTGCCCTGCAGATCTTTCAGCAGCCTATGTTTGCTTGATCAGCATACCTGGGGGCACATGGGCAAGAACATCAGGAAGCTGTTGTGTATACTGGAAAATAATGGAATGCAGAACACACTGTGCTCACAAGCGTTGTTCTTACACAGCATTATAGACAAAACTCTTTATTTTTTTGGGTTTTTTTTGTTTAGCCACCACACAAACTCCTTGTTTGACAGTTAGCTGCTGGATATTCCTTTCATACCTGTTCTCAAACTCTAAAGAGTTTTCTGGTTATCAACAGGATACGTAGAGTGAGTGCCTCTTTTAATATGCCTTATCTTTGGCAAAGATTGCACCCCCTTAAAATTCCTGCTTAAAAATGTTATCCTGAGCATCTCAAAATTTATAACATCTAAGGCAAGCAGTGCCACTCTGAAAATGATAGTACCTTTTCAAATTGGTAAAATTGCAAACTCTTGCAGTGCACGAAGTGCCTTGTTCATTTCTTTTCCTCTCTGCTGGAACCGCTCCTGAAGATGTGGAGTAGAGTTTTGAATGGGATTTATATCACGCCTTCTAAGAAGACCATCAGACAAGACAGTGGTAAATTTACATTACTTGAAACGGGGTTAATGTAACTGATCACATGTAGCTTTGTATCCACACCTGAGCTACCCATTCTGGGCTTCTTTATAGTCAACAGAAAGAAAAATGTGCTCCACTGGATTCCCAGACTTATCTTAGAGATTTGCATTAATAGAAGATAAAACCTAATAGGACAAAGTCCATCTCCTTTAACACTAGAAACTATGTGTCATTTCTTGGTCCTTCCAAAGAGAATTCCAGGAGCCCTGGTGAAAATTTCTCAGTGTAATGATTTTTTTTAAATTTTTACTTAAAATCTTAAATACATGATACAATGCAATAATAAAGAATAATGCAATACAAATAGTACATTAAGAATTCATATCTTCAATAATATGGAATGCATTAACCGTTATTACTGCAATAATAACCAAGGGAGAAAAACAGATGGAAAAGAGAGAATAGAATTTTGAATTAAAAATGTACATTTTGCCCAACATAATGTTATTAGGTAGTTAACCTATTTTGGATTAATCTTATTTAATTTGCCTAAATTTAAAGAAGGGCTTGAGAGAGTCTGCAGAGGGAAATCACACCATGAACATTGACTCAATAGCAAAGTACTGCTGCAGAGCATAACTGTTCTTTTATTACTTTAACTCTGATATAGAATTGGCTTAACATATGCAATAGTACATTACAAGTGCTAAATTATATTAGTCTATAAAAGGTATATGTGTCAATTACTGATAATACAAAACTGTCTCACTCTTACATGAGGTAAGGGTTAAAAAGCCCATTTGTGAGTGAGCTGGCTTCTTGATTTTTGCTCAAAGGAAGCTCTCAAACCTTTTTGAAATGTTAATGTTTTCACTACCAAGTTTTCTGGTCATCTGATTTCCCATATAAAATTTTCATCCATGTATTTTTTAAAGAGCTCCTTATATTATTGACCCATAGTATTTAATAAACTAAGGTCTGATATATGAATTAAGATTTATTGGTGCCTCTACAGAATTCTCTAGATGCTACATTTCATACCTGCCGTCTATTTCTGTAGTGCTTCTGAACGAAACCATATATCCAAAGCCTTGAGGGCCTTTGGGGTTGGTTAAATGGGGAAAGAGGTCCGAATGAACTCCTCATTGTTTCCAAATTTGAATTTTAGTCTCATCTCTCCTTTTAACAACAATTATATACACATTCTTGAACATCATTTCATCTCAACCCCCTGTCCAAACCCCTGTGGGTAATTTCAGCTACCTTATTCTCGCAACCCAGCACTGGTCTAAAATCCATCGGCTTCAGCAGAAGTTTTTCAGTTGACTTTCAAATGAGCTTTGGATCAGGTCCTCACTAAATATGGATCAAATACAGGGTAAAACAGTTGCCTAGGATGTTCACTGCCAGCATTCTCTGTTTACCATTACATTTTGTAATGATAGCCTCTTCAGCTTTTTGTGCAGAAATTGCTTCATATCGTTTGAAAGACCTTTTTCTCTTGTTAATAAAAACACATTTAAAATATGTCTTGAAATCTGGCCTGCTGTTACCAGCTGAAAAACATGCTGTTACATTATGCATGACTCTTGACTGTTCAGAGTAGGAAAAACCCCACCCTGCTATAGTATTTTAATGATTTTAATGTCATGCTAAATGTTTGCAGTTTATTATTTCTGATAAATACGACAATCTAGCGATGAATATGTGTTGTTAATAAGGATACCTATTTAGTATTAATAAAGTCAAATTGAAATTAATTTACTAAGCACCAGAGAGATAATTTTTGAGTGCATCTGTTTGCAAAGAAGCTTCACAATATAGAGGAGTCGAAGAGCAGACGTTGTTTGCTCCTCTGGGGTCATGTGCTTCTGAGTAATTTTACATTCTCCCCCTCTCATATTTACAGATTTCGATAACTACTGTGATTCACTGGATGTAAAAATGAATGCTTAACTGCATTTATTACCTCTACCAGTTATTTGAATTTTGATTCTAAAGACACACAACTGAAGAGTTATATATGAACAGTGTATCCTTTCAAAAGATATTTAGTAATGAATATCCTGTGTTTCAAGCTTCTGGCATTGGTTGGGCTTAACTTTTAGAATATCCATCACTTTAGTAGAAAATGTAAAACATAAGTATAAAGAAGATCAATATGTTTTAATACATAATTACATATAAATAAATATATAATATTAAACAAAAATGAATAAAATACAGATCAGAGTGAATACACAGGAAATCTGCTTTGCAGATCAGAGCAAAACACATGAGGTTAATTTATTCAGGGTGAAAATACTGAGGAACAACACACCTATTAGTATAACATCAAGAGTATGCAAGATAAAATTATGATGGGAAGAATAATCTATGACATAAAGGTAAAAGAAAATTGTATAAACTGCAATGAGTTTTGTCAAGTGAGGTTTATGCCTGAATAACCAAACTCATTTTTTTTGGATAATAGATTTTAAAAAGCAGAGAGATATGAAAGATCAAATCTTTTTTGATAATGAATGATGGGATTTATCTGACTAAAGGTACATGTCTGCTGTGAAGACCTTTATTTCTGAACTAGTCACCTCATGCTCCCTTTTTTAGCAATGCCAGAAAATAGTTCCTTTTAGCCTATGATTCATCCCATCCTGAAATAAATACCTGAAGTAAGTCAGATGAATCACACCTACAAGTGCTTATTTCTCTCCATTGGCTGTAGAGTCAGCCAGGGGTCATTAGCTTAGATGTAGATGACCACCCTAAAGACATCTGAAGTTAAATGAAAGTAATCCCACTGAGACACACTAATTATGGGTAAAGCATCTGAAATGATGCCTGTAGGAAGGTGCTCATTAATAAGACAGAGGTGCAAACTTTGAGATAGTTAGAGAGTTGTTTAAAGTGAAGATGAAAATGGGCAATGTTGAAAAAAATATGTAATGAATTGAAGGGAACTACTAGAACCCTTTTTCATTAATCAACCTTGGAGTCAGTCTTAGTATTTTCTTTAATGATTTTGGCATAAGAAATAAGTTTGAACTAATGATATCTAATATGGAACTAGGTCACACTGTTGATAAAGAAGAGAACTAGGATACAGGAAAAATCAGATAAGCTTGAGAACAGAACAGTGGGAATGAGATGAAATTTAATACAAAAACGTATAAATATTTTGGAAAAATATGAAAATATTGCCTAGGTGCCTAAAGTGTATTTTGACAGAACACAGATGTCTGATTTTGACAGAGAAATTACAAAAAAAATTAATCTGTTCAATCATCTCTGTGACTAAAAAGCAATAGAACCTCCAGATTTCTACTGAAAATTAATTATGTGCCTAAAGTTTTTCTATTCTGCATAGTTAAGGATACTTCTACTGTGGCTGAACTGAACATTTGGGAATTTATTCCCTGCCTGGGCTTCTTTGGGAGTCCAAGGTCCCTGAAGACTGCAGTGTTTCTAAGAGTTTTCTAATTATACCTAACAAATTAACATTCAGAATTGCCACATTTCAAAGTCATCAGATAGAAGCAGAAGAGACAAGCCTATTTTCTGGTCAATGACATAGCTGCTCGCATGCCTGAGAGGTATGCAATGCAACCAATGCAGAACTTAACCATCTGGTTATGAGAGAGGCACTCTTCGTTTTTCAGGGGCAGCAAAGAATTCAAGAGTCAAGAGAGGCTGAAAGTGTATGTTAGGAATGTCTTGCTTTCCAGTGATGTTTTTTGCCAAGGAAATGGGACCTAGATCTGGCTTGAAGTGTTGTTGCTCTTTTTTAATCATGATCACTTCACTCAGGGAAGTGGTGACAGGAATCCGCATGCCTGTGATTCCACTCTGTTGGTAATGCCACTTGGTTACTCCCTATTACTTCCTTGAAGTGTACTAAGAGATGAGGGATTAAAGGTCCCTTCTGCCAGTAGACCTGAACCCTGGTCACTGTGGGAAAAATGAAACTCAAGTGTCCTATTGATCTGGTAAATTAATCTGTTCCCGATCTCAGGCAAATTGTTTTATGACTGTCTTTTCAAGTTGACAAGACAGTGAAAGTCATCTGTTAAAATGTTGGCCAGAGGCTGTAGATGTCCCATTCCTAGAAACATTCAAGATTAGGTTGGATGGGGCTCTAAGCAGCCTGGTCTACTTGAAGATGTCCCTGCTCATTGCAGGGAAGTTGGAACAAGATGGCTTTTAAAGGTCTCTTCCATCCCAAACCATTCTATGATTCTATGAATACAGAAGTCTTCATCTGAATAGTTGTCTAGAAACTATATATAGGAAAGCCAATAATGTGATTTGTGACTTAGTTTATCTCATGATCAATACCTAAAAGTAGACAAATTAATCTTTTTGGGAGTGCTCACATCTCTCCTTTGAGTATAAATGGAGTCTAGCTATCTCATCAACATGTAGATTTTATAGGTAACATACAGGTTTCTGGTGCAAAAGATGGTATTCGTCTCTGAATCCCTCTCACATCTGATCATATGCCTCCATTCAAAACCTAAGTTCTGCAAAATTCCCCACTCCTTTCATGTGGCATTGCTCATGGTGCAGATCAGATATTGCTCCATTCAGTGAATTGGTTATTGCAAAGCTCATATAGCCCTTTGTGGGAAAACACTCTCTAAAAGAATGTGAAGAGGACCAATCCGAACAATTCTTAAAGTGGACAGAACTCGCAAGCCAGAGAATGCCACCAGAGAATTAACATCTACCTCAAAATCCAGAGATTCCGGCATTCGAAGATGTTTTATAGCTTAGATAGCAATTTATTGTATTA
>VWZF01006832.1:0-173646 GCA_013396755.1 Sclerurus mexicanus | reverse complement strand
CGGTCCCCCTCAGCCCCGATTCAAATTTCGCGCGAAAAGACGCAGACGCGAGCCCGCGGGAAGCCGGAGTGTGTGTAGCCCCGGACCGGCTCCGCACGGCCGAACCGCGGGAAACCGCAGCGGCGGCAGGCGCCGCGCCGGTCTAACATGATAGCCCTTTGCACTGGATTCAAGGTATAGCAATGCCAGCTGCTAAGAGTATGAGTTTGTAAACAAGTCAAACAGTTTTATCCATACAAAAGTGTATGCCATATACCTTTTCTGTAGACTGCAGGCACCCGCTCAGCCTTTTGGAGCTCAGTCTTAAATTTTGTGGGTGATTTCTAGCTGATGGAGTGCTGAATATCACATTGCTTAATAAAAATGAGCTATCAGGATGTCCCAGTGCTTTTGAAATGCAGGGATCTAGTAACTAGAAACTCAGTCTTGGTGACAGCTCAGCCAACAGCAGATGGTGAATACTCTGTACCAGTCCAACATGGCATCCTGTTTTGTATGTGGCATCCTTTTTTGTACATGGCATAGAAGGAAAAATGCATCTGAATCTCAGTTCCTCAGAAGAGCTGAACCCTACTTTAATTTACAGATTTTTGACATGATGCATCAGCTTCAAATTGATGAGCTAGACTTTTGTGCCCCCAAAGTTAATTGGGAGTAAGCTAACCTTTTCTTTTTCCACATCAGGTTCTGTTTTCTTAGGTCTATTCTTTTCATAATCTCTTCAGCATCAGAACTCATTTTTTCAATCAGTCACCTGCAGGCAGTAGGGCAATGATTTTGTTGTATGATGATTTATGGGGATGAACAAAGAAAAACTTGTTTTGTATGGCTTGTATTTCAGAAAATTCTGAAGGCTGAAAGTAACTCAAGTGAGCACACAGAAAACGATGGTTCTGGTGTTTAAAACAAAACAATTCTTCAACAAATTTAAAAGCAAGTGAAACAAAGCCAATACAGGGTAGATGATAATTTATGTGCCTTTCTGACTGATAATTCATACTGCTCCCTGCTGGGTATATACTTTGGAGAAGAATTTAGAATACCATACCTCAAGCTATTTTCCTTCTTTTGCTCCCTTCTCATCTGTATCACCAAACATCCCTACTGTGTGTTGTGTTTCTGAGGAGAAGGGGATTATGTAGCTCTATGTGAATGCCTTGGATGTGGTCCAGCTGCAAGAATAGGAATAGAATAAATTTAATGTCATTTTCTTGTTCTTTTTAACACCACATCACTCCTGACATTGTTACACCAGAGTTCAGAGAAGCTGTCTGCCTTTTACATGGTGTTACAATGAAAGTCCAGTTAAACTTCTTTTTTTTTTCTCCGCTGTAATTTGCAATTTGCTTTTGTTCTCACAACTCATCAGTTTTTCAGCAAGGCTTAGGTAAAAATTTTAACATGTTTTGATACTCCTATCAGGCCTTTTGCAATGCCAGCTATTCTCATGAATTCTGAAAATTTGGAGTGTCTCCAGAAGAACGGACTGAAGCATTGGAGAAAGTCACTGAAACGTCATTTTTCATTTTACACAGCTACACTGACCACAACTGCTCTGCTCTCACCTTTGCTGTGGCAGCTGCTCCTCACTGCCCTGAGCCATAGACCTCAAGCTGATAGAGGGAACTGAACTTGCAGAAGAAGGTGAAGACACAAGCTGCCTGCTGCTATCATCAGCTGCAGGGGAAGGTAGTGTTCCTGGCTGCGGGCAGCAGATGTTCATGAAGTAACTGCCAAAACAGTGTTTGGGGAAACAATACATGTGTTACTTGGCACCAGAGTATTGGTGAAGCCAATAGGTTGCCCACTTTTCATTCAACACAGTGACACACAATGAAGTGGAAGATGAGACTGTTCAGTTCCAAAGTCCAGCAGAGAATAAAGACCTAGGAATGATTTCCCAGACCTGTCAGTTGTGCATCCGGTGCAAAAGCTGAATGGAAATTATTCCAGGCTAGTGCAATGCATGTATAATGCACGGGGAAACTCCTAAAGTAGTCGTGTATATACAAGGATTACTATTTGTCCTCTGATAAAGAAAAGTGCCCTTTTTCTTCTTCTCTAGGCTGACTACATGATTTCTTACTCTTAAGAACACTTGGCAATCACAATCACATTTTATCCAGGTAGTGAGGAAATCACTCTGGCTCTCTTCTTTTATTCACATGTGGCACGTCAGAAGAGAAAGTTGTTACATGTTTAAGATCTTCTATCAAAATGCTTTTAAAGTGTACTTGGAAGTAAAAAGTTCCATTTGGTTTCACTTTTTTAACACCTAAAACTTGTATAAAAACAAATCGGTTGAGCTGTAATATTTAAAGTGCCAATAAAAGATAGAAAATTCAGAACTAGGATTTAATGCCCAGGGTGACTACTCCAGAAGTTTCCAAGCACCAGCTGACCTTATGTAACACCTCTGGCAATTTACTTTGTCTCCTAAAGGAAAGAAAGCCTTTTAATTAAAGGCTGAATAAATAAAAATAA
Organism: Sclerurus mexicanus; assembly: GCA_013396755.1. NCBI lineage: Eukaryota > Metazoa > Chordata > Aves > Passeriformes > Furnariidae > Sclerurus > Sclerurus mexicanus. The sequence continues at coordinate 171,162 of VWZF01006832.1, read as the reverse complement.
ATAAAATTTTAGATATCCAGCATATCTTTTTAATTTCAAAGAAGGCATAGTTTGAGGGTGACATAAAGAAAATTCACCACCCTTGTTCTTTCTTCTGTCTGTGTACCTTAAATGACTTCATATTCCTCCTTAATACAGCTTTATGAGAGCATTGGATGTACTTTTTTACTCAGCAGTCAGTTTAGACTTCAGTCAAAGAAGTTTTCCTTGATTTTTGTAGCTTTTGTCTGATGGTAGTCACTATCAGGACAATGGTGCCAAAATCAGTGTCATCCTAGGGAAGCGCATGTGCCTAACTGAAAAACCACAGCCTTTTTTGAAGCTGCTGTAGGAGATTTCTTCTAAAATACACATCACATTTCTTTCAGCTGTGGTCACTTGAAATTGTACCAGAGCCCCAGTAACCTCTCAGTATTGTAAAATATCTGAATGTTCCTTTAATAACTATTTTGTGCTTTGTGCATGGTGAAATGAGAAAAATATTTTCAAAACAAAAAAACATGCTTTGTTTTCATTTTGAGATGCTACATCTAAGCAGGGAGGGAGGGCGTTTCTCCCAAACATCACCTGAGGGGAGGGGACAGCCTCTCAAACTTTGCCTGGGGATATCATCATAGATCAGTACAAGCATGACCAGGTGATCCTACACTAAATGCAAGTGACATGGGGAGCAAATGGGCAATAAGAGGACTGTGTGCAGCCTCAGCAGATTTGTAGATCATAAAAAGCTTGGAGGATTGGTTATCTTGGTGCAAATAGTTGTGCTACCGATTCATAGGGACCTCGATAGGCTGGAGAAACAGGATTCTCATGAAGTTGGACTAAGGCAAATGCAAAGTTCTTTGCAGAAAAAGACCTGGGGATCTTCACAGGCAATATGTTCTTGCAGTAAGGAAAGCCAAAAGCCTTTGGGCTACATCAGGAAAAAGATTGCCAGAGTATCAAAGTAGGTAATCCTTCCCCTCCAGTCATCATCTGGAGCACTGGGTCCATCTCTGGGCTTCTCAGTACAAGAGACATATGGACGTACTGGAGTTAGTCCAGCAAAAGATCTTGAATTATGGAGTTGGAGCATCTGACATGTGAGAAGCAGAAGAGAGAACTGTTACTGTTCAGCCTGGAGAAGAGAAGATTCCAGTGGAGATCTTATCAACATGTATAAATACTTGAAAGGTGCAAAGGGCATGCATCCAGTCTCTTTAATGTGGTGTCCCATGACAAGAGACAATGGACACAAGCTGAAATAGAGCAAATTCCACTTAAGCATAGGAAAACACTAATTTTCTGTAAGGCTGGTGAAACACAGGGACAAATTACCCAAGTAGATTGTGGGGTCTCCATCCTTGCAGACATTCAAAACCTGACTGGACCTGCTGAAGGTTGAAGAGCTTCTACAAGTTGCCACATTTCATAACTTCTTATTCCACCAGTGCCATCTACTGTATACGAACTAGAAACAAACACCTCAGTAACAATGTTAATTTTCAGAAGTATAGCTTTTTGTTTATTTACTAAATCATCACATTCTGTCTGGAGGAATTACAAAGAACAGATGTTAACTGATACAGCAGTTCACACCCTACCGAGAGAATAATGTGGCAGTCCTTGCTCTACTTGCTAAAATATATTTAAATTTAAAATGGCCTTACATTGTTTAATTTCTCTGTGTTATAATGAACATTCATTTCACTGAATGATCCAATAGAAAAATTGGCTTTAGTTTTCACCCAAATTTCCTGAGGGTTTCAGAACAATAAACACTTTGGCTACGCCTATTGGCGTTTATTGCACAACAGGGATATGTTCCTCCCATTCTGCTACATTGAGGAGAAAGAATATTATCACCTACATATCTCATTGTTGCTTCCATTAAAATTGGTCTCTTGTGATGCAATTCAGAAATGAGGCATTTTTCATTAATGTAGTTTACCATGGAAACTCATGCAAGATAATCTACTTCTGCCGCATCTATTGGTAGTGGAGAGGACTTTTTCCTGAGATATCGCTCTGTTTCCTGGCACCGTGTCCTTCTGTCATTTCTTGGCTGCAAATAAGGCTAAAGCTATAGCACTCATACATGTACAAGTACATGCATGTGTGTATATGTAATATATGTGTGTGGGTGTACGTGAAACCATGCACATGCTCATACACATGTACATGCATGTGTATGTAGACATATGTGGTCAGGGGCAGGTTATGCTAGCTTGATCCTCCACTACAGGCTTGGTCTAGAACTAAATCACTTCTCTATCCGCTCTTCATGGTGGGAGGAGTTCACAGGGATCATGATGTCCCTCCTCACCCCATGGAAGGCTCAGCAAAGCTCCCTCTCTCCAGCCTAGCATAAGAGTGTCGAAGAGTGCAGGTAGGGACCGCTTCTTAGGTGAACAGCACTTTTACAGGAAGACAGCAATTTTGATTTGATTGAAAATGTTTGTGAAATGGGGATTCTTTGTGAAAAGTGAAAATGCTTTGTTCCAATGTTTTCAGAGAGCTCTTTCAATTGTATATTCCAAAACCTTGCTTCACTGCTGCGTTTAACAAAATTTATTTTTATTTAGTTTGGCTAATAGTAGTAATAATGTTAGAAATATGCTAAAGAGCAAAAGGAGATAAGACATTTGGGTTTGATTAAACTTTTTTTTGTTACCTTAGGTCCTTTTTTCACTTCTTTCTACTCAAATGAAGAACATTTAAAAAAAAACCAAACAAAAAAACCCCATGCTTGGAATTTACTTTTTTTTTTTTTCCATTTTTCAAAACACACACTCATTTGCCAAGCATTAATTTTGAGCTTTTAGAGTAACTGCATAAGGCTTAATTTTGAGTGAGCTTGACCTGGATCAGGCTTTGCTAATAAATGCCTAATGTAATGTAGCCTCAACCTTAACTATGCTATGGTTTGCACACAGGGTTAGTTAGATCACTTGGTCCTATTGGATCTCATTGATTGTATCTAATTTTAGGCAAAATTTATGCTAACATGTTTTTCTCCATCTATACTGGGGAAAAGGTGAAATTTAAACCAATTCCTAACTAGTGAAACTTGGAAGGTACAGGAAATCAGTGGTGCAGCTGGGAATGTAAACATGGAGTTAGTGTATTTCTTTAGTGGCAAATCCATTCTCTCTATTCAACAGAAGATATCTGTATTTAAAGTAAAACAGATATAAAAGAACAATGTCATATTTCACCGGCTAATGGATAGCAGAAAACTTCTAAGAGAACTTTTAAATCTGCCTTTGATGGTTACAGATTGAGTTGTTCAGTGAGTAGTTGGACAACAAAAACTGAAGCATTTGGTACAGATTGGCACCCTTCATCCCTTCCACTAGGAACATACACATCTCTGCAATTTCCTGTGCCTACTCCTGTAGGGTCTTCCCTTCTCCTTTCTGGTTTTCACATTGACAGTACTGTAAATATCCTCAACATCTCCTTTAATGTTCCCTACAGTACTGTACTGTCACTAATGAAAGACATATTTATGGGAATTGTGGCAAAATTTTAATTTATGATGGTAAAGGAGGTCTTAAAAATATGAGCTGTTTGTAATCTGATGCCACAAAGTGAATGCTGCTTGTGGTTGGCTGATGCTGAGGCCTGAAAGTGACAACTTCAAACATATATCTACTCAAATATTTAATTACTGACTTTTTATATTATATTAACCAGGAAAGAGACTTCTCCTGTAATTCCTAAAATAAAAAGCTTAGGAACAACTGGATATAGCATTATTTATTGCAATGTTTTATTCACTCAAATCGCAGTTATCAGGATTTGGAGCATTCTCTTTCCACTTTCCACACAGAAATCATGATTCTTGCTGTGGATCAGGGGTTCAGGCTTTCTTTCCCTACTTCTTGATTCTGAAAAAAAGGGGGTTGTATTTATTTTTAGTTAGTGGAATGGTCTCTCACAACAAAAGACAGCATACTTTTCTTATTTATTGGATTTTTTTTGCCTAAGGGAACTGGTAACTTCCTATGCTTTAATTCTGGTTTATTTCAGGTTTCCTGTGCCCTCACAATGGCCCCTGTGGTGCTAATTCACTAACCTTGTGGGTGAGAATTCTTCCTATAGAACTTGCAATGCAGGAGCATTTTTCTGCCCTCTCCCTTTCATTCTGGTAAAACTCAGCCCCCTGGCAGTGGCTGAAGCCTACCCACACTACGTGTATGGTACGGTATTTCCTTCATAGCTGTGCTAGTACCCTCCCATCTTTGGCCTCATGAAAGAAGGATAACACTGCAGATAAAAGGGGAGTAGGAAAAGAGGAGAAATACAGATTCTCAGATCCAGCCAATTAAAATATATTGCTTCATGTAGTTACAGGATGATGAAAAGAATTCATTTTTCACAAATCATTTTTTCCAGTCTCCTTTTGTGGCCTACATCTTATACATTCTTGTAATTTCTTTTAACAAAATTACAGTTTAAGTGTCTGGCTTTGCACTGTTTCACGTTTTTTCCCATTTTGACATAAAACACAAGGATGTTCTCTGGAAACAGAAGAAAATGGTTTCCTAATTCTGTTCCCAAGGCAATTTATTAAATACACTTATATTCCTATTCTAATTATTCCGTCTCTCGCTGGCAAAGAATGTCCACATTGAACATAGTTATTGATTGAAAAGATGGTAAACAAATCTAAATAATGGGTTTATTAATTTGTTTTTTCAGAATGGAAATAATTAAATACATTTGACAAAGTAGATAGGGGTGAAGATCCTCAAGTCTGTGCTAACTCTCTTCTAGATAGATGCCCTTATGGAGGTTTGAGTCAAAAATAAGGCTATAACTGTAAATGGATCTAGTGGTCTTGGTTTTGACAAGGTACACAGGATCTTTGTTAATCTCTATATTTTTTCTCATATGGAAAGGCTGCAATTAATTCAGGCAGCAAAGGGTAAGAAAAGCATCAGGGCAATCTGCTGTCTCTTTTCCAGACCAGTAGACAAGCCAAATATGCACATTATGCATACCAATTTGTCTTAGGAAGCCAATAAACATGACATGTTAAAGTATCATTCCACCCCCTTACAGATAAAAGGAACATAGGAGATAGGCAAAAGAGAGATCAAACAGGTCACCTTGGCTCTCTATCAAAACTAAAACCTTCCTTCTAGAGTCCATGTCTTTCTTTGGGCCAACCATTACTCAGGTTTTTGCTTAGACCCTGGTTCCTCCTAAAATCTCGGTCATCTTGGCCTGTATCAAGGGTACTTTTAACTATAAAAAACATAAATATATATAAGCCTGTTGATGACAATTAGTGGCAGGATTTGCCAAATTTGCTGCATGTAAATTGTCATCGATAGGGCATTAAGGAGGTCAAGAAGCAGCTCTCACTTGCGCTTGTCTCTTGTTTATGAGAGTTTACAGGAACCCATGAACTAGAGTGGTTTTAATTTTCATGCCTTGCATACATTTCCTATAACTCCATTGGCCTTTTAGCAAGAAACAGTAGAAAACTGAAAGAAAACCAAGGAAATGTACTGTTTTCAAAGGCACAGCCTCCACATGACACCAGGGATGGTTCTGGTCAGGTGTAAGAGTGCACCTGTAGGTCCTAGCTGCCCTGAACAGCCACACCTGAGACCCCTACCTATGCATCCTCTTTCCCATGGTCCAGGAGCCCCATTTTGACTTAACCCTAGGAACCCAGCTGTGCCTTGAGCTACATTGTGAGTCTGCCTATACCCAGCCTTGTCTCCTGCTATTCCTGATTTGATGCTCTAGCTGGATCCCAGTACCAGCTTATTGTTTGCCTTGTTTGTCCATGGATCCTGTTACTGGTCCCTGGCTCTGCCGTCTGTACTGAGACCCTGTGGAATGGTGCTCATTGGAGAGGGCTTAATTGGCCTGCTCAGTTGCTGGCTAAGCCCCCAAGTGTACTTCTGCTCCCTGACTGCTCTTCTCAGAAAAGTGGCTTTAGGGCTAATCCTCTCATTCTTATTTATGGCACAGTGTGTGGGCCCTTTGTTTAGGTCCTTTTTCCATCAGTGATGCTGCCTATAGGAACAAAGCTATTATCTCAGGGAGCACTTCCAGGGAAGATAACATACTGCTGGTCAATATGTGACAGCTTGTGAATATATTCTGAGAATTATGAGCAATCAAGTGAAGTTCTTACTATGTGTATCCTAAATATCAGGTCATTGTTATTGATCTCTGTAAGTCTGTGTCTGGGTTATCAACTGACCCACAGCGTATAGACTGGTTACAGAGATATTCTCAAATCACTACCTTGATTTTCAAGAGAATATCTTTTCGTCTCTCTGGGGAAATGCGCCCACGATCTTCTCCATCTCAAATAAGGCTATCAGGCTGTTTCTGTGAAGGTGACTGTTTTTAGCTCCATGCCAGTTTTGCTTTGATGTAACTGAAGCGTAACATTAATGAGTTTTCTAAACTGAGCGGATTTCTTAGGAACTGTTTTTCCTAGACATCACCTTTATCATACAACTTTAATCAAAAGGATGAAACAGGAGACAGGCAGCTCAGAGATTAATTGCTCTTTGTGAAACGCTCTGTGCACTTGGCTAAAACCATCTCAGGTCTCATCAAACCCAGGTGGTTCTCTTTGAAACAGCACAGCAGAACCCACAGGTTGAATGATGGTCCAAATTTTCAAGAGTCAGCATCACAGCACCAGAGGAAGCAATAAATGTAATTTTCCAAGGGTCATTTACCTGGCTGAAAATAGTCTTTTACTTGTGCTACCAAATTTCATTTTGTGTAGGTTTGTATATATGGGAGGAATTATCTTTCAAGCGAACAGTATTTTGTGAGTTCTTGTCACTTCAACCCCCTGAAGATGTAGGCTGATTTTAAGAAAACAGCAGCTGCCTATGGGTTTACTTTCTTCCCTTGGATTTTCAATTTTTTTTTGTTTGCTGAATAATTTGTAGTGCAAGAAGATGTCTAGTTCTTTTTTTTTTTAATGTAACTATTTTAATTTTGAGGGTGGTGGTGGTTTGTGTAATAAGTGTACCAAGACAGCACAAAATGTAAGAATGACAGCATTATATAACCAATAAGCATGTCTCTTCAGTTTCTGAGTTTATTGTAAAGGAGGGAGAGAAGGAGGGAGGGAAGGAGAGGGTTGTGATGTGTCCTCATCTCTCTGCTACCTGGTGTTCTCATTTCCTGTTTAAATGGTCTGAACTCGGGGATGTAACTTTGGGGCACTAGTAGGAAAAGTGCCAGCTATCTTGTCTGCCTAATATGATCAAGTCATGTTTTCACAAGGGGAAGTGGAGTGGGTGGAGATTAGCGTTTGGTAAATACAGATAGACTGAATTTGTCCTCAAGGTCACATCCTGTGCAGCATTGTAGAGGAAACATTTGATTTCTTCTGTTGTAGCTGCTCCAGTTTATAAAATGCACTCAGACTGAAGTCAAGCCCTTGCTCCAATTTATATTTAGAGTATTGCTGAGGATGCTTAGGTTCATTGTTCTCTTCAGCACCTCCTGTAACTCGTTTGGATTTCCATGTCTAGTCCTGTTTGTTTCTTGTTTTGAGGCAGCTTTCCTCTTAGTAGAGCTCCTCTGAAGGCAGAGGAGCTCCACCTGGGCGTAGACAGACTACCTCAAGACTGTCATGGCCTTGTAAAATGTGGATATTATGACATTTCATATTTCAGTGTTCTTAGTCCCTCTATAAGTTTGTTCTCTAGGCCTATAGTCCTTAGTGCATAAGTTTTTAATATAAGAGGTGCTGCTTCACGACAAACCTGAATCATGACATATCTCGGAAAAATGCATATTGCCCATAATGAATTTTCTCATCTTTCATGATCGTTAATTACTTGCTAAATTCTCAAGGGTATAACTAAGAAAATACTTAACAGACTGGTAATGCAGTGGCCAGCATAAAATTCATTACTGTTAAGGCATAACACATTGATCTCCAGGGTATTATATGAACATGTTTTTCAAAGAGGCTGCACAATAGCTTGGTGAAGCAATTAATTTACCATTTATGTTTCATAACAAACAGAATGTTTTCATATAATATTTTTTGTAAATGGGAGTGCATAATCTAATCTTAGATCTATTCTTAGAATATATTGATCAAAATAAAGTGAAAGATCCACAGCCTCAGACACCTGTTTCTTTTAATATTTTATGTGTCTTAACATCAATGCATCAATGTATGTTTTGAACACATGAATGAATAAATTAGGAAAACATACTGTCTATTCTTCTGTAGCTCATATTTATTTCAATGATTTATCTGATCTCCATAAAGTGCTGGTTAGTGTTGCTGAAAATATTAATTCTTCACAGAATGAAACATTCAGCTGTTATCATAGCTCCAGGCAGATTTTTTTCACATCTGAATGACAGGAAGATGCACATGATTTATTTTATGTATGGGAACACATACAAGAGTCCAGTTTTTGCACTCTGTTATTTTAGCATAGATTATATGGCACATTTTCTGTTGAAATTTTGGCTCCTGCACCAAAGCACTATTTTTCATTATTTGTTGCTTATTTAATATGCTTCTGATTAATTAATTTTTTTTCTATTCACATTGAATATTTTAATTGCCAGTAGTTAGCTGGTAAGGTATCTTAGCATGCTAAAATAGTCCTAGGAGTGTAGTTCAATTGCCAGGACTATTGAGCACATCAGAAATTACAAGAGGAGATGAGACTTTTATGGCTCTGGATCTGAACATGACAGGTAATAAAGTTGTTTCTGGTACAGTATCACCTCACACAAGCCAAGTGTACTGGTTTTGTCTAATTGCTGTAATGGAGGAACTTTTGTTGTCTCTTTTGTTTGCACTACTCTGAATGTGTAAGCTATTGATTTGCTGTTGCAAATATTCACCTACCAGTGAAGTGTTTGACCTTCTAAAATACACATTGCACAGCTGCTCAAGGATATGGAATAACACCCATTTTTCACATTGATATGTATGTGCTATGTAATATATTGATAGGTGTGATAAAAGTGAAAATGCATATAATAGTAATCAGCAACCATTACTTTGATTGTCATGAATATGCCTGGAAACAGGGAAAGCCTTAGAGAGAACTTATCCATGATACTGTTGGGAGCAGAGAGATATTTCATTAGAGACTGCTGCAAAGTTCTATCTGTGAAGGAGACTTAAATTATATGGCATGAGATACTAAACAGCTGCATTATAATATTATGCAAGGTTTTTTGATTGCTTGGAGAATCAACACTCTACACCATATTTAGTTATTTGTGATTTTATGCTAAGCTATGCAATCTGGTACTGTCACTTGTGTTAACGCATTAACAGTTTGAATATTTATGTCAGCTCATGCAGCTGTGTTTTTCTTTTTTTCAGATATGAAAAATAAAGCATACTCTTATAAAACTGCTTCAACTGTAAGGTAATGATACTTGGTACACTTCTGAAAATCTACCCCATGTGCTGACATTTGCTAGGTAACTTAAGAACTCTCCTTCTGCTATATGAAATTTAATAGCTGGCATCAGGTGACTTTCTCTAAGAGGAAGAGAAGAACAGAATTAGTTGCCTGTCTAATGAATAATTGGGATAAGCTTTACATACTTCATTAAAAATAAAAGCTATTTGAACACTGCAGTATCGAAACAGGGCCAGTTATCACACATAGATAGTGTGTCCCTCTCTGGTTTAGTTTTGATTCCAAGTATTACTAAAAGAAGTTGAGGATGATCTTGTACTGTTTTTGCACCTGTAAGATTTTGGTGTTCAGAGGAGCTAGTGGAGCATTAGCATGAGCTGGAACCAATAGGTATTACAAGTAATCACAACATCTTTTTTTCAGTCCAGTCTATAGCACAGATTGTTTTAGCCATTATCTTTTCCTTACCACTATATGCCTCACTGCCAGATTACCCTCGTTAGACTGTATGATGAGGTCTGGACAGAGCTGGTGGACAAAAGCTGAACTACCAAGAAATAATTTCCACTTGCAGAAATAGAGACTGATGTTTTCTAGACCTCTTCTACATTACCATTATCAAAGCCATGAGTCTCTGTGCGCAATTGTCTTTCATCTTTCTGTTTTCCTCTGTGAACTGTGAGCTTTTATGTGCCTCTTTCTATGCTGCATAGTGCCTAGCCCATTGGTGCCACTGTAAGTACCTTCCTGCAAAGAGAAGACACTTCAGACAAGAAGAAGTCAGCTCATTATACTCACAACAGCAGTTTCTCTGAATTGCACAGATCTCTTTTTGTTTTGGTCTTAATGCACAGCCTGAAGCTTGTATAAACATACCCAGGTGCTTACAAATATTTGGGTGTGAGTGACCATTTGGAGCAATGCTTTAGCTGCTCAGGATGCTTTGAAAGCTAGCACTGTGTTTCTCTGAAACGTTGTCATCTGGCAGCATCTCTCAATGTTATTTGGGATTGTTTGCATGAGTTGAGAGTAGGTTTTGACTCACAGTGTGGCTGTATCTATTTCATACTTAACAAATTAGAGCAGTGCACCAGTTCAAGATATGATGTGTGCTATCTTCACCTTTATACCATATTTTGGCCATTGCTTGTCATCAAAGCCTTTGATACCATCTCCTTTGACAGCATACTCCTGGAAAAGCTGGTGGCCCATGGCTTGGACAGGTTAAGAACTGCCTGGATGGCCAGGCCCAGAGAGTAGTGGTGAATGTTGCTGCATCCAGTTGGTGTACGATCACTAGTGGGCCCAGGTCTGTCTAATATCTTTATTGATGATATGGATGAGGGAATGCAGTCTACCATCAGCAAATTCATGGACAACCCCAAGTTGGGTGGGAGTGTCGATGGTAGGAAGGCTCTGTGGAGGGAGCTGGACAGGATGTATAGATGGACCACGACCAACAGCAAAAGGTTCAACAACATTCCGGGTCCTACACTTTGGCCACAGTAACCCAAAGCAGTGCTACAGGCTGTAGGCAGAGTGGCTGAAAAGAGACCCAGCAGAGAAGGACCTGGGGGTGCTGATTGACAGCAGGCTGAACACAAGACAGCAGTGTGCCCAGGTGGCCAAGAAAGCCAATGGCATCCTGGCCTGTATCAGGAATAGTGTGTTCATCAGGACTAGGACAGTGACCATCCTCTTGTACTTGACACTGGTGAGGCTGCAACTTGAGTACTGTGTCCAGTTCTGGGCCCCTCAATTTAGGAAGGATATTGAGGTATTGGAGCGAGTCCAGAGAAGAGCAACAGAGATGGTGAAGGGTCTGGAACACAAGTCCTGTGAGGAGTAGCTGAGGGAGTGGCTGTTTAGCCTGGAGAAGAGGAGTCTCAGGGGTTACCATGTTGATCTCTACAACTACCTGAAAGGAGGGTGTAGCCAGGTGGGGGTCAGCCTCTTCTCCAAGGCAGCCAGTGACAGGAGGAGGCAACATGGTCTTAAGCTGTGCCAGGGAAGGTTTAAGTAGAACAGTAGGAAGAAGTTCTTCACGAAAGAGTGATTTGATACTGGAATGGGCTGCCCAGGGAGGTAGTAGAGTCACCGTCCCTGGAGGTGTTCAAGGAAAGACTGGACGTGGCACTAAGAGCCATTGTCTAGCTGACATGGTGGTGTTCAGTCAAAGGTTGGACTCAATGATCTCAGAGGTCCTTTTCAGCCTAGTTGGTTCTGTGATCTTAAGGTACCATGAGGAGACATTAAGGGTCAAGAAATTCCATGTAGAGCAAACATAGTGTAGAATACTCTAGCTTTTCCTAATATTCACATCTTCCCTTTTTATTTTATGCTAGGATGGCATAAAGCATAGGTGAAGTATCTGCGATTGACTATCTACCTTCCCTTCTGCCTGTGGATTCTCCTGGCAATTGTTCATATTTTTGACCTCTGGGTCATTGTACCGGCATTTTCTGTGCCTGAAGTTTTCCTAAATTGTTATTTTTTTGAGTTATTTAATTTCATATTATGTTCAGCAAAGCAATTTCAAACAATACACAAGATTCTGAAAATTAAATTGCTACCATTAATAGCTCTGAGCTGGATTGTTTCTTATATGAAGAAAAATGTTTTCAAAGGAGAAAGAAGCAAGGAGGATTTTCACACACGGAGCTTCCAGTACATCGTTCCACTGAAAGGTAGGATGGGCAGAATCTTTGTGGTGCCCTTGTGAGATCTGGGCTCCATGAATCCAGCTGACTGTGAGATCACCATGGACTGGAGCTTACCGTGCTGAAACTCAGACATCAGCACTAATGTCCTGACATCTTGCCTTTCTTTTCTGAAACCAAGTCACTGCTGTTATCTCTGATCTCTGAGTGGGAAAGTTTGATTGTTTGACCCAATCAAATAAGATTGCAGTGAATAATCAGAGTTCTCCTATGGAGATACTGATAAGGTTAGCTAAAGGTAAGGAAAATATAGATTAGATCAGATCCCTTAGTCTCAAACTATGCTTCAATTTTAAAACTTCCTATTCACCTATTGCTTTGCTCCTGCAGAACAACTGCTTGCTGAGGCAATTGGATAAGACCTTAGTACTTGCATGCCACAGGGAATTATAATCTTGATGGTTTATTTCCATTAAGGTGACTACTGGATGTAAGAATCTTTGAATTAAATTTCTAGCATAGAAGAAGAAAGAGTGATTTATTTCCTTCACTTGTATAAGAGTTTTTACTGTTTTTCTTTTACTCTTAGTTTTATGCAGCCTCTCTTTCCCTTGTAAATTATTGATTTAGTAGACAAATAACAGTTCCATTGCCTTAAGTTAAATGTCTTTGTCTGCCAGGCAAATGAGTTGGCCCTCAGCTTGAGCTCTGAGATTCACTCAAGTAGAATTTATGCACAATAGAATTGATAGTCTCTTTTTGCATGAATACTTGCCCGTGAGGGTCAAATACCCAGAGAGTAAACTTTGAAATATGTGTGTGTTGAAACTAAAAAAATGTAAATCACCCAAATGCCTTGGCAACTGCCTTTTCCCTTACAACCCCTGCTCCCTGTTGGAGGCTTGGCTGCCTCCCTTCGTGTTTCCTGGGGAGCATGCAGATCGCTGAGCAGAGCCTCCTCTTCACCATTAGTGTCACGGGTCGAGTAGCAGTGCTTTGGAGAAGTGGAAAACCAAGAGGGAAAATGAGAAGCAGGAAACTATTAGGGTTAGAGTGACAGGTGGACACAGATGCAGTGACTCCTCTCATATCGCTACTGCATTTTGGTAGGATGTCGTGCACATTTCAGCTTTCAGTGTGGGTGAATCTGGGTCAGGCGGAAAGGAAAGTGCTCTGCTCAGAATAAGGCTCCTCACTCCAACAGAAAGGAAACAGTATTAAAAGTACAGGCTCACTCACACGTGTGACAGCTGTGGGTAACAGGGAAGATTTCTGATAAGATAGTTTTATTTTACAGCTCACCTGTCGAGGTGTATGTGTAGAGTGAGCAATGTCAGTTGCAGAGTTTTTAGTGCTCTAAAAGTGGAGGGAGAGTTGTAGAATAAATGTGGATATAGATGTACTGCAAGTGAAACAGGGAGAGCAAAGAAGAGAAAAGGAAAATGTACCCTGCCTAAAGACTAGGTTGTCTAAAGACAAATCTTCAGTTGAAATATAATAATGTTGAGGAGTAGAGGAAGTTGTTAAAATACACCTCCACCTTAGATACATTAGAGAAGTTTTTAGCTGGTAACAATTTTCCATTCAAGGATTGATTTGAATGTGAGAATTTTCTTTGACTCATGATCACTTCCAAACTTAAGGTTTCATTTTATCTGCTCTCAGAGCTAATGCTTACTCAAGGTTTTTGTGACAGGAGCCTCACTTGCAAAGTCCATCACCATCTGTCTTGTATATCCACTTAAGCTCTTCTTTAGAATCAATCTAAGACATAATTTTCCAATCTTTCCTGGTTATGGCACTAATGAGAACCTGTATCATGTTTGGTGCTAGTTCCTGAATGCTTTCCATATATATTCCAGAGTACAACACCACAAATGCGTGAAATTCACTTTGGTTTTGAGATTCTGTTGCCATTATTAATATTAGCTCAGATTCCTGTTCATGAGATGTTACCTGAATACTGTAGTTGTGTTTGAACAGTTTCTCTTAGATAGGAAGTGAGAGTTCAGAGTGTGGGTCCGTGAAGATAAGCTGAAATCCACTTTCTCCCTTACTTCTCAATTGCTTCTTCATGTGACATTTTAGAGAATAAACAAACTCAAACTTGGAAATTACTTTTGTACATGACTCCTCTTAATACTCAGTTTTCCATGGCATTTTTGAAGCATCTCTTCCTTTTATAAAATACTGATATTGTTGACGAAAAGCTGTTATCTTGTTAGATATTTAACCTCTGCAGCTTCCAGAGACTTGAGCTGGATACCAGCATGTGCTCAAAGGGTCTTAGGGATAAAAAAATATTTTTCAGTTTGGAAAGCCTGCTGAATCACTGGCAGGGGAGGACAGGAACTCACTTTCTGATCCCTGTGGAAATATCAGTATTCCAGACTGTGGAGGAAAAATAGGGACTACAGACCTAAATTAGTTTTGGTGCCAGATATGTATTATCAAATACTATTGTCAAGCATAATGGTGATATAGCCATCTATGAACAGCATCTCGGTGCCATTGGTTAACATGTCCTTCCACTATGTTGTTGGACCCTTTGTCTTTATCCTTGTGACCTTATAGCAAATAAAAGGACACTTCTGCTACCTTCATCATCAGGGGACAATTGCCAGCTGACTTTCAACTCTTTCATCAGCTGTCATCACCAGTGTTCATTTGATGTTGCTTCATATATACCCACTTGAAATTGCCCATTGCTCTCTCATACTTGATAACACTTTCCTAAGCAACTTCCAATAAGGCCACCCCCTTGACAGTTCTGCTAAGCACACTTGGTTGAGTCACTTGCATTTCATCTGCTGTATATTGTGGGAGAATTAGAGACTATATTTGTTACAGCTCAAGAAAATGAAGCCTAGGAATAAACTCTTAGCAAAGTGGGGATTCATCTCATCTAATGATGGTCTTCTAAAACCAGGCCTGCAGTCAGATCTAGTTATATGAAGTGTCCTGTACCTTCACTGGCAAGGACTGGAACTAGGTGATTTATGTTATCTACCTTCAGTGGCAAACCTCCCTCCCTCCATGCTCAAGTTTTTCTAATCACATAATGATTTTTCCACAGTGCTTTTACTGTGAGTATGCAAGCATCTCAATTGTGTGTTAGTATCTGCAAGTTCCAGTAAAAAAAACTATAGTTTTCTGGCTTTTCAAAGTATTTTTCACTTTGAAAGATACAATTTAAAGTCTATATTCAGTTGTCACCAAAATCTGTGGAAATAAAAGGAAACTGCACACAAAAGATCAGAAGATAATGTGAAATGAACATGATATAAAAAGAAGAAAGTACACCAGGAGACTAAAGGGCATGACTGAAGGAAGGTACAGGAAGAAAGCAAACTTTCTCCCACTTCTGTCTTTTAAGATTTCAAAATTTAATTAAACATTCAGTATAATGGCCTGTAATAACTGTATCCTGGGCTGATAAAGTCCTTGGCCTTCAGCCATGGAATCTATTAGTCCAGATTATGCATATTACCTTATAAATAAAAGGTACCCTCAAGTTATTATTATAATTGGGTTCCTGAGTTGTTAATTTTCACTATGGAGAAACTAACTAGTAATGTGTTCAGCGAAAACCAAGAGCAGCACAGCCAGAATGAATGATATGATTAGGACTTTTCAATATGAAAATGTCCAGGTGGGTGTTGTGTTTGTGTATAATGCTTTCAGAATTTCCAAGAAGACAGTCAAGTGCCTGTTTTCAAAGATACTGAAGAACATTTATTCCAGTCAAAATGTTGAACTAATAAGTTGTGGTTTGTTCTGGCGCCATTTCTCTGAAAAACCTCCAGGTACTTGTGTGTGTTTGGATTGGCATAGTCTTGGGGTTTGAGGATTAGTGTACTGCTCGAATGAAACAGAATGGGCACTTAAATTCTCTTTTGTAGTTTATCTGTTTAGCCTATCTCATTATTTAACATGAGTGTTGAAGCACGATAAAATCCCTTTTCTTATAGTGATGTATATCTTGTATATATATATCTATCTCTCAACATTGCTGATGTCATATATTAACTACAATGATCATCCCTCTTCACTCTTGGTGAAGTCTGGAATTTTTCTAGTCATAACTGCTGTAAAACAAGTGAATTTTGGATATTCTTTCCTCAAGTAGTTTGGAACATGTTTTCAAATAATAAACCTACATTTAATGCCCATTACTTCGGAAGAATATTGACATGTAACAATTTAATGTCATAAGTACTGAGTGCTTGAAGTTGCTTCTTCTCTGTGGTGCTGTTTGTTTCTGCATTTAAAAATGTGAAAAAGAGAAGAGGAATTACCTAAAAATTCAAACTTAATTAAACTGTATTAGAAAGTAATTTTTTCCTTGATCGCACAAGAGGATATAATCTCAGTGCTTTTTTGACCCAACATTACTACTGTTAACCAGTATTCCCAGGCACTGCAAGATGTATGTTCATTCCTTTTTAAATTATTATAGTGGGGATGTGTGGTTTCAAGTTTCTTTCAAATGTTTAAATATTTGAAATTGAAGCTGTACAGATTATTAATTTACATATGATACAGTACAGTATAGCTGGGAAAAAAGCAGATTCTTACAGGCACCAAAACCTCAATAAATTCCATAAATAATAATTTGGTTGAACAAACAATGAATATGTAAGAAAAATCCCTTAGCTACAATATTTATATACAGTAAATGAAGTCTTCATTCCACTGAGGCTACACTGTTACCAACATATAAGTGACTTTGGGTATAACTTTTCAGGCATATGAAAGAGGAACATCCCTCCACCCAGACTTACCTGAATGTGAACAATTACACACTATATCCTTTGTCTTAATCTTCAAAATTTTTCCATGCACACTTATGTGCATTATTCGTAATTCTTTCTAGGTCTGTTATCTGGCTCCTGTGGCTGTAGGAACTCTCCCGACTTTTGCACTCTGTGGCAATAACACCAGCTACTCTCAGAGTCACTCAAAGATAGCTTGCTAAATATTGAATATGAAAAGTAAATGTAGCATGAGTAATTTAAATAACTTCTTGCATTCAAAGGCAGTAGACTCTAAAGATTGTTTTTCACTGTTTTCAATAGTAGAAAGAAACCCAGAAAAATATCCACTTATTTCTCATTGTCTCATGTATTGAACTACAGAACTCCCTTGCTTATAATTTTTCAGGAAATAAAGCATATTTTGTTCCTACAAGATTCTCATCTTCCTTCACTACTGCATAATACATGTTGGTGTAACTCTTCTACCATCTGCTCTTTTATAATTTCTCTCTTCATTTTCTTGCCAAACTGATGGAGTACCAAAGTCTTTTTTTGTTGGTAATTTGGAATACTTTTTTCTAGGGTGGTTTTATAGCTTATGCAAATAGGAGGCTAGTCTGATGCTCCAACAATTACAGATAGACCAGTATGTACTGTACAATCTGTATACAAGTCCATCAGTGATCTCTATAGCATTCTATTATATCGCTGACCTTTTGGTTCATGAAACTTATGTATTTGTAAATAAATGTTAAGTCTAGACTTAAAATGTCTCCATCAGACAGTTCATAAACCACCGATTGCTGAAAATTGTATGTAATCTAAAAAGGAAAGGCTTCTTCTCTGACATGAGGAGAATTCCTAAGAATTTGCTTCTGGCTGGTTGCTGTTGGTCAAACCTATATGGCAGGTAGCAGACTTTCCTTTGCAGACTACACTACCAGCAAAGGGAAAACTGCAAAATTTATCTTCTGCCATGACATAACTTGATTCTATGTTCTTATTTCTGTCAGTTTGCAATGTTATTTACTGAGTGAAATCATTGGTCCTTGCAGCACCAAGCTTTTATTCTGCATGTATGTTTCTGTTTGCCTATGCAAACCTATGAAGTCCTGAGTAAGAAACAGCTTTGTTCAGATTCAGAAAGGACTATAGGCAGTGCCAGTTCCACTTCCAGCATCAAGCTGCTCGACTGCGGATGCTGCAGGGCTCACCTTGTTCAAGCTTATGTCCATTTGAGTGCATTCAGCACTGGCTCATTTTGTACTGGCACAATTCTGTTAAATGTGTGTGAACCTGTGAGTTAAGACTTGTGTGCTGGGCCACAGCCTGAATAGACTCTTTGATACATATCTGTGCACCAAGTGACATGATGGATGAACCTCTCCTTGAGTGGTAGCAGAGAACTGAGCATGGGGCTACCAGACTTCTTAGCTCAAGGACCCTAAATATTTGATGCAGTTAATTGGAGGGTCTCAGACCTGGCAGCAACCTTGCATAAGCATCTGATGATGATACCGCATCTGCTGTGTTCTGCTGATGCCCTGGTATGCAATGGTGCTCTCTGCCATGCCTAAACGCTGCAGCAGGAGAATATAATTGAAGGAGTGGCATCTCTGCTGCTGTCACAGTCTTTTCACAAATTTTTTTCAGGACAAGGGTCAAGGCACATTTTATGATCCATGCAATTTCATTTTGCTTGTGATTGTGAGGTGCTTCCAAGTAAAAACTAGATTGACACAGAATACGGAAGAACTTCAAGCAGCATTTTTTGCTATAAGTAATCTAAAGTGCAGATCTGACTTCTATTTGAAATTAGCTTTCTGGGAAAGCAGTGGTTGTAGAAGCTTATTTTTGTGCAGTCACATTAGTGATTGTTCTTAATTTTGTTGCCTTCCAAAAGTGGGTTATGTTTAGTCTAGGTTTAGAAATAATAGGTATAAAGTGTCATAAGTGCCACTGAGCTTAAGTGGGTAAAACCAACTGTAGTATTTACTGTAGAACATGAGGGATATCTCCAGAAAATAAAACCCCAAGTATTTATGGTAGTAGATGTTACATACTCTTAAAGAATAGTTTGACATCTATCCACTGGAGGATCCTGCAAAATATTACTTGGGTAGGCTGACCCTCTGTGTAGTGGTTGGTATTCCCTGGAGATATAATGGCTACAACTAATCTGTAAGATGACTGAGAAAATTAAATATTGATTTAAGGCTAGGTCTGATGTTGCAGAGTGTTATTAAATTCAATTCAGTGGTGTTAATTTTATGTTTCACACCTTCTCAGAAGATTACACCATTATTTCAGTTTCCTCAGCAACACCATCCTTGGACTCTTTTTACTCAGAAAATCTTGTGAAAAAATATGAGTAAATAGAACACACGTGTGCATGAAAAAGTTTTTCTTTTAAAACTGGTCATGTTAGAACTCCTTTTTGCTTTTATATTCTCATATCAGATTTACACTATAATTTCTGATTTATGTCAGGAATGTCAAAGGTTATTTCCAATCTTCCTTTACAGTTTTACACTGTTCATAAACTGTTGTGCAGTTATGCTAAATGGGAACTCCACTCCTAAACAGATAAAGCTCTAAGTAGTACTTTTGTATGTAAAAGCTGTGTTTAGCTCTGCTTCCTGTCCCGAAACCTCTGACAGC
The DNA here is from genome assembly GCA_013396755.1 of Sclerurus mexicanus. Lineage (NCBI taxonomy): Eukaryota > Metazoa > Chordata > Aves > Passeriformes > Furnariidae > Sclerurus > Sclerurus mexicanus. Next base: position 151,701 of record VWZF01006832.1, on the reverse strand, counting down.
TACTAGGTGCCATCATACATTAATGGTGAATCACAGCTTGGTTTTGCATCTGTTCTGTGTGTCCTTTGACCATGGCAGGCACAGCAGTGGGCCCATGGATCTTGTGTCTGTGAGTGGGCCAATTCTGTTTTACAATTATCCTGGTCTATACCAAACTAGCTAGGTCGTACATAGTACTTCAGCCTATGGCCCTTAATATCTGCCAGTGTGAATGGGGGAATGGCAGCCCAAAGAACAACACTCATTTAGGGAGCTGCCGGTGGCTTCTGATTCTACAGAAAGGAGGATGGAGTGAACGTCCTATGGAAGAACTCTGCCTTCTTTCCTTGGCTGTGCCCATGCTGCTGAAAGTGACAGGGTGAGGAACATTCCCATGCCATGCTGCATCCACCTGCTCAGAAAGCTGTCTTCTGGAGTGGGCAGCTGCTTCCTCCCTGTGCTGGGCTTGGATGCAGGAGTCCTTTTCCTTTAGCATGACCCTCCTGTTACTTTCAAAAGAAATAATTACTGGGTCTGCTTTTTCCAGTTCCAAGAAACTGAAGTAACATAAAGTAGCAGTATTTTTACAGCATGAATCTAAGGGTATGTCTGCCCTAGGATGTGGCATGAGGATCCTGAGAGTGCAGCACCTGCTGGGGTAGTGATTGAAAGCTGCATGGAAAGTAGGTGGCAAAACCAATGTATGTCATCTTTATATCTACATTGCGGGATCCTGGGAGAAAATAATACCTTGAAATGTCCCTGAGCATTTTCCTGAAGGGAGTGTTGTCCAGTATCCCAAAACAGAGCCAGGGGAGAGGGAGCCACTCACTGATGGTCCCAAGCTCAGTGCTTGATTTTACTCCCTGGAAAGGCAGATGTGCTCCCTATTCTAACAGAAGGTCAGGCATTAAGCTTACATGCTCCCACAGGCTTTTTCCCCTTCCCGTATAGAAACAGGAAAAAAAAGTATTATGAGGAAGACTCTGAAATTATCTCAGGTTTCCAATACTACATCTATACTGTTTGAAGCTTTTGCTTCCACCAGTGTTGTGAGATTTATATGTTTCTGTAATTCCAAAAGGCATATAAATTCTGAAAATAGATTTCCCAGTCTCTGAAAGCAATTGTTATCTTGGAAGTGGAGACAGCCTTGAATGAAATATAAGTGAGGGACAGAGTGAGGGAGAGAGGGTGAACTTCTCTTGCAATTCTGCCTTCAGCTGCCATGTGACCTACAGAGATAAGAGTGAGGAGAGAAAAAAATAATTGCATTGTTCTTGCTAAATTAGTCCCAAGAGGCTTCTGAGTAAAAATTACTGACTGAACCACATGTTTTGGTAGTGATTAGGTAGTGTTTTATTTTGACTAATTTTATGTATACTAGGAGCTGTAGTGAGACCATATGTTTTATGTGTTGTAATACCCTTCTCTTAAAATCTAAGGAATTGATGTTGGATTAAAACACTGTACTTAAAGAGAGACATAAATTTTTAGGAGAGTGATATTTTAAAAAAGACAGACAGATTAAAATAGCTACCATTAGAAAAACTGCTACAATATTAAAAGAGCCAATTGAACGTGTCAGCTGATCTTTTAAATATGGAATGTTAATAAGACCATCCTATTATTATGAGTATATGTTATATTGACAGTATCTGGCTATAAAGAATTCAATCATATAAGCAAATGTACTTTTAAGAACGACCAGAAATTGCTACAAAGAAAGATGTTCTATAATAATTCGTCAACACAGCATTCATGCATTTGTCACTGTTTTTAAAACACTGTTCTCTGTTCATAGCCCTCTCTATTCATGGTCATTAATATTTGGCATTTTCATAGCAGTCCTTTGGAGAATGTAAGAAACACACCTCCTACGGGTTTTGTTTTCCACCATGAATTTCCTTTCTCCTGATGCAAGTAAATCTGTACTTTTTTTTTCACCTGGCCTCATCTGTGTCTATCATTCACTTGACAGAACAGTGGGTTTAACATCCTAGCTCAGCTGTGTTCCACTGTAGTTCATGTACCAGAGAGCCATCAGCATGTCCATCCACACTGAGCTGTCATAAATCTTACTCCTAGCCTGGCTACCCTTCCTAGAGCAGCTCCTCAGTCCAACTTGTTCATTTTATTTCTACGATACTGCAGTGCTCAGATATCACTTTTCAATAAGAAAAATAACCATACCAAATATAGGTAAATTGCTGGCCTTAAACAGGGTGGCAGATACCAGCGTGTAAGGAATCTTGAGAGAAACAGGTCTCCAAGTGGATGTCTGCTGGGTGTCTAGTTATCATTTATGCACATATATTTTGTGACAATATTTCCCAATATGTGTATGCTTGTTGTTGGGTGACAAAGACAAAAGCAGCGTAAAGGGAAGACTTCAATTTACTACCAACTCAATGTTTTTTGAAGCTGGAGCTTCTATGCAGAAGCATTGGAGGGAGGTTGGAATGGAAAGGACAGGACTCAGCTGTCCCCAGGTGGACGTCTAGTGCTACAGCCAGGACAACATAGGCTATTTATCATGTCTGCACAGCACTGGTAGATGTGACAGGTAACATCCAAAGGAAACTTGTGTCCTTTTGGAGATGCAGATGCAGTGCAGATGGCATATCCTGGAATATCACAAATGGTTCTTTGTTTGGGCAGCTAAATCAGGCCCCAGCAGTACAGTGTTCCTCAAAGTATTTTCTTTTCTCATTCTTGACTGGGAAGCAGCAGTAATGAGGTTGAGACAGCTACTTCTTTTCTCTCTCTCCTTACTAATGGAGCCACTAATGGTGGTTTTAGTCCTGCAGTAATTATTACTCTGACCTGAAGCACAAGCTCATTGAGTGGAGTCAACTGGTAATGACTTTCAGTCACAAGTGATTTGAATGATTTTGAGCCAGTGACCGAGCTGTTGAAGTGAAAGTTGTTATAATTATTCCTCTGAGCAATTTTATTTCCTCTGAATTAGTTTGTTCTACTATTCTCACAGTTTAATAAAAGAAACAAGAGTTGCATGTCTGAAGGCAAGTCTAAATTGATAGTTATTTAATCTCTCCTCCTGTGTCTATACATGAAATGGAGATGCTTGAGCTAACAGAGATCTGAGATAGTGAGTCCATCTACCACAGTACAACATGCAGCTGAATACATCCCACTACTGAATGCTACTGTGTGTCCGGATCTGCTCTGTTGAAGTCAACAAGAAGTTCAGTTGCAATGTTGCCACCTGCTGTTGCAGGTCTTTGCTAGTTCAGGTGTCTCTTCACTGTGCTCTATTTCACTATTTCACATCACTTGGAATTTTGCCTGTGCTATCCTATGTCATAAGTCCTGCCCCACTTTTGAACCCATTTAAGTTAGTAATGTATCAGGTCTTGCTGCACAATATTCAGACTTCTCATGTTGACTGAAACCAGCTCTGACAGCCTGGTGTCACTTCATGTTTGGCTGGTTTTGACTGACAAGTTATTTGTCAGTCTGACAGTGGTCACGGTGCTTGTGTCTTTGTGTTTATGGATTTCTGTGATGATAGTGTTCAAACACCAAGGACTGAAAACACGGACTTCCCCAAAGATATCTGTTATTCAAAAATGGGAAAGACTAGAATTCCAAAGCTACAGGATTTTCTTCTAGGAATCCATTATTCTAGAAAGGTTTAGGCAAGATATTAACATCCACAAGGTGCTTTTTTCCCCCTTGCCCTTCAACACCTCATATACCAGAGAATACTGTGCATGAACAGTACTGTAGAACGCACTTGCTAAGGGGTACAGGTTGAAAATTGTGTAGATGTTAGGAATTTACAAGCACAGACAGGCAGTGTTTGTTCTAAGTGACAAACCATGAGCTTCAGTCAGCCTTACGGTCCATTGGGAAGGTATAGCTTCTTTCTGGTTTATGAAATTCTTTTTGACATCCTTTCTGGCTTGTGAAGCAGTACGACTGCTTGTAATGCATTGTCCTGGCTTTCAGAGGAGTTTTTCATTGTTTGTTGCAATCAGGTCTGAAGCCATTAGTGTCAGAAGCTGTCAATGTTCAAAGAGTTTTTAAATCCAGTAAGTTGTAAAGGTTTTTCAGATAAAGCATTGACACTGTAAATGTAGACTCAAATGTAATTTTCATTATGTTTTGTTGAAGACGATCTGAAGTGATAGTTCATTGTATTGATTTTCTTTTTATTAATTTCAAAAATATCTTTGGATACAGCTTTGGCTTTTTTTTCTTTTTTTCTTTTTTTTCTTTTTTTCTTTTTTTTCACTGAGTAAGTAGATCCATGCATTTAACAAAAAGTGTACTTTAGCCACTTGCCAAGATGAACAATGAGGGTGTTAATGAGGTCAAATCTGCCTACAATAAAACAATGAAAGTTCAACAATGCCGTCCAAACAAAGCCAAGCCAGTGAAGAAATCAGTGAATCAGACAAAGGAAATAGTATGTGAAACAGAAACTGGAGACCAGGATGATTCTTCCACTGGGGCTGAGAATCATGCTTCCTTTTTCACTCTCCTTGTCCTGCTGAATTTGAGTCTTTTCTACACAGTAGAACTCTTTCAGTGGTAGAAATGAGAAACTTTTACTATATATTCCCTCAACTCAAAGTAATCTGTAGTACTTCAGTGAAGTCTGAGGGACAAAACATATAGAGCTTCTCTATTCAAGACATATGGAGGTCCTCTATTGAAGAGAACCTATGTGAGTCTGTTATTTTGTATGCTAAAACAGTGCCCAGAAAAGGCAGATAGTTTGAAAACTAATGCTATAGACTAACTTTGGTTTACTTTTTATCTTATCTCAATTTTTTCTACTGTTCTATTGGACTAAAAAGATGGCCTTCATTCAGTCTGCTGCCTTTTGATACTGTCCTTGGTGTCTTTTCAAGCAGAATAATTAAATTCACACAGGCACCTGTTTGTGAATAGCACACTAAGACTGACTTTCCTGGACACCAGCTTTGTACAGGATGCTTCTGTATTCTGCATTACTCCATCTCTTAAAAACCATGTACGTTAAGTAATTCAACAAGCATCATCATGATTTTTTTCTACAAGTGGAGGCAGTGCACCTGTGATGACCAATTGAAACAGGTAACTCACTGAAAGGTTACATATGGAAATTACTAGCTACAGAGGATCCACTCAAAATGTGTATGGTTTTAGGGTTCTGTTTGAATATCATGTTGTAAAGGTGTCTTGACATCTGTCCGCATTTGTTTCCAGGAGGAAGGATGGTCTCAAGTGAAAAACATCAATTGCCATAGATTTTACAGAGCTTATTCCTGTTGCTTGTCTGGCCATATAGTTATGATAGCCTTAAAGTGTGTGAAGTCTACACGTGTAGTCTATGAAATAGACTACAGCCCAGAAGTTGATGATAAATGATCCATTAAAAATAATAAATATGTGGAATCTTGAGATTACCAAATCTTTACTTAATCTATAACAATTTCCTTGTGTTATTACATATTAGGAAAACTAATTCAAATAAATTGGACTGTGTTCATTTTTCAGGTAAATGACAAAGTCCAAGGAAATTTGAGTATTACTAAAAGCAGTTTTTGACTTTTCTAAATGTTCATTAACATCAGAAATATTTTAGGCTTTTCCCCCAACCTCCTTTTTTCTTTTCCCTTTTCTTTTTCTTTTTTCCTTTTTCCTCTTTTTCCTTTTCTTTTTTTTTTCTTTTTCTTTTTCTTTTTCTTTTTCTTTTTCTTTTTCTTTTTCTTTTTCTTTTTCTTTTTCTTTTTCTTTTTCTTTTTCTTTTTCTTTTTCTTTTTCTTTTTCTTTTTCTTTTCCTTTTTCTTTTCCTTTTTTTTTTCTTTTCTTTCTCTTTTTCTTTTTCTTTCTCTTTTCTTTCCAGTAAAGGCATTTGAAATGCTCAAGTGCCAAAGCAACATATCCAACATTTCAGGTCCCACAAAGTTTCTGAATCAATTTCCTGGCTTTGAAGTTCTGACTTCCTATACGTATAACTGTGCATGTATATGTGTGTGTTTGTTCATGCAGACTAGAATTAGTATATTTCCAATATTTCATTAATTGAGATTATTTGTCCTCCTCTCACCAATAGTTGGGAAAAAATTGTATTAACTTACTTCATTATTGCAGCAAAGGTGTGGATGCCATAGAAATGCACACAGGTCATTGCTGGAAGGGTGGAAGAGAGAAGGAGAATGGAGGTGATAGAAGAATTGGACTAAGGACATTTGAAAGCCAAGAGAAAGGTTGGAGGTAAAGAAGAAAGTGGCAAAGATGTACACGGTAGCTTTATATACTGATTTTGTTCAGAAAGATGAATACTGACGTGTTAAGCTTTTTATTTTATACTGCAATCATACTTTGGGACTTTTTCAGTTCTTATATTTAAATGTTTTTAAAAGTTAAACTTTTAATATTTTGAGGAAAGTATCTCAGAAACTATTTTTCCAATGTAAAGTTATTTTACAGTTTAATTGTCTCCATGCCTGTGAATTAAACAGGCCAAGATTCTCCCCAGAGGGGATTTTTATTGTGAATCTGACTGCCTAATCCATTTTAAATTGGCAGTTTATAACTGACACTTCATTAAATTGCAACTTCTCTGTGCTGCTAGAGTTGGTGCTTCAAGTTGATTAGTCAGGACCTGATCCTGTAACCTTGCTTATCTGAGTAATATAACAAAGGTGTCATCATTCATTGCATATGTGAGGTCTTCAGGTGTGCAGAATGATATATTTTGATTAGTTCAATAATTACCTGTAAATGTTGGTGCTCTTTTATGTGTGGCTCTGCTTTTGGATTTAACTGTGTAATTCTGCACATGTATTACTCCTTCATTAACAGTCACAATAAATTGTGCAGCTGGAGTGAGATAATTGCATCTGTGGGGCATAGCAACATGCAAGATAGATATGCCAATTCCCTGAGGTTGTGATTAGTCTATAGGAACCATCCTCTCTTGAGTCTTTTTTTTTTGGAATTAGCGTAAGTCTTTACTGTAGGGAAGACTCAGCATAATGAAAAATTTGTACTTGCAGTTCAAAAACTGTTTTAAAAGTTAGGTGACAAGCAGGGTGAGGGGGATGGCAATTTAACTCCTTACATACCACACTTCCTTGTGCCACATAAAGTAATAAGCACTCAGACTCCCGGCCTTTATTCAGGTTCATTGATGGTATTGATGACTGAGGGGACTAGATAAGAGGATGATTCTACTTCAATCAAATTATCAACTATGTGTGCTCTGTTTATGACATCTGCAAAAATGTATAACCTGGCCATATACTACAGCTCAGCAGCTGTGGAAAGAGTAAAAACCAGTGAAAACCAAGAATAAGCAAGGTTGTGAGGTTTGCCCTTGCAGTTTTAGTAAACAGAGGTCTGCAGTAGGATATTTTCTTTATGATTTCCTGAGTGTGCCGGGATACTTGCCAAAGTTAATGTGGGGGTTTTTTTTGAGAGATATGACAGCCCTTTAATTAAATGTTCAGGTGTCAAAAGGTTAGAGCAGAAATGTTCTTTCTTTACAGTTTTTGCAAAGAAGACAGAGAAGAATCCTATTAATATTACAGAAGGAATGAACACTTTATGAAGTCAGGGAGGAAATTTTGACTAGCAAATGAAATAATTCCTGAGAGGACAGAAAGCATTTGAATCTTTGAAAAGGTTCTTCATTATTAGGGGAATTTCTTTTGGTAAATACTTGGAACTGTGCACATAGCAGCCCTATGCTTTAGGACTCATGGAAGTAATGTGTAAGTCAAGAAAAATGTTCAATTTATTTAATCTTTTTACAGCTCCATAAATGTCAGATTTGTTGAAAATTATTTATTTTTTTACAGTCTGTCGAAGAATTTATTCTTACTTTTCTTTTTATCAGGAAGAATGTTTCACCAAAAAGTTGTATTTGTACATATCCAGGGGACAAGACAAACAAACAAGCACAATTTATCCTTGATAATGAATGCAGGTAAACTGTGTTTGAAACCTCTTCAGCTGCAGCAATTGTTGATGACCTTCACCAATTAAGTTGGGCATTTTTTTGTTTGTTTTCTTTGGAACCATTTATATATAAACAGCTCTGAAAAACAGGGCTTCAAATGTGAAGTTTCCCTTTTGTCTTCCATGCTGACTTATATGAAATCTAACCTTTTGAACTCACACTTCATTAACTTGGAGGTGCATGATGGCAAATTCCTGGAAGTTTAGGCAGGCACTAGTTTATTCCAGAATCTCTCTCTCATAAACTTCTCACACGCCACACAAATATTCCCAGAACTGCACAAAAGATTCAGATCAGCTGGAGTTGTTTGTCTCAGACACTGTTTTGAGAGATGAGAGCTGTTGCCATGATATTTATGTTTCCTCATATGTGGATGGCTTCAGTCTCAACTAATGTTCACCAGAACCTCAAAAAACCACCACATTCTTTACTTCCAAAATATCTACTGTTCCATTGTTCTTGAGGAATTTCCTTCTATTAGTCTGTGGGGTTTTTTTTATACCTGGTTTCCTCATGACATTATATAGCAATCTGACTTTTGCTTCATGTGAAATTACTTTACAAACTTGGTCTTTTGATTATTCTCACATCATTTCACAAAAGCACAGCACAGATTTTTGCTTATCTCAGCATAAACGTTAATGCCACATGTTTATCTTACTAAAATGAGCAGTCGCAGTTGAGAGAATAGAGAAAGAGAGGGACATTTTAATAACTGCACAGATGGCTCAATACTGTGTGGTATCCACCACCACACTTTTAACACACAGCTTTCTCCTCTGCTGCTTACTTGGTCTGGGAATGATTGACAATTTAACTTTGGATAAAAATTTCCCCTTCTCAGTGAAAAAAAAAGAATATAGAATCAATTTTGTACTCTGTCTACACCACCACAGGCCTGTGTAGTATTTTTCTTCCTGTTTTAAAAAGTGTAAAAAAATGTATTCTCCTTTTTCTTGAGATAGCACTAGAGAGAAGACTCTCTACTTGGTGTTGTGAAAGTGAGTTCCTAAAACTTCAAATTGTTCCCTTCCAAATTCTGAGATAGTTCAGTGCCAGAGTTTTCCAGGACATTTCACGGGATCACAGAATATGCCAAGTTGGAAGGGACCCACAAGGATCATTGAGTCCAACTCTTAGCCCTGCACAGAGCCATCCCCAAGAGTCACACCATGTGCCTGAGAGCACCATCCAAACACTTCCTGAACTCTGTCAGGCTTGATGCTGTGACCACTTCCCTGGGGAGCCTCTTCCAGTGCCCAAACACCCTCTGGGGGAAGAACGTCTTTCTAATATCAAACCTAAACCTCCCCTGACACACCTTCAGGCCATTCCCATGGGTCCTGTCACTGGTCATCACAGATCAGTGCCTGTCCCTCCTCTTCCCCTCACAAGGAAGTTGTAACTGCAATGAGGTCTCCCCTCAGTCTCCTCTTCTCCAGGCTGAACAGACCAAGTGCCCTCAGCGGCTCCTCATATGGCTTCCCCTCAAGGCCCTTCACCATCTTCATTGCCCTCCTTTGGATGCTCTCTAAGAGCTTAATATCTTTCTTCTATTGTTGTGCCCCAAACTGCCCACAATATCCAAGGTGAGGCCACCCCAGTGCAGAGAAGAGTGGGACAATCCCCTCCCTCGACCAGCTGGCGATGCTGTGCCTGATGCCCCCCAGGACATGGTTGGCCCTCCTGGCTGCCAGGGCACTGCTGACTCACATTCAACTTGCCATCGACCAGGACCCCCAGGCCCCTTTCCATGGCACTGCTTTCCAGCATCTCATTCCCCAGTCTGTATGAACATCCAGGGTTGCCCCATCCCAGGTGCAGGATCCGGCACTTCCCCTTGTTGAACTCCATATGGTTGGTGAGTGCCCAGCCCTCCAATTTGTCCAGGACTCTCTGCAGGGCCTCCGTGCTCTTGAGGGAGTCAACAGCTCCTCCCAGCTTTGTGTCATCTGCAAACTTGTTTAGTATCCCTTCCAGTCCTGTGCCTAAGTCATTTATGAAGATGTTGAAGAGCACAGGGCCCAAGATGGAGCCCTGCAGAACCCCACTAGTGACAGGTCACCACTCTGATGTCACCCCATTCACTATGACCCTCTGTGCTTGACCCATGAGCCAATTCCTCACCCACCACATGATGTTTTTATCCAGCTGTGTGCTGGACATTTTGTCCAGAAGGATCCTGTGAGAGACAGCATTGAAAGCTTTACTGAAATCCAAAAAGATTACATCAACTGGCTTCCCTTGATCAGCTGGGTGTGTTACCTTGTCATAGTTGGATAAGCAGGACTTTGCTCTCATAAAGCTGTGCTGGCTGTGACCAGTGACTGCATTGTCTTTCAGGTGTTCTTCAGTACTTTCCAGAATAATCTTCTCCATAACTTTACCAGGCACTGAAGCGAGACTGACAGGCCTGTAGTTTCTGAGCTCCTCTTTCTTGCCCTTCTTGAAAATTGGGACATTTGCCAGCTTCCAGTCAGCTGGGACCTCTCTGGATTCCCAAGACCACTCAAAAATCATTGAGAGATGTTTTGCAATGACATAAGCTAGCTCTCATTTCTTACAGTGTTTACTCCTCTTAAGGCTGTCTCTTCTCTTTCTTGTCTTCTGCCAAATTGGTTCACCACTGATACTGATTAGCCCTATCTGTGTAGAATGCTCAGTATGGGCAAGAGGGACAAAATCTGGCCTGCAGGAAGGAACAGGTTATGCAGAAGAAAAAAAAGCAGGTGGTTAAACTAGGCAGACACTAATGACTGAATTGTCATGAGCACTGACAATTGAACATTCTGGCATGAATTATTTATCTCAGCCTCATGCACAGTACTGAGGTACTTGTATAAAATTAGATATTGTATTAGCAGTCAAAGTTTAAGCGCTGTCTACAATGCCTATGATAGCTGAACAACCTCTTCAAATCTGAGTGTTTATTTGGAAAGTGAGAAGCTTGTTAAAAACCTCAGAAAAAAATAACAGGAACTTTTTGTTGTGCACTTTATAGTCATGATGGTTAACAAATCAATTAACATGTTAATATGTTAGTAATTCCTATCTGAATAGATCTGGCTCAATATTTGTTGCAAGACATCATTCATTTGTATTGCTCCAGAGAACATTCACTGTCTGCACTGTGTTCATTAATTCCTTTCCATTTCACACATAAATATGGTACTTGACATGCTGTCCTTGGTGATGTATAATAGCAATTTGCTTCTGACCTCAAGGTCGCTTTCGTTTTGTGTGTGCTACAAGCTGAGATTTTGGAAAGGCAGCATGAATGCTTATGGTAGAACTGGTGCTCTATAATAACCCCTGTTGTTACGTGATAAACAGTTAATTACTTCTGAGGCAATCTTGTATTCTAAAGATGTATTTGCTGTGCCTCATGTATGCTGAACTTTATTTCACGGACTGGAAGGGGATATTTGCCTATATCCTTATATTCCAAAGCACTTCATACCCAGTTCAGGCTAGTGTTGCAGATTTAAAAATTTTACTGTTTGTGTCTTACTTCCAAGGCCTGAGTTTCATAAGTGAGTAGACTCAGACTAAGGACCTGGATGAGAGAGACTGGCTGGAAGGCAACTGAAAACCCTCCATGGAGGAGAAATAAGTCTTTATTGTAAAATGAGACTACTTTGGAATTAAAAATAAGACTATGGTATACAGCATTTAACCCTCATACTCACAATTCAGCGAACGCTGCAACACCCTTGCATGAATTTGTAAGTTAAAGAGTTTTAAGTGTAATAGAGAGGACAAATAAACTTATCATGGGGCCTGGAGTGATGGCAGCCCTGTCACAAAGAACATTCTAGATGCAAAGCAGGAGGAGGGTAGAGGTGCTTGTTCCCTTCCCAAAGGCTGGTCAGTACACATATTGGTTACAATTTCTATCTATCCAGAAGAAAAAAGAAACAAATAAGGCAAATGCCTGGTGGGAAAACTCAAAGACCTAGAAACAGTAAGTGAGGTTATTAGTTATTTGAATCTAGCAATATAAAAAATGCTAAGAGGTAGGAGAAGGTAATTTTTACTGAGAATCATGTACATTGGTGTGTAAGTCTTATATGCTTTCTGACAGAGCTGAAATTACAGATTAGTTCCAAGAGCTGTCAAAGCAACAAAAAAACTCCCAAAAAGCTAAAGATAAGGCTTCTACAACAGCCTCCAAAAGCCTACCACAAGTTACTCCCTACCGTGCACTCATCACATGTCCAAATGACCCTTCTGTAGCCCTTCTGATGGTTTTCCAGAAGTATTTGGAGCAAACACCGATGGTTTCTCTGTCACAGAAGAGAAAATCTGCCATCTGAGAAAGGCTTCATAAGGATCATCCTCAAACTGTATTTCTCAGCATCCAGAGTAAGAGTATCACAGACTAGAAGTGTTAGCTCAGCCCACATACAAACACCATCCATCTCTGTAGGCTTTGTGAACTTCTTTACAGTTCTACTGATTCAAATCTGTGCGATTTTAGAAGATTTAAGCTATGCATCTCCTTTTCCAAAGTGCATTTCAAGCCTTTTGTATTTTCAGGTATTTTCTAAACCCTCTGATCATCTCAAATTTGTGCAATGAGGCTGAAAGCCTGCTAGAGTGGGATTGGAATGGGGGCATTTTGTCCCTGACTTTTCTAGCTCTGTTTAAATGGTGATTATCATAATCCCAATATACAGCTATTCCAGTAGTTGGAATTGGAATTATAATGGCAGACCTCAATGTGCTTCAGTCTGTGAACATGAAGTCTTTTTTGACTGTGGATGTGTTAAACTAGCAGTCTAAAAGCCCGTAATTGATGATATTATGGTTTTTCTTGTATTTCTCCAAATTGAAATAAACTCAAGCTTGACAGAGAAAGCTGCTTTCTCCTCAGTGGTTACACTAGGAACAGTGTGAGTGGAGAATTCTGTTTCTAAGGATAAAAAGCTGAAAACTGATCCAAAGAAGAAATGGCAGGTCAAACCCACTTCTTGAAGACCAGGCTTCTGGCACCAGAATGACTCCACACTTCTTGCTGCTGCCAAATGTTTTGCATTTATTATGGCTATATCTCAGAAGCCTTTCTGTGTCCTACCATTTCTGCACTGTCGAGCTCCAGGCTTTGTTTTTGGAGGATCTTACTCTCACTCTTTGCACATTACATGAGCTGTTTATGATTGAGATATTTCTTGACTTTACACGACTAATGTATGACAGAGGGAAGAAGTTATATACTTGCCTGAAATGAAGGTTAAATACTTGAAATGAGGGATCATGTTAGACTCAGAGAATCAAAGACTTTTCATTCAAGACATTTCATTTTGGCTTTTATAAAAGAAGAGTTGAGATCAGTCTGTAGAACAGAATATGCATACAGCCTCTAACCTGTTTCTAATGATGAATATAAGAAGAAAAAAAGAGCCTTCAGGAACTTAAAAGAATGGTAAACCATTATAATTAAAAAAAAAAACTGTGTAGAAAGAGCAGAAGGGGGAGGGGCAACAGTCTGTATCTGCATTCCACCCTCATTTTTCTGATAACTACTCAACAGATTTATATTTTGAGCTTATTCTGGGAATCTCTAAAAAAAAGAAAGCAATAGAAATGGAGGTGTGAAATGCAAGAACAGGGCAGAAACAGAATGGTGGTAAGGAAGAAAGTGATGAGGCTTTTTCAAGCTGCTCATTCACCATCAAGGAGTACTGATTAGGGACCTGGAGAAGGTTATTCACTTCTGCCTTTTTATTCTTCTTCTCTTTCTTTCGCTCCAGATTTGCATCTCTCTTGACATTTAAAATCAAAACTGTCTGGCAAAATTCAAGGATTAATTGCTCTACAAAAAATACATTTTTTGGCCAAATTGTTTGAAAAGAAAAAAAACCCTCCCATGCTGTAGCTCTTAACTGGGCTGCAGCAGAGGAACAGGAGAGTATAAGTAATTGATTGTGTATAATTCATATGCAGTGTGAATCTGTATTATATAGAATCATAGGAGCAGACACCACAATTGAAACATATATTTTGATCATTTTGCCTACTTTTAGACAGGTATCAATAATATTTATATGTTAAAGAGAAGGAACTGTGTTTGTTTCACAGCATTACATGCCATGCTGAGACAGATCTGCTTTTTCCTTTTGTCCCAGGTTGTTTTCCATAAACTGGAAGCATCATTCTCAATTTGTAATAAGAATTAAAAATTCATGTAGGTGTTTTTATGTTCTCAAGTGCTATGGTCTAATATTTCATTCTGTCACCAGTTTTCAGATTAAGGAAGACAGTGTTTCTTTAGAGAAGTGATTATTCCAGTAGTAACATGCAAGTTGTCTTTACAGGGAATGTGAGGACTATTTAGAAGGACTGTTTTGGTAGAAAATGTGAAGTAGCATAACCATTTGTTTCCTCCCTTATTGTTTATGTTCTTGGTGTTAAGCTTCCAAGGTGAAGGAAATCAAGTATTTTTGAATTAAGCATGATTATTTCTGCCGGACAATAAGAACGCTTTCTCAGCACAGTAGAGGATATCTTCTGAAAGGAGAGAAAATTATTTTCTAGTTGCCTATATACTTCCTCGCATCTCTACTTAAGGACACTTGTGCATTTCTGAGATATCCCTTGATCTCGTCTAAAAAGTCAAATAATCTTCCCAGGTCTTGCTCAACATGGGAATACACAGAAAATTCTCAGCCTGCTGAAGAGCAAAACTCCTGGGACTGTGTATGTGCTAAAAATTTGAGGTTATTTCTTGTAAAAACAAAACCAAGCAAAGCAGAAAAACCACAACAAACACACAAACAAAAACAACCCAAAAAATCCAAACTGCATTCAAACTAAGATATTGTGAAGTACTAGTACTTGCCTGTGTCTGGAAATATTCAAGTGTGGTAAAATGAAGGTTGTTTGCTCTCTCCCAGTTTTGAGGGAGTCCTTCGTTTGAGCATCTTTTCAAGACATGGCACAGTAGAGTTATTTGGGGACTCTCAGAGTACTTTGTGGAAAAGTGAAGCCTCTTCTGTCCTTTTCAGCATGGTCCTGGGGCTGCTGGATCCTCAAAACCAGAGTCCTGAGGTGAGCAGGGTGAAAGATGTTGTCCTTATTTAAAGACAATTAAAATCAAGATGCTTGCATGGGGTTTCCTTGCAAGTTGCTTGCAGATGTTTTTCCTGAATTCCTGAATGTCATTTCAAGTCCTCTCCAAAAAGACTTTGCAGTCTTTGTGCAAGCCTACAAAACAGTAGGACACAGGCAAGCATTCCAGGATGAATATTGATGGGACATTACAATATTTTTGTATTTTTTACTGACAGTTGAAAATTGAAACTTAGGAGAATGACCATTAAAAGACCTCAGTGGGCCATGTATACCTCCTCTTTATCATTCCTTTCACACCAGTTCCAGGGTGGCAGCCTGCTGGCCCCAGATGGTCTGCTGAGCCACTCACACCTGGCTCTTCTTAAGGGAGTTACTTTCAATGAGCTGAGCACCTGGGAAATCAGAAGGGAGTCCCTGAGTAATATCTTCATTTGTTCATCCATTGATATGGGAGATATGATATGTGAGACTGCAGTTCTAGGAAAGCTAAGAAGCATTCGTGTTCTTCAGTGCCATGGCAGAAATGGCCAAGTCACTTGCTTTGATCACATCAGGACTCTGCTCCTGCGTATTTAGCAGCAGTGAGACCATGCTAGTGTGGGTTTTCTCCTCTATTAGGAATTAATCTTTCCCATCGACAGCTCTGAGCAAATATCTGAATATTTTTAATGCAGTGCAGCATTTTTTGTGCCACTCCTGTGAAATATACTCCAGGGAAGGGCTTCATCAATTTTACAGAGTAATCACAGCACAGACAAATCTCTGACAGAAGGAGAACGGTTTTCAATTTGCCAAAATGTAGACTTTAATAAGTATTTCCACTGATGAAGAGGCTTTGAAAAGGCATGGTCTTGTGAGCACCACAGCCAGAGTGAGGAACTAGATTCTATTTCAGTCATGTGTAGAATGCAAACAACTTCAAATCTAAATCCAATCAAATAAAAATAGTATTAACCTCTTATCTAAAGGGTTTTTCATTTGCATTCTTCTGAGGTTTGACTGCTTATACTATGGGGTATTTGCAGCTCCCAGGGTGACCTTGGTTGGGCAACTCATTAAACATCTGTGTCTTAGTTTTCCCATCACTACAAATGAAGATAATAACATTTACCTACTGCATTGGGACTCAGTAAGACTTAATTAGATAACATTTCCTAAACATTTTGAAAATGCTGTAAGCTCAAGGAATCACAGAATGGTTTGATCTTCTATTGCTGAATATTACCAAATTAAGGCAGGAGCAGCATGATGAAAGAAGATGTTTCACTTCTGACCTGGATATCAGTATGTCTTATTGCACTAGGCTTATCTGTGGGTGGTACCAGTCTGCATGCGATGCCTATAGTTATGTAGCATGTGATCCTATATAATAATGCCATCCTTAGTGCATTATGGAGTACACACTTGATGCTATTTTTGTGCTGATTTCATGTTGCTGTAATTCCATCAATTTCAGTAACATCTCATTTATAGCAAAAAGTGTAGAGGCTGTACAGTCTCTGTATATGGTTTGCATGCAGTCTTTTAGGATTCATGTTTTGTCTTTATGGGAGCAAGTCTTTTCTGTTTTCCCTTTTTCTGTTCAGGGTTACTATGCATAGGTGGTTTTGGTTGCTACTCTTACTATGGTGGATGGCAATTGCTATTATTAGTGTTTGTTGCTGGGCTGTCTGGCAGAAATGCAAATGGGAAAGTCAGGCTCTGAAAGGCTGAAATAACTGAATTAGTTGTTCTTTTGAAACATGCTTTCAGTTTTCCATAGAATCAGATTTTGCTTCTACTTTTATTCTGCTTGCACAGACATACACACACTTTGACTAGTCCCTTAGAACTTTAACAACACTTACTAAACCCATCAGTCTGCTTTGTGCTTTACATCAGCTGAGGAGTGTTGAAACTCTGGCAATCTTCACAAATTCCACGCCAGGTTTGTCCTTGCTCTTGCAGTCCATGACAATTCTGGCAATGGCCCCAAAAGCCATCAAAATCACTTTTTCACTTGGATTATTAAAACCATCAAAGATCTCTGTAAATATAGCTTGGAGCTCTTTCTTCTGCAAAACCAGATATGTTAAAATGGGTGAAATAGCTGCTGTTTGCTATAAATTGGTTGGAGAAGAAAATGATTAGAAAGTGTCAGTCCGATGGTGCATGGACTCAACCATCTGCTACAGGGACAGTGAGCTTTGAGGGCAAGAAAGGGAGGATATTTTCCACTTCATATTTTTGACTTGCCATAGTGCCAGTGCACAATGGTCAGATCCTGCTGTAGCCTTTCTTATTGTGCCTTTTCCAAGTAAAATGTGGGATTTTTTTGTTATGAGAAACAACGTTTTGGTATATTCCTGAATTCCTTGATGATCTTCAAGGATTCAAAGCCGTGAATGAACAACTCCTACTTACCTTCTGAGGTGCAGAGCAGAATTTCCAACTTTGAGAAGATCAA
The DNA here is from genome assembly GCA_013396755.1 of Sclerurus mexicanus. NCBI lineage: Eukaryota > Metazoa > Chordata > Aves > Passeriformes > Furnariidae > Sclerurus > Sclerurus mexicanus. The sequence continues at coordinate 134,221 of VWZF01006832.1, read as the reverse complement.
CTTAGTTAAGAGTAGGATTTAGATCAACTAGCCATTTCAAGTGACCCAGGATGTACTCATCCTTTAATACTCTGTAAGTGGGTTCAGTGCAGAATAGGTAAAACAAAAGCCAATGACTGCCAAACTGGTGGGAGAAGTGTACAAATATTTGCTTCTCAGTTGTCCTACAACTAAGAAAATCATCACTTGTAAAGTCCACTTTCCTCTGGCTATGAACATCATCCTTGCTCAGTGCCTTAGCCTTTGAAATACTAATGGTCTTCTGTTTGCAGCCCTGTAGTATGACCTTTTCTGCTGTAATTATCACATTGTTGTGTTGTTATTCTCACAATCCTACACCTGCAAATCCTGCAAGTGTTCAAGGCTGGGATGGACAGGGCTCTGAGCAGCCTGGTCTAGGGAAAGGTGTCCCTGCCCATGGTGGGGTGGTTGGAACTAAGTGATCTTTAAGATCCCTTCCGACCCAAGCTGTTCTACGAGTCCATGATTCTAGGATTTTTATGACAGGTTTCTCACGTGGAGCAATTGCCACCTTCATGGAATTGGCTCAATTATTGACACGTTTTCATAGTCCTTATTTTGAAGCTTATAGTTTACATCAGAGGAAAAATAAGACTGGCTGAATAACAGTGTAGATAATAATAGCGAAAATAATCAATATGTATTACTCAATGATGTGCATTCACAAAGATGGACAACAGAAGTTTGGGCAGCACCTGCAGCTGATCAGAATGTCCTCCAGTCACTGCTATTAGTGGGAACAATTATCAGGGAACAGGTCCTGATGAAAAGTATCCAGGGCTATGGGAAAAGCCTGGTGAAAGACCATCATGAACTCTTCTAATTCTTGGTGTCAACCTTGAAGTCAGCATATGCAACTAGGCAAAGATCCTGCGAGTAAAACCTTGTGCATATAAGTCCAACTTGACTTTTTTTGTGATACTATGTCAATATATTCTAAGGCAGGATTCAAGACTAGGATGTTTCAGCTATTGGTATTAGTTGTTATGTTGAGAAAGTCTGACAACATGAAGACTTAGATATGATTAACCATTCAAAACAGGAAGGAAGTTCAACCCAGTAACTGAGCTCATTACAGTCAGCCTCAGCACCTACTGGTGCAAGAAGGGAACCACCTTGGTAAAACTGTCAAAACTGAGTCTGTGGTAGTGCTTGACAGTGATCTGTAGGATAAACATGATTACTCTTAGTGTTAGAGAAGAAGGAATAATCCAAGAGAGGGGGCATTATAGAGCTAGTAAATTGCATAGGCCAATCAGATGAATTCAGAATATTTTCCCATTCCTTAGCTAGAGGAAGAACTCCTTCTGGGTAAGTCTCTGACATTGATAAGCCTTTCAACGTGGTTGATAAATTTAATCAAGGAGGATTTGTCATTCTTAATGGTAGCTTTCAGAGTGCCAGGTGCACAGCAACACTGAGGACAAAAGGTGGAGTAATCAGTAATCAGCTGGCAGGCCTGCACAGGTAGCCCAAGGCATACAGTAAAATAATTGAAGTTCCACTGTACTTTAAAATTGGGAACTCTGTCCTCACTAATTTTAGGATTGGATTCTAATTTTTCTGTCAATGTTTGCTAATGCAGTAGGCAGAATTGGATTGTGGGGTTTGTGTTGATTAGATCTATCCAAAAGCTTACCAGTCAACTTCATGATGAAGAGCTGGCTGACCTTGAAATAGAAAATTAGGTACACCAAAATGCTCATAGCTACTGAGACAAGAGCGGTAGGTGATTTTGGCTTTATGAGTCCAGGCACTATGTACCCTGCCTACGTGTGATTAATAGAATCAGCATAGCTGCTGTGTGTATTTTCACATTGGCACATTCACTATTTATTATGCCAACACCCTAAATGTTCAGTTGGGTTATCAGTTAATACCAAATGATATGAAATAAAGTGCTTTTCAATATCCCAGTATAGAATGGGACAGGAATTCCTTTGTGGCTTCACTGAAATTTCAGTTTACTTCAGATCTGAACCTCCCTTGCACCCCAGTGCTAGGAAAGTAATTAATTCTTCCCATTTATTTTCTGCTTTGAACAGACATGCTGATGATTAGCTGCTCCTTATTTAAGTAAAGAAAAAGAATGAGTGTCACTTTTGGAGTTACTCTCCTTGTGTTTTATTCACTTTAAATGTCTCTTCTTCCCCCAGAATAAAAATCAAGCAGGCAGGCAAGCAAGACACTCAGATACCAGCTGAGCATCTCTGGGGTTTTTGTTCTTCTCATCTGCTGGTTAGCACAATTGAAAACAATATTCACTACAAGTCTCAGTGAAGCGAGTCTATCTGCTTGGATTAGCCCAAGCCTGATCTACCATGCTAATAACAGTTGTCTTTTCACTTCATTGCCATTATTGCAGCATCTTGTGCTTTTTACATATTTTTGCTTATAAAATATTGAATTTCAGTACACGGTCTTCTACAAGAAAAACAGGCAGATAAGACAGCAAAATACAAACTCTGAAAGTAGACTAAATGGGAGACAAGCAACAGGTGTTTTCAAGTGTACAAATATATTGGGATTTTTTTTGCATTTGGAGACAAAACAGAAATTAGCCATTTCTCATCCTATTTGATGGCAATTTTCTGCCAACAGGTTTCCTTCTGCATTCATCAGTGTTATTTAGAGCATATATTTTTACTTAACCTGGAGTATTTTTATTGCAGGTGACTCCTTCACCCTTCAAAAAAATACTCTGAGAGGATTCTTCTGTCTGAAAATTTTGTAAACCACCTGCCTTAAAAGCCTCTCTTGTGAACTTCCTCACTCAACTTCTTTTTGAAGTCAATCTCAAGGTATTGTCTATAAATAGTCTTTCTCTGTAGTTTGTAAAAATAGGATTATCCATTACATTAACATGTAATTACCTCACAAAACTGGATGCTTTGAGTCTGTCCTCTGGGCCATTCATAACAATTCACTATATCTGAAAGACCAGGAAGATTAATACAGGAACATAAAAAGCACCCATAGGCACTTTGCTTTCCTTATTATGGAATGTTATAGAGAGCACTTCGGCTGCCTGGAAAAAGAAAACAAAACCCTCAGAAATTTAACTTGAAAATAGTCTGCAATCTTGCTGTCTTTGCAATAAATATATTTTGCAATTGTCCCAGTCTACAGCAAATGGTATGTTACTGTCACTCAAACTGACAGCAGAGGGATGCTGCCTTCAGTAATAATAATTGCTACCAGCCAGGTAGCAATGGTACAGTCATTAACCCTCCACTGCTGTAACTGTGTGAGGATAGATGGCTTGAGGTATTCTTGATCAAATTTCAGGATTTAAGATAACAATGATGGCCTTTTTTTGTCTATAGGAAGGCAATAATGCACCCATTAGAAAGATGTTTTTCCTGAAGACAGTGCCAAAAGGCCAAAAGGAATTTCTTTTTTTAAAAATCTGTAAAATTAGTAACCTAAACAAAGGGAGAGGCCAAGCAGCAAAAGATGAAGAAGCTGTGGCAGACCTGGCAAGAAAATAAAGGACCACACTGAATCATTTATCTCTACAAGCTCCGGCACACTGAGCTGTGTTTGCCATAACAGCATGATCGCCGCCTCATTGATTTTTTTGAGCTAACAGTCCTAAATACCCTCTCTAAGGTAAATAGAAGCCTGAAACAGAAAAATTACCACACCTTGAAAGAAAAGGTCAACAAATGTACTGCTCTTGTTTGATTTTTCCCCTTTAAAATCATGACCAAATTCTGTAATAATGAAAAAAAGAAGTACAAACAAGTATCAGTCAACATATAGACGGCAATCACCCTGAACTCAGGTCTTCTGACAGTGTTTCTGCTGAATTCCCAATTTTCATCTGCTAGGAGACAAAGGATGAGCAACTTTTACCCAACCTTTGTTACTTGATGTAAAAGTGCAAGGTTTCTTTCAAGGTTTGTCTGTTTAAGGGTACCTTTGTCTTAAACTTTGTCTATTACTAGAAACCAAAACAACAACAAAATAAAAAGAGAGAGAGAAAGACTTTTGTGCAGACATTTCATATTTCCGGCTTACTGGGGCAATGGTTGAACTCTCCATCCCAAACACTCTGGAGAGACCCACACAAGCGCTCTCATACTCTCTCCCTGTCCTCATAGCTCTGAAGTGTTATTCCCCCTTATTATTTTGATGTACAGTGACCATACATAACTCACAGATAACCCCTCAGTCACATACCAAAAGCTCTTGGTTATGAGACAAGACAAAACTGTGTCCTAAGCCTTTCTGCATGTTCTTACAGCAACAGGCAGCAGAGAGGCATGATCCTCGAAGCTGTGAGGATCACAGCTTGATTCACAGCTTTCAAACTTGGAGTAAGGTTTGGGGTGTTTTTGTCACTTTAAGGTGGTCTGCGAGAACTTGGAGGCTGACATTTCTTTTGGCTCTTCCAGTTGAGTCAAATGGCTGTAAATTGAAGAAAACACACTGACTGCACCAGTTGTTACCAAACCTCTACCTTGTCATTTCTGCTGAGTCCAGGAGTAGTTACATAAAAGGGTGGAGGGACTGGACTTCCAGCTATCTATTTCTTGCCATTTTTGCCCCACAAAATGATGCTTCAGCAAGAATCCCTGCAAAGTTAGCAGGATTACCTTGAGCTCCTGTGCACATTTGCTCTTTTTCACTCTGTTTTTACTTTAGCACACTGTCTTACACATAAACCAGTCTCTGGCATACTCTCCATTGCATGACAAACCACAGTTCTCCTGTCTGGTCAGTCTGGAGATGTAGAGTCTGGCTTAAGACCAGCAAATTAATTTATACTCTTATTTTGAGAATACAATTGCTTACCTATCACGGGGGAAGGGATGTCTCAGGAAGGTTGAGAACATCTTCCTTGGATGCTATTCAGTTAGTAAGCACACAGCTTCTGCAGCTGCCTGCCTGGCACTGACTTTGTGTAGAGCCTGAAGGTGGAAATAAACAATATCTATGAACTATGTCATATGGATGAAAATAAAACTAATTTAGTTTATGTTTCTCCTGTAGATTCATTCCTCTTGCTGGTCTATGCCTGAGCAAAGTGAAGGTCAGCATCTGAGTGATATCGATTTGGAGCTCTGTGAAAGACTCCTGTTCCAAATAACAAATAATGCTTCTTCGGAAGTGGGAAAGCTAAAGGCTTCGCTCTCCAAGATGGTACATGCATCCACTGCATTGCTTAACTACTTCAGCAGAACCTGATAGGAAGGAGAATTTTACAAAATGAGATCATGACACAAACATGAACAAGTGGACATGAGATGGCTTAGTAATCCAGGTATTTTCCTGCTCTAAACACTGGGCTTCTGACTATGCCTGATCTCTTCTAGCTATATAAGGGGTGTATTTTTCAGATTATATCCCAACAGGGGCACTAATTCATATCTGAAATGCCTGTATGTGAAAACCCTAAATGAGGCATTTTCAGAAGCATGTCCCCCCTGTTTTCTGCTACTTTCTGAGACTGAAAAAATGAAAATGTCTTGAATGCTGTCCATCAATATCTAAAAATGGAAGGCTGTGGGAAATAAATGTGAGAAAACCAATGGAAGACAAAATTTAATTAGGCCCTAAAAAGGCTCTGTTCACATGTGGTCAACCAGTTTGTTGATGCCACCTTTTGACTGACATGACAATGTTGTTTTCTGATTTTCAGGCTGCTTACTCTTGTATACAAACAGATCAGAAATCCTTCTAGCAGCCCTGGGGAGGAACTGCTAATTGACTTCATTTATTGGAAGTGTTGGAGAACTGCAGCCTCCTTGCAAGCATGTGCCACTGCCTGGCTCTCTTTAGCAGGGTGCAGCTTTTTTTTTAAGACAGGAAATAAGGAGAAACTGTGGATTTACTTCAAAGCTTTGCCTCTGCCTGATGTGGCACTGCTGAAACTCGTGATGCACATCTTCTTTTCAGCAGAGTCATTTGAGAGTTTGTCATTCTCAGAAGGTGGAGAGGTACTTGTCACCACCCTCCTGCTGGGTGGAGGGTTCTTGGATCCTCCTCGGATCTGCTTGTTGCACTTCTCAGGTAGATGACCCCTAATTTATCCTGGATAGTTTGAGCCAGACATCTTAAGGAAATTAGCTGCTAGGTCTTGCTAGCACCGTGAGCAAATTGGATCAGCTGGTTACCTGATCAGCATGAAGTCCTCCATCAAAGAGTAAGAGCAAGCAAGTGTGAGCAAGGGAGGGTGAGCTCTTCCCTCACCACATCTGGGACCAGCTGAGGATGTGTCACAGGCAAATGCAGACTCCTGTGGTGGTACAGGGAAAATATTTCTTGTGTTCCAGAATGGAGATTTCTGTCCCTGGGGGGGAAAAAGCAAATCTCACAAAAGCTTTTTAGAAGTGGTGGAGAAGGAATTCTCAGAAATAAGGAATTCTGACTGCTTCAAAATTTTCCTGTATTCTTCATATTGCTTTTCAACTCCCTCAGGATCAAAGTCAGCATTGGATATGAACTCTTGTTGTCTGTCTTAGGTCAGCTACAGGGATCCAGTGTATAATTGTGGGTAGGGGGGTCTGAAGCAAATGGGGAAAAAACTTGCTTGTGACATTAATGCACTGAAAAGATAAGAAAGGTAACACAGTATAACCAAAGTTTCACTTTGGAAGCTCTGTGGCCTGGGTTAATGACCTGTCACATCAGGTTTCCAAATCTTTTGAAACCCTAATCACAGTTTATAAAGTAAGTTGAACCATGTGTCTTATGTGAAAGGAATACAAAGGACATGTAACAAACATCTGGAAGAAGAGCTAAAAGGAGGCAAAGCCAGACCACCAAGGAAAGTATACACATCAAGAAGCAGAGAGAGGTAAGCCTATGTCAAGGAACAAGTTTCAGGTATGCCAGAGTAAATTCTCAACATACAGAGAGAAGGTTGAGAACATAAATATTCCAAGAAAAACCAATATCCAACAGAGAATTATAATGGGAGAAGCAAAGAGTCCATCAAACAAGTGTGACAGAAAGAAGTGCTAGCTTATTCTGAAAACAAAGGCAACATTACTAAGCTTTAGACAGCAGTTTTTGGGGCTTCAGGATCTCATTCATGATACTTCTAAATGAAAGTCTTCTCCTGCTTACCTGTGTTGCATTTCATGTGCCCCAAGGCAAGCATGAGAAAATTCTGGATACTTCCATGGATGCTGTGAATACTTAGCATCATGGAAAAGCAGTAGGACAGGAAATGCAAAGCCAGTTCAGACTTGCAATCCATCTAACTCACTGTGGTACCTTCCTCTATTGTCAGCATTGGATGCTTCAAAAGGAGACTTGAGATGTGGGGAGCTGACAGACGGTGGGTAATTTCTCCTTCACAGTATTGCTGTGAAGGATGACATTGTTGCCCTTCCCTTACCAGCAATAAGAGGCTCTAAAATGTCATTTCAATGAAATATAACATGGCTTGCGTCATCCACGTTTTAAATGCTGGCATGAATCTCTTGGTGTCTTCCAATGGGACAATAATCCTCAGTGACCTTTCAAGTGAATTACAATAATGACTAAGCAATGCAGAACATAATAAATTTTTACTTTTTATTGATTAGCATCCCTGTTTAGAGAAAGAGAATAAGGTACATGAGCATGTCATAGGTACTGTTCTTACCTGGGTAACTGCAGGAATATGTGGTAGTATCTCTGGGCCTGAGCCTGCAGACAGCAAGCTTGGGATGGTGTAATCCAAGTATCCCAGCATAGGGCTGAGTCCTGGATAAGAGCCAAATTTGCTTTTCTTTTTATTTGCAGTGGAGATAGTGAAATTATAGGTATTTAGCAGTAAAGGACTGAGCAGGCCCTTGGGATGAGTGGAGGAATCTGAGGCATGGTTAAATGCTGATGTAAGTATTTTGCCCACCCTTTCCTTTGACTGCCTTTGGTAGTTGTCTTTCTAAAGGGCAGAAAAGCCAAAAGAAAGAGATAACAAGAATGCAAAACTAGGATGCTTAACTCTGAAGGGCTGAGCTGCCATGCTCTGAGTGAGATGAATGACAGCCAGCTACAGATGTGAGCTTCTGAAAATGAATCATGTAAACTCAGAGAACTAAGCCTAAGAACTAGGAACTTAATAATTTACAAAGAGTGCTTGTGAATAATTTAAACGTTGCAAGAGAGCCATTCCCTGGCCTGAAATCAGTTAGTCTTGTTGCCTTCTTGTACTCCTCAGGCTGGCAGCTCTTTCAGGGAGGGGGGTTGGCTGCTGTCTGTGCTTGTTCAGCACCCAGTGGAGCACAAGTATTGGGAGGAAATAAAAATGATAAATCAATGGGGTCAGCCACAACAAATAGAAGCCCCAAAAATAGAAAGGGAGGCACTTTTTGCTGATTCAGGACAGCATAAACCTTTTTGGAAGGAATGATCAGGACAAGATTTCTCCACTCATTGCATGGCCAAATATGGGGCAAATTTCAGAAAGATAAAATGTCATTTTGATCCAGTGAGATTATTTCCCTGATAATAGCAAGCCCTTTCCCAAAGTATGGGACACCATACACCATCAGTGCCACAACCACATGGATTCCTTAAGGTAAGAAGTTAGGGTGGTATCATCCTTTCTGTTCACCTGGCTCTTGAGACAGATGGGTACGATGGGCACTGCCTGTGGCATGATGGTGTGTCAACAGAAGCAGATATTGGACAGCAAAAAGGCCAGCCCAAGAAGTTTAAGTCTGGCAAAGTTTTAAGCAAGCAAAAAATGGGAAAAAAAAGTCAGGAAATCTCAACTCAGGTATTTTCTGCCAGAATTGACTGTAGTACCATTTCTCTTTCCTCAGAACATCAGAGGTCACTCTTCTCAAAAACAAGCCTGCCTTTTTTTCTTACAGGTACAGAATCACAGCAGTCATTGGACTCAGCTCTCTTCCTTCCTTTCCCCCTGATCTCAGCAGTTAGAGCATCACAAAATATAAGTTTTTGCCTTTCTCAGGAGGTATGTCTACTTCTAAGTTAGCAATGAAAAGAAATCCCAGCATGAAAAGAGCAAATGTTCTTTTGTATAAAATGTCATCTTTTGAATCAAAAGTGAAACCAAAGTTTGAACAGTTGTGTTTAGTACAGAAGCACGAGCATGCTCTTAGGGACTATGCTCGGTGTGGCCTGTACACTTTGCCCCACGTTCACAGTTTTGTGCAAGGCTGTCAAATCTTTGACCATCCAGTAACCTGTTTTCCCTGCAAATCATTTCTGGACATCATTGACAGCCTCAATTGTTTTGCAAAAGGATAAACATTGCATTTCTAAAGGTTACATTTCTTTGAACTTCCTGAGAGCGTGTGCTGTCTAGATATTAGACACCAGGTCAGTTATTATGGGCTCAGAACCACCTTGAGGGGGGTGCGCGTGAGTGTGTGGAGGGGGTAGGGATGGGTTGAACCTCACGGAGATGAGGTGGTGTTGTATCCCTCATGGCAGCTCCTGAGCCCACATGGGGAAGCCCCCGAGCAGCTGCCAGTCACAAACATCCTGGGAAAACTATAACGCCCCGCAGCTCCTCGAGCCCCTGACCCAGCCTGGATTGGCAAGGACAGGGAGAACACAGCCCCTCACCCTGGCCTGGGACCCCAGAGTGGTCGGGGGGTCAGAGACCTCACCTGGGGGGTTTGGCCATAGAGACCAGAGCAGATAAAACCAGAGGTGTTGGGGTGCCACGTGTCATGGCCCTGCCACCTGGATGTGTGAGAGCTGCTCTGCCACAGAGTTTGGGTGGTAGCTGTCTCTCCCTCTTTCTCCTCTCTTTTTTTGCTCCCTCTAATTTTTTTTTTCTTTACTCCTTTTCTTAATACTTCAGGTGGCTTGGAGCTGGAGGGATTTGGTTTGATTTCAGTGTGGTGAATTGTTTGAACATTGCCTTGAGTGTTGTGGATTAGTATGTGCTGAGTTGGTATTGTGGTGGAACATTTTGTCTAGCTTGTGTATTGCCCTTCTTGAACCTTTGTCAAGTTCCCTTATTTTCTCCCCTAAATTAATAAAGAAACTCCTTATAAACAAGCCCATGGCTTATTGTCCAGATGCTTTCATAAGGTATTAAAGAACCATATATATATATATATGTATATATATATATACATATATATTAAAGCAATGCTCTTAGCAGAGCCCACAGCTTCAGGGCTGGCGTGTTACACTAGAGAAGTCCCCTTGAGCCCCTGACAGTGTGACGTTGTCTTTTACTGACATCATAAAAATTAAATAGAAGAGATGAACTATAAATGTCCCAATTTTGACAATAGCATTGCTGCTGCTTGCAGCTTCTTAGGGACCAAAGTCAGTCAGCTACAATATTCAAGTCAGACTGTAATCAGACTTTATTAGCATCTCACAGAACCACCTTCTTGGTGTTTCCTGAAATTGGAACCTGAAATATTTTCCAGTTGCTGTCCTGAATATTTATGTGCTGCTACTGCCCATGTACGAGTGCAAATAATCTCTCCAAAAAATGTCTGCCCTAGCATGTAGATAAAAAGACATATTTATTATATATATTTAAAACCGTGATGTGTTTTTGGTATTGTTTTTTATTTAAATGGTTTTTAAATTGTTTTTTATTTAAATTAACAAGGTCAATATTATTATGGGACAGATGAATAATATGTGTAGGACCTGTTCATTAGCTGTTGGCAGATAAAAATCTGGGTGGGTGGACATGAAATAACACTTGGTTGCTTGATAAATATTGGGATTATAATTGCACCTCCAGAAATCAGGTCTAAAAATAGAGTGAGACAAAAGAAAGTGAGAAGTGAATAAGAGTTTATAATAGTGTTTTGTATAATGTCTCCTTCATTAGCATCCATCTGGACAGAACTGATTAAGTCTCTTAGCACACGTCACTAGGCAGGAGAGACAAAGATGAAAGGATATTCAACAGCAGAGAGCCACAAAGTTGTACCATCAGTAGAATGAATGCATAAACAGTGACAACCTGCAAGCAGGCTGCACTACATTTCCCCTGCTTTACTTCTAACTGGTGCTGTGACACATGTGATTCAAAAATACAGTATTTTCAATATGGACTTATCTTGCCTGTAATTCCCCTCACTTGGTAATGAGCACAGAGAGCAATGCACATCCTCATCAAAGACTCAGTCCAGACAGAAGGGCCAAAGTTGACAAAGGCAATTCTAAAAGACTGGGGGAAAATGCATTCTGTACAGACAATTAATTAGAAAAATTGGATCTCGTATTTAGGCTGCTGTGCTGAGCTGAAAAACAAAACAGCACAAGATAGATTTTTAGGTAACAGGCAATTCATTATCAAAGAAACATATTTCACATAGAAAAGATTTACTGTCCACAATAATCTTTTTGGATTAATGGTTTTAATTAGCAGAAAAATAGCAGATTCAAACTTGAACCAATCTGCAAGGATATCCTACTTTCTTTCTCAATGCAGGTGTTACTAACTTTAAAAGAAATCAGGCATGGAATTTTGTGTTATTTTTTTTTCCCCTTGCAAAATCTTTCCTTAAAATACCAAATTAAAAATCAAGCCATTATAAACAGAAACTCAAGCAGATTATGCATTCTGAACTATACGAGCTTAGTCTGAAATAAGATAATAACTTTGTTTTTTTAGAAGGAAGCATTGGGAGAATCCTCATAAAACTGTCTAAATCAGAGTTGGATTCTACATTTTTAGCATTACTTTCTGAAAAAGCAAGGTCTATATGAACTGTCTGTGACTGAACTCAACCCAGTGTGAAGCCTGAAAGTCTCAAAAATAGTAATTTTCCTGAGTTTTCTTTAAAAGAAAGCTTTAACATAATTTCTCCTCTCACTGGGTAGCTGAGGCACCACCTGGGAGAAATGTCTGTTAAGACCCTGAAGAGAGGGAAGAGCTTTGTTTAGCATTTAGAATTTCTTGGAAACTAAAACTGTACATGAAGAGAAACCCTGCCTGTGAGGAAGCATCTGTCTGTGCCCTATGGAGAGTATCTGCAAAGCTACAGAGGGAAATGTAATTTTGAAGATCAACAGTAAGGCTACTGAGTGCTTGGGGATGGCTGAGCAACAGGAGCCCTTTCCCATTCCTCTTCTGGGATGGTGAGCATGTTAGTGTGAATGGCTGATTTCCAGGGCTTCTGCTACTGTCATCTGAGCTGAGCCAGAAGGTTTTGGTGTCCATCTCTGCTTTGCCAACAACTGCTGTGAAGGGTTTTATTAGTCCAGGCAGTATAGCAGAGTTCATCTGCAAATAGCTGCTCCTGTTTTGGGAACTCCGGCAGTCCTCCTACTCCTGGGTGACCCTAGGCGTCCCCCCTATGCCATCCCTTTCCTTAGCAGCCTTGACAGCTTTCCCCGTTGGAGTGAGGTTGGCTCACTCCCAGCTCTTCTCACACAGGCTGTGGACTGTGCTAAACCACACTTTTTTTCCTGAACATTTGTATCTTGATTTCCCATGGAAACAAGTCTGGAATGATCCCTTCTTCTGTCCACAGGTCTCTCTCCTCACTCTTAATAACTCTTGAACTCAGTAGTTCTTTTCAGCCAATTTTGACAGAGAGGCAGAGGTCTCAAAAGTAATTATGTTTTGACCAGTTCTATAAAAATGGGCATCTGGGTAGATAAGAAATGGGAGTATGAACACTTGCAAATTCACCCCTGGCTTATGTCTGATCCCTCTGGCTTCTTGGCATCACTGAATGTGCCAGCCCAAGGATCACTGCCAATGTATTCTGTGGGAAGATGTTGCATGTATTTGTGGTGTTAATGGAAAGTTGTTGTGTAATTTGGCAAACACAAATAATACCAGAGGACGCAAATGGCAAGAAATTGAGGCTTTTCACATTGGATGCTCATAGAATTACTTATTCTGCATGAGTGAAAGACCACTTTGCAGCCAACATTAGAAAATGTGTATCTGTTCATCAGTTCATCTCTGGTTTTTGAAGCTGTTAATCAAATTGCAGGCCAAATGGAAGGTTTTGTAGCAGAAGTACTATACAAGTAACATGATCTGATCAGTGTTGAAATGCTAGACAGGCCAAAATTCAGTGAGTTGTCAAATAAAGGGCGTCTGCACAGATGATGGTGGCTTTAAAAAAAAGAGGGAACTGTATGTCCTGAACTGGGAAGTGTCACTATTCCATTACTCCTACATCTGCTGTATATAATTATAAGGGCAGATGCTCTAATAACATATTTTGTAGATACACTGCTTATGACACCATACATTAGAAGAACAAAACCCTTTAGATGATCTCACTGTAAATATCTTCCAAGCAGTGCCATTTTGCTGATATTTACTAGAAAATTTGATTGTGTTCAGGATGGAGACCGGACATTTCTGTGAGCAATGAGTGTACTGAAGCTATCTTTTTCTACATAAAGACCCAAAATTGCTTAGGGAGAGTTACATAAAGAAGCAGCTCCTTTATTACCCCCACAGAGAGGCACAGAGGCAAAATTGTGTTGCTATGTAGTGAGCTATTTATGATTACAGATCAAAAGAAAGGTCTCTTAGCTTTCCTAAATAATCTACTAACCTGTTTAAATGGTGGTTATGACCTTGCAAGTCTCTTTTTTGTCTACAGTTCTTGTTGAAAATCATATCTGCTGTGAAATATAGGTATCCTTCTGGCTTTCCCTCTTTCTCTGCAAATCTCCAGAGCTGTGAAACCAGAAATGTTGGAAGAGAAATGCTTTATAGCATTATGAATTTGCTGACATAAATACTTACTAATCAGGGTGGTAAATTTCTGTCTGATCCAAGCAGCAAAATAAAATAAAAAGGATGCATTTGTGCCAGCATATATCAAAACCCCTTGAGCTGTGCTCCTCTGTCAGACTTCATAAATACTGGATCTGTCATCCCAATTCCACTGCAGCACTGCAGACAAGACAGTAGGAATGTATTTATTTGATATGATTATGATATAAACTTAATGTCTGATTCTTCTCTCCCTCATAAAGTGGAATATTAGATTGGACATTACCATGCGCATGTCGTAATCAGCTTTCTTTTCACTGACTTCTTTTTGATTGATGAGAGAACAATTTTGCTTATTTTATTTGAGCCAAGAAAAAGCTAATTGTATTTCTTTCTGAAAATGTGATATTATTAAAATCAAGAAAATTGGCTCCAAATAAATACAGAACTTGGAAAAACAATTATTTCTATTATTAGCAATAAGGCATATTCACTCCACTGTAATTGAGAGGATACTTGAAATAACCTGTCTTCTCATCACCATTGTGGAAGGCAAATAGAAAGTGAAAAGTACCGAATAGCTGCACTTGAGACAGACGTAATGCGTGTCTGGCAGCACTGCAACCTGTGTCTAAGCCACTTGACTTAAGGTAGTTTGGGAGGGAGATCCTCGGAGGAAAAAGAGACAGACAGTTAAAAGGCCTTTCCTCCATTCGCCTCCTTTTATCTCTTGTGTCTGTTTTTATTTAATTCATCCCTTGGCAGTAGGGTGGCATGCTAATGAGCAAATACCTGGTGTGGCTGGGGCTGTCATCGGGGAATAATTAGTGCTGGTGCCAAAACCCCATTCTGTGGTTTATCAGACAGTGTGGTGTTGTGTGTGGGTACACAGAAGCTCGTCTATATGTGAGGATCAGGAAAAGTGTCTGAAGATCCTTTTATTCCCCATTGTCTGTAATGAAACACTAAACATCTGACATATTCATGTTGCTCCGGTTCAGCCCTTTACCCCCTCCAAAGAGTTACTATTAAGCTAGGGTCCTTATAACTATTACATGAGTTTCTACAGAACAGAATTTCATATTTGCAATGGGGCTACAAATTAGTTCAACACATTTTTTTTCTTATTTCTTCCTAGATTTTTTTTTTAATGTATCCTTCTAGAGAAAGGCAGTGGCAATATACTGAAGTGAACAGTCAAAGACATTTAAAATGACTTTCAGATGAATGCAAGAAAATATCAGGGTGACAGCTTGCTGGTGTTTACAGTTCCAACTTCAAATGTTGAACTATGCATTGTATCTATTTATTATGTGTTCCCGTGGCAGCTTTTAATTTAATACCAGCAATGCAATTGGTGCTTTCTCAAATATGTTGACAATATGTGTCTTCTTGAACAACAAACTGAAGTCAGAGAAACAATAAGAAAATAGTTGTTTGTGTTTAGGAAGAGACACTCAGTTTGTTGAATGTGAAAACTGTAGAGAGCGAAGGTGATCTATTCCACAGTTTTGCTGTAAGTAGGAGTGTCCCCTCTAAAGCTATGGTCTATATTCTACACCATCAAATGACTTTACAAGGTTGCTTCACTGTCACCAAGAAATTTTCTTAATTAAATACATAATACTCTTAATATATAATATATATTGTATACTAGATAAATAAATAATTTTCTTAATACAATCCGAATAATATAAATGCTTGTTTTCTTTATTTGTTCAGGCAAATATTAGGCTTCATGTGTTCTAAATGAATTTGTTTAGGAAATATTCCTGATTTCTGTTTCTAGAAATGGGTTCAAGCAGAAACAGTATTTTTCATTTCAGTCAACTGAACTGTTAAAAATACACGTTTTTCAGCAAAATTTAGTTTTGATTTGCTAAAAATATTTGGAAAATGGTTACTTGAAAATATGGACTTGCAAACTCCATTGTATAATG
Organism: Sclerurus mexicanus; assembly: GCA_013396755.1. Taxonomy (NCBI): domain Eukaryota; kingdom Metazoa; phylum Chordata; class Aves; order Passeriformes; family Furnariidae; genus Sclerurus; species Sclerurus mexicanus. The sequence continues at coordinate 118,621 of VWZF01006832.1, read as the reverse complement.
GCACCATTCTGTATAATGGCATTTCTACAAAATGGCATTGTGCCATTATAGTGTCTCTACCAAAATTTCTGTTGAGGAAACGAAGTCCTTGTACTGTGATGCATTTGTACCACGAAGAGCATCCAGTGACAACATGCACAGTGTGGACAGCTAGAACAACACATTTTTCCTGTAAAGAGCCTATTTGCATAAATGAAAATTACATGTGTCCTGGTATGGTATCATTATTTTATATAATATAAATAAAAAATGATTTAAATAGGTTTAAAGGCAAGCATGTGTGACAACCTCCCACTATTTAATTTGTAAAAACCACAAAGTACTGAATTACTGTACTCTTACTGGCTATAATCTAACACTCATTAAGGATGTTTTAAAAGGACAAAAAAAAAACACCCAAAAACCAACAAAAAGACTGAGTTTTTTTCTGAAGGATGATTAAAATACACATCACACAGGGCATATCATCTACTGTACAATAAATGCAAAATTTTAATTAGTGACTCAATGTCAGTGCCCACAGCTATGGTGCACCCTGATTTGGTTAGTGACATAGCAGGCATTAGGAGCCCATTTGAGTAGTCAAATCAGCCATCGCATGTTTGGATGTATTTCAAAGTCACCCTGCTGACTGGGTGTCAAAAAGGAGAAGACAAACTGGAAACAGAGTGATAGTTGTCAGAAATGCACGTGCCCTGCCAGAGGAGAAGGAAAAGAAGGGCATGTGGGAATTTGAAGACATAGCACACACAGTAGAGCAGGGCTATGCTGCTTAGTGTTTCAGACTTCAAATGGAAGAATAGACTTTATGAAGACAAAAGGTCATCAATATGTGAGAATTAAACTTTTTTCTTTCCTGTGCGAGTAAAATGGCCAACATAATGTCTCACAGTCAAAACATAGTTTAAAAGAATACTTTAAGAAGGAGAATTCGAAGCAGGTTGCCAGAGGGTGGGAGGTGCCTCCCTTTTGTTCATTTGTTGGAAAGCTGTGTGGAAGCAGAGCACCTGTGCAAGCTCTGAGTCAGGAAAGGAGAGCTAACCAGGGATGCTGATTTGGGATTTGGTGATTTAGAGGAATTAGTTATGGACAGAAGGAGATAGGCATCTGTAACTGTGGCTGAGTTTGCTGGCATGTCCAGCCGGGCTGATATTGCAGTGCTGCTCCCCAGGCCATGGCCAGCAGATGTCTGAAGGTGCCTGCCCAGCATCCTGCCTGCTGATTCCTATGGGAGCCTGCTGGTGCCACCTCCTGCCTGTGCCGTGGCTCCCCAGCTGGCTGTAGGTGACTGCTCTGCTGCAGGGCAATGTGGCACAGTGTGGAGTGTTTGAAGCCCAAAAAGGCCTAATAAAACTGTTTAGAGACAGAGTTTTAAGCCTTTAAACAGCAAGGTATTTATTGCAACGTTGGGCAACCCCCAGCTCGGGCTGGACAAAGAGTTCCGAGTTGTTAGCACAAAGCCAGGTAATTTATACAGTTTTCTGGAGAGGTTACAACATCTTCACATACATATTCATATGATTGCAACATGTAATTATAATATTCATAAGAGGCGGATTTGGGGTGGAGTCTGGGCAGAGTCCTCTTTTGGGGAGATGTTTCGGGATCTTCTGGGGGTCTCTGGATGAAGTAAGAAGTCTTCCTCAGGCCTGAACTTTTTACCTTTCTTGATTTGGCTGACTCCCCGGGGGCGTTGCCGGACAATTTTGGAATGCAGCTCTTACTTTCACTTCTTATCTATTACACTAGTAATTTATGTTCTTTTTGGTACTTTTTGTGTTCTTCCTATCTGCTAGTTCTTTACTTTCTGTTCTTTTCATTGCTGTGTGTACATTCGTTTGGGTTGAGAGCAAGATCCTCATTCTGAGTTAACCTAAACAGGAGTTAACCTTTTCGGGGCCTTGCTCTGTTTCAGTTGGCACCTCGGGATTCCACTTTTTAAACTTGTGTGCCTCGGAGCTGGCATTGTAACACTTGTACAAAAGGCCACATGTGTAGAACCTGGAAACACAACTGGGATGGACAAATGAACAATGAGGATGAGGAGCAGGAGAAAGAGGAGGACGAGGAGAGAATGTTCCCAGAGAAGCTGACTCTCAGAGAGGGCTTACAGCTGACCCTTCCAAAGGAAGGAAAGGGCTCATTTCTGGCCAATCATCCAGGCCCACCCAGTATGTCATCCTGGTACTTGGGCTCTCTGGGTTGATTTCCTGTCATTGCCTCATGCTATCCTCAGAGCAACATACCTGTGTATTTGCAGGAGCTGCCTTTCCTCTGACTTGATTTTGGACTTAGCTTGTGGCTCAGCCAGTGACCAGAGCCTGGGATCTCCCCATGTTTTGGTATTTCAGAGGTGCCATGTTGGGGGTCTTTTCTACTTCCCGTCTCGCTGAGCTGCCTTCCTGCAACAGACCTGTGCAAATCCCTTGTTTCGGTGTTTGTTCAAATGCTTTTTGGGAGAGACAAGGCAAAACAGTGCAGCCCACTCTGTGGTGGAGGATTATGGGCAGGTGCAGATTGGAGAGTTGGTTTCTCCTCAAAACATAATGCTTCTGTCCCTGGTGAAAACTCAGTGACAATGGGTTGCCCATCTTTTCTTCCCACATGTGATGCACTAAACCTTTGCCAGTAAGGCAGAAAGATTTGAGTTACGTACCAACTAATAGCAAATTCCTGGCCGCTGAGGCACAATATCTCCAGCCAAACCATGAAAGTCAGAAGAGAGACAGCTAGCTGTCCCTCACTTCCTTTTATTTCAACCCCTGCCAGGTGGAAGGAGATAAAAAAGAGCAAAATTCAAGTATTTCCTTTCTCCCCTGCCCTTAGTGCTAAAATAAATAGAAAAATAAATTCTTGATAACTAAGCAGAGCTCCAAACTGGCTCTGGCAAGTCATTATAGTATGTAGATTTATTTTCTTTATACACAAAACCAGAATCAAAATCCCATATAAGCTTCTTTTGGCAGTACCTGAAATTACATGCCTGATCTTTTTATGCAGCAATTCTTCACTGAAAATGCTCCTGCAATTTAAATGCAGTGTGAAGCATTTACTGTTCATACTCTATGCAAAGGTTTGAGGGAGAAAACAGGAATTCATCTTATTGCAGTCATTAATGTGACTCTCTTCAGCTAGGAAGAGTAGGACCATGCTCCTGGTTATACTGGGGCCTCAAACTGTTTTTTTTTATGGTCCTGTATAAACTGGCCCATAATAGCGTATCAATAAACCCCAATTACACTCAGGAAAATACTAAAAGCAAAGCTCAAGTGAAGCTCAATAAAGTCTACAGGCAAATTAGAGCTGTGTGGAATAGTGACATCCATCTGGTATTTTTCAGTGACTTCTAGTCAATTACTACATTTCATCATATGTAATCCTCTTTTATCTTCTGTTCCTGCTGCTACAGTAATTCTCACTCTGCTACATCTGTGGCTTCACTGTGAATTTTTATCACCTCTGAGTAAGTGGATCTTTTATTTTTTTTCAGTATCTTTTTTCACTAGCTGTACCTGCTTGGGGAAGTAAAATGACCAATCAAAAGCCAATCAAAAAGACCAATCAAAAAAAAGAAAGATTTAATTGCAAGAGACAGATTTAATTGCAAGAGAAGTGAAACAGAAAACTAAAGACCACTAGGTAAGGATATAAAATAAACCTATTCAGATATGGCAGATAATATTGAGCATGGCAAATGCAACTTTCCAATCAGAACGAGAATTGTTAAAAACATAGTGTATGTTGAAGTGTTTGGAGTGACATGTATTTTTAGCAACCTTCTATGATTTGACCATATCTGTGACAACCCATTGAAAAGAGCATTCTTATTTAAGTCATAATTGTCTTTTTCTTAGAGAGGGAAGCTTTGGCTGTCATGTTCTTATGTCGAACATTAAATCCAGAGATATATTCTCTCTACATGTTGAAAAAGACAAGGTCAAAACCTGCATCAGAAGAGTTGATCTTACAGCTCTAGTGCTCTGTGCTAGTCTAATAATATGCTAAAGTCTAAAAAGGCTTCCAATGATTTTTGTGCAGATAGAGATCAGGAAATGAAAACCTTGCTCATTTCACCATCCTGTGCAAAAGAAGGGTTTCACATAAACATTTATATTGGGAGGGCTTTTTCTCTTGGGCTTCAGACAGAGAAAGCTGACTTGGTGTGAATTATGAGATTCTCTATGAGAATAATGACTGGTGCATGGAGCCATCTTCACAGTTACCCCAGATTCAGGGGTCACTTCTAGATAGGTAATGATCTGAAAGAGTGGCAATGAGAATAGAGTCACAGAGGAAAAGTATACAAAGAATAGTGAGGAATGCATGGTATGGATCTGCACCCTGGCTCTTCTGCATTCTTGCAAGCACTCATTTTCATTACATTTTCAGGTGATTGACATCCCTCCCACAGAGAGTCAAGTGAAAATGTCACCCTTTGGCATGGTCTTTTTCTAGAAAGATGGCTTTCACTTCCCAAGTACAAATTCCCAAGGGTCATGGATCAAAGTCGCTTGGACATTTTTTGTTTGGTATTGATTTTGCTAAAGATGAGATAAAAAAAGAAACTAGAGCTCAGCTTGTTGACCCAAGTGAAACAGAGACTGACTGCTCCTTTCAAGTACCTCAGGGATGCATGATTCTGTAAGGCAGAGAGCAAAACTAAGAAATATAAGCAGGCTAGTACTATATATCATTTTCAAATTAGTAAGTTTATAAATAAAGGAAGAATGAGAGTCTGGAGTTGCTCCCCAGTAGGAACAAGGGCTGCAAGAGGCCTGAGTGGATTTAAGACAGAGCATGATCAGATGAAGAAAGCAATAAAATGACATGATTGAAAGATACAGCAAGAAACAGGATTTGATGCTATAGGAAGTTCCCTCCAGGCCTGTATGCCTATGAAAAATGGGTTTTTTTCTACTTTAAACCCAAGAAAAACTGAGTGAACTATTTGATCTTGTCGACTTTCTCCATTTTGAATGAAAATATCATGTGTAATATCACTGCAAGTTAAAAATGAGAAATGGTTCAAAATGCACATATTGCCCTTAACTGAAGACATTATTTTATTTTTATAACTCTTTCCAGTTCCAGAGAGGTCAGTTTGGGTTGAGGGATGGCAAAACTTCTCCCTTCCCCACGCCAGACACTTGTGGCAAGGGGACACTGCTGTCCCATGGATGACGGTGTATTCAGAGCTCTTGAAGCTCTAGGGAAATGGCTTCTCCTACATCCCTCAAAATCTCTCTGAAGAGTTAAATCTATGCCTTTGTTGTGATTTGCTTGGGGCTGGAACCAAATGTCACCCCTTTGTTGTGGATCAGATGCTAGAGCCAGGATCTGGCAGGAAGGATGGCATAGCTCCCCAGACCGCCTAGCTGCCTGGATGCATGCATTCAAATGTCACTCATTCCCACAGTAAGCAAATAAGCAGCTGCCATGAGAGAACTGTTAGACACTTTAAGTCCTGGTTATAAAACTTGTTATGTATTATTTACTCAGCACTGACAGCTTGCTCTGCGCTGTGCACACAAAGCAGGGTGCTCTCTGCCTGTGGGAGCTTTTTATCTCAGGGATTAAAAAATCAGACACAATCCAAAGGCTTAGGAGACACAGTCTGAATCTGGATTACTGCACCCATCATCCTGCCCCACTGCTGTCTGGACCATGTATTTCCTTTTCAATGCATAACTATTAATTTCCTTTCTGTGGAAACTGAGATGCCTCAAGGGCCCTTGACTTTTCTGGAGTTGGGACACTGCTGAGACATTTACCTAAGTATCAGGAAATGCTCCAGATTCTTAATCCACAAATCGTTTTAAATGGCTTTATATCCAGTGAAGGCAGAAATACCTGGAAAAACTGAATCAGTTATTCAAGACTTGCATATGACTTCTGAAATATGTATTTCAGTGCTCCTGTGTATTTTTTTTTCCTCAGCAGGTCTAGTTACCCCAGAAAAGAATTACAGTGAGGTACATTTCAAATGCCTGGCTCAGAGATTGCTCGAATGCCTTCACAACACAGTATCATGACATTTGAACATATCCAAGTTCAGTGTCTACAAATGACAACAAACCAGCTGGCACAGAGACCATGAAGTGCCTAGAGTTAGCTGACAGGGTGTGGTAAGAGATTCAAAATCTTGGCTGCCACTTTTTTTTCTTTTATGGAATCTTGTTTAGTAGAAGAGCATTTGACCAGTGCTTAACCTGGACTCATGTCTCTTCCCACACTGGTTACTTTCCAAGTTCTGTGTACAGAACAATTTGCAGGTCTTGTTGCTTTCACAATTGTCAGGCAGTATTTTCAATAGTTACACAGTTGTAACCCTCTGCTACACGACACAATTTATTTTTATGAAGTTGTAGTTGGAAGACTCACAGGTGTTCACTAGCAGATGCTGATCAATGCAATTCTCTTTATTTTGACCACCCTTGAACTTCTTTTATGAAATCAGCAATTGTTCAAAATGCCACAGTCAGACAGCCTGTTCTTCCAGGTTTAAGTGGTGAAATGTTCCCTGGCCTTCACTTTCAGAGGTAGCTTCCCAGCGAGTGTCAGGTCAGATCAGATGAATAGGGATACAAAGCAGTACAAAACTTGGTGCTCTGATTTCACCATTTTTGTTTTATTATTTTAGGGTCTAAGGTATTAGGGACCAGAGCCACAAAACAAGAAAATCAAGCTACCTTTTTAAAAGCTATCTCATGTTCACTGAAGACTCTCACTCTTTTGTCATTTTCTATGTTCAGTGTCCATCCATTCACATTTTGCTTTCCTTTTAGGAAGTGGAACTGGATGTGGTTTCAGCTGAAGATGACACTTCTGATTTGATTCAAGAGGTGACTAAAGGAACAACAAGTGAATGCCTCAAGCCCTCTACTGGAATCAAACCTTTGGAGACATAATTGTGAAAAGTGTGGAGTGACCTGAGACAGGCTATGAGTGAAAGCTAACGGCAGGGGATGGGGATCAAAGGCGTCTAAGTTGCAGAGTCCAAGATTATTTCTACCACTCTTTTTCAGTCTTAGACACTTGGCAGCAGCCAGGCTATGCTGACCATACTTCTGGTTTTGCAAAACCTTTTGAAGCAGTTTTTGTAAAACCAAGACAGAATAGTATGAACCTGGGTTTGCATTTGTTCTAGATGTCAATGTCTAGGTCAGGAAGGGAGAGGGATGCTTGGAAAGAAAAAGTTAATGGGTTTTTAGTTGATCTCCACTCTAAACCTCAAAAATGTGAGTAACCTTTCCAATTCTCCTGCCTAATTTTCAGACTGTTCAGGAAGCCAGGCACCTTGTTTTCGTCAGTTTTGTGTTTAAGAAACCCGTGTACATCTGTTAGAGGTCTCAATTTAGTCAAACTTGAACATATGGCAAAGTCAAGTCAATGAGACTATTTGCAAGCATACAGTTAAGTGTGTGGTTGGAAACTTTGCTGAGTCAGGGCCATATTGACTCATAGGCAAACTGGCACACAGATTGATATTTAGTTGTTTGAGGCAAAAATAATTGCCCATTTCTCATTTTTTTCTTTTAATACATCTCTTTTATTGGTAATATGCAAAACTATAAATGTGAATGTGAATATACATACACGTACACACACACACATACACACACAAAAGAGAGAGCAAATCCTGTCAAGTTATACCAAGAGAGGAATAAACCCAAGGCACTTTTATCTGAAACTCTACTGAACTGCCATTTGTTCTCAGCTTCCTCTAAAATGTAACTTTCCATATTATGCCTTCTAGAGTATGACAATAAAAGTGTTGATGTCTTATAATATAAGTAAAAAGAGGGTTTTTTTAAAGTTTGCACAATGTGTGCAAACTGAATCAGTGCAGTGTCGCTAGCTTGACATGGATCAACATCCATTAGCTTGTTGTTTTCGTAACTCATACTGGATATGAAGGCACAGATATTCTCAAAGTCATATACAGATGTGAAGAAAGTGAATGAACAAAAAGTGAGAGAAGCAAAGAATGAACAACCAGTCAATTCTGAAGTTAACATATTGGATTAAAAATGTTAGCTCAGCTAAAATAAAGAAAAGAGCAGTGGGAGAAACTGATAGCAGAGAAGAAGGCTGAGACTGGGAGCAGCATTTCTGTCAGAGGAGAGACTGCTACAGGAGAGCAAAGTAAAGAGTCTTTGAAGTATGGACATGAAACTGTGGAAAGAGAGGTTATTAACTGGCTGAATAGCTCTCAAGTCTGTTCAAGGCACAATAACCCTCCATAAGAAGGTTGCAGGATGCAGCCTGAAGGGAGGCTGTGGAGGGAGGGTTGGGTGCTCCTTCCTAGTGCAGAGTCAGCTGGGGAAGTCGGGTGTGCTTGGCCAGTCTGGAGGAGTCTGCTGCACAGCACTTTGTATGTGCAGTTCAAACACCTATTTCCAAATCTGTAACCCCATTACAGAAGGGTTGTGTGCACCTGATGGATGGAGAAGGTGCTTGCACTTCAGTCAATGGAAACTTTGAAGAGGACCCAAGGTGCAGCAGTAAACCTGTTCATGAATTGGGGACATTTTTGGTGGGAATGGCTAACTGCGAGCAACACAAACTGTTGTGATTTAAAAATGACAAAGCCCAGTTCTTACACCTGCCTGTAGAATACCAAATTTGAATTTTTGTTGACTTTATGCTGCCGAACCATTCTGTACTTAAGGTCTGACAGTGCCATGCCATGTGACTGCTATTCCTGTTCACAGAATATGTGCATGGCAGAGGCATGGCATTGGAACCTTGCTGTGAAGAGGGCTGTGTTCCTCCAATTCTGGTTCACTTTCATCTCCTCTTCTCAGCTATTAGCTGGACCAGGAAGCCTCACCCATTGAGGACACAAGGGAGAATACAAGCTGTTGTACCAAAGGGATATTATGGCAGCAAGTCTCAGTTGAAGCATTTTATTTTCTGAGACTTTTACATATATGTGTGAGTGCTGGAGTGTGGAGGAAAGCAGAAAAAGTAGTCTTAAAATCTTCTCTCAACAAGCAATTGCACTTTAAGTTCTTATGGCCAGTCTCATTGGTTAACAGTCTGAACATGAGCTCCCACTGTGATGTGCTGCCTGAGTGTGTGGATGAGATCCAAGGAGGTGTAAACAGCAGGATGTCAGACAGGAGCAGGGGGCGTGGATTGCCCTCCTCCATACAGTACCAGCAGGAATGTTTGCGGAATACTGGACCCCATGCTAGTGCAAGGCTTAAAAGGGGGGAAAAAAAGAAAAAAAAAGATGAAAACTGGAGAGATTTTAGAAAGGATCACTTTAGGAATTTAAAGGAATTTTAGAAACAACTGTGACTGCAAGCATAGCAAATATACTCTGCCATAAGGGTCTTGTGGAAGCAGCCTTTTGAGCCTGTCAAAAAAAAAAAAAAAAGATGCTGAGCTGAGCTGAGGGCAGCCTTTGAACACCCCTAGAGAGGGTGGGAATATCTGACCCAGTGAATTGTAACCCTATGGAAGAAACAAGCGCTTGTGTATGTGTTTGGACTATGAACCAAAGCTTGACATTTCAAGGGATGTTCGCAGTTTAAGTAGCAAAGGTAATTAGTCATTGGAGTAATTTATCAAGGGATGTATCTTTAGTTCAAAAGTGATTTGGCTTCAAAAATATACTGTTTATCTCAGTTAGGAATTAGCCTACTATTTTGTAGGAATTTGACCCATATAATCACAGCAGCTCGTATGGCCTCAAAATCTATTAAACTATTTTGAAAATCAAGTAAGGTTATCTTTCATCAAATATTTTAGTTGCTAACCCAATCACATAAGCCATCTTAGGAGAATTATTCATAATTATGGAGCAGAGGTCCATCTCAAGGGAAAAAAGGTGCTTTCTTTCCATTGTTTAAATAACTCAAAGCTCTAGTAGAAAAGAATGCATAAGAAATAGCAGCTGTGTTCAGTGAGGTCAGTTTAAAAGGAGACATGGTGTAACAGCAGCTTTAGGGAAATGAAAATTAAATTCAGAGAAGACTCTAGATTAGTAAAACTTGCTTCAAAGGAAGGACAGCAAGAGCACTTACTGTCCTGGCTAAAATGCACATTGCATGTTCTAACAACAACAAAAGGAAAAAAAAAAAGGCAACAATACAAAACAAGTCAAGTCAAAACAAAACAAAAGCAATTTATTCATGCTTTATGTAGAACAGAGGCTATAGAAAAAGATGAGAGATATAATGTGACAGTTGTGGCAAAAAATAATACACTTTATAGTTATGAACTCACAAACAAAGTAATTTTTGTCATAGAAATAATGTGAGCTATTTCTGAAGTGAATATAAGTAATGAAAAAAATGTCAGCCTACGAATTCTGCATTTGCAGTTAAAGAGTAGGCAATGACATAATGTGAATATGTGAATAATAAGATACTACAGACACTTACAGAAGCAGGGGAAAAAGATGAAAGGTGTTTTTAGAGAAGAGTCTGGATTTGACTGACTTTTTAACAACATACACAAAGCCTACCTTTTTCATGGCATGCTTAAGATTTCATGTCTGGTGCTGAGTTTTTCATATGCATATGAACTGGAAGACTGAAACCAACTATGTCAAAATCGTATCTACTCAGCACTCACTTGTGTGACGATTACTCAGTTCACCTTCCTGTACTCAGACCCCTTTTCACTATTTCCCAACAAGTACATGTTTTTCCGTTTGAACCATACAACTCTCTAAGGAAAAACCAAACCAAAACTGCCCCTCCTCCCCCACCTCAAGCAGCTGTAAGGTAGGGCTCTCAGGTGATCGCACTCATTCCTTCTGCAAAGTAATACACAGCCCTTACATTACTTTGCAATGCATTTGCAAAACAATACTAATTTACCTAGTAGGTCACGTAGCTTATTGATGCTGAGTTGCACTCACAGTTAGTCATTTTGGTATCAGTGAGATTCCTTGAATGTATAATATCTACTCAGTGGGACTGAGGCTTCCAAAATGGGGCTTGAAGAATATAAATGGCTTGTGCCCTAAAGCAATAGCTGCAGTGCCCTGGTGTGGATTTGCAAAGTGTGACAGATACTCCAAATGAAGGATACAAAAAAAATTAATTATGCAGACAACTGAAATTGCTGAGGATTCCTTCCTTTAGGGGACAAATTCTTTCTGGTACCACAGGCTCATGATTATTTATTTCAACTTATAATTTTCCATTACAAAAGTATGGAGACACAAATCTGTGTCAAAGAGAGATGGCTTTTGAATTAGAAGCATCCTCAGGAGGCAAGGGGATATGTGCTTAAAATGTGACTTGAGGGACAAAGATAGATGAGACTGCTTGGGGGGACCAAGCCTAGTCCTTTGGAAGGGGGGTGGTGCTGAACAGACTCTGGATATGTTTAAACAGAAGAGAAGAGCAAGAGTGAGCTGCAGCATGTCCTGCTTCGCCAGTCACCTACGCTAGGAAAGCTGCACGTAACCTCTTCTATTTTCAAAGCCTCTTTCCTGTAGAAAGCAGGCACAGGGACAGGAGACATGGTGTCTACTCAGGTGTTGGTTGCTACTTATAGCATGGTATGTGCCCACAGTGCACACCTTGAGCAGGGCATTGAAATGTGCTTTCTCATCCCACAAGGAAGATGTGGCAGTCAACTTGCTGTAAGTGCATTAGTCCACAATGGTCTGCAAAATGCTACATGCCCAAAGCATTCCCATTTCCATATCAAAGCTGCATATACGCAAAATGAAGAGGCACCTCACATGAACATTACATGTACATACAAACTTAATTGGCCCAAAATGTGCTATCAAAAAGGTTTTAATATTTCAAGAATCAAGGAGGTGACAATATGCAGAAGTAAGGCTATTTATGAATTCAGTGGGAGCATATAATTCTCCGAATAGGAATATAAAATTGCACTTATTCTTTGATTTGGGTTCTCTTTTGTCTGAAACAGAAAAGGTTTGCTTGTAGCTTGTTCATGCTGTGACCTGATGTAGAAGCAGATAGTTCTGGCCTACCTGGATATATTATCAGGTTTATTCATGTCACTGAGACCAGTTTGACAGTATTGGTAACCTCTGTCTCCTGAGTTCAGAAAGATCAGCCTGGCTTAGCAAGAATTGCTTTTCCTGACTTCCATGAAAGAGGTAAAGCCTTTCTGTCTCATTCATACAAGTGGAAAATCAAAACGTTTCTTGTCCTGAGATTCAACACTCTTTACCTTTGCTGGGAAAATTTATGTAAAAACAGAAGAAAATTAGATGACATTGGGTTTCAAGGATGCTTTAAAGGCCAAAGAAGGAGCTGAAAGGGAAGTGCTGGAGAGCTGTCACACACACATCAGCTCTCAGCTGTGTGCATGACATCCAGAAACCAGGATCACCTTTAGATACTTATCCTTACAGAACATAGTTTGGCTATAAATACTCCCATGAAAAAAAGAGGTAGGGCTGATTTGTCACAGCATTGATCTTCTTTGGGTGAGCTGAAGAAGGCAGCTTGACTCTGTGCTTGGGCACTTTGCTGATGTGTGCTAAATGGTAACACATGACTACAGCACCCAGGCCTGTATGAACAAAACTCATGTAGTCAAACTTCAAGATTTCACCAAGTAAAAAAGAAAAAATATAAAAAAGAATTTTCTGAACATAAATTAAAGAAATATTATTCTTTAGAAAGAATTGTTCCAAGATTGTCAAATCTCTCTCAGACTCTCTTGCTGTGGATTTGGAGAGCTGGATTGGAGGGAAGTGAGTTCTTCCACAGACAATTTGCTGGTGCAAACTATTACTTGTTATTATGCACAATGTTGCTGCACTGGTACTTAAGCAAGCATTACAAAAGATTGCCTTCATCCCCAGGGAAATGGTGATGTCAAGAAACAGAATAATCACAGAGCCTGAGAAGAGACACAGGTAGGGAGGATGATGATATGAATGGCACAAGGCTACACAGCAGGTTACTGATAGAGGGGCACAGATCTCCAATCTCTGACCAGGATTGTTCTCGCTCCTCAACCCTCAGCCTTGCACCAGCAAGAGGCTTTCTACCCTTAGTGTTAGGTCTTAAAATAAACTTGATAACATCCCATATGTGGTCCCTGAATTAGTGCAGAATAGAAACCGGTTTTACAATCTCTTACATTGTTTCCCTGCTGTTGCTGTCACTTTTCAGCAAGATACCCCAGACAGCAGTCTGGCTCAGCAATGACAATTTCAATTAAAAACATTTGTTTTCACATCCTCCTAACAGTTTCCACATGGTGAGAAGTGCCTGCTGTCCCCACGTGAATTTGGGGTGTAGGACAGTGAACAAAGCATGTATGTTACTCTCTATATGGGAAGCTTAATTCCATCATGGCTTCACTTGATGTTGTGTTATAGCAGAGCCAGGGTGTTTCGCTGTTGTATATCTCACAGTGCTAATGCAGGTTTATTTTCTCTAAGCAAATATTATCTGAGTAACCTTTTTCCAACCTAGAAACAGAAGCAACTAACATACAAACAAAACCGCAACTTTCTGTAAAGGAGTAAGTTTGCTTGTTATGATATCCAGCCCCTAAATATGCTATTACTAGCTTGCAAATCATATTTCTGCAACGTCTGGGTTAAGTACACTTTATATTGGTAAATACAGATTCAAATACATTGAGGCGTTTTATAGTTTAATGTCTTGACACTGCAAAGTAGATACATTTTTTTTTCTCAGCTATTCAAGAGAGGTTTTTTTGCATCAATACACTAGAGTTAAGGAACCATTTGTGATGGCTGCAAATGTGTACATTGACCAGCCTTGAGGCAAGAGGAAATATTTTTCAGAAAATGATGGATTTTGCCCATTAGCAACATAACCCTCTTCCTCCAAATAGCCTATTTCTCTGTCAGTATCCAAGTCCACACAGCAATCACAAAAGTCACAGAAATCAGCAAGTAGTCAAGAGCTCAGGACCTGCCCTGCATTTGGAAATGATATGTAGATATGTTCTTTTTAACGTGAGAGACAGGCATGAATAAAACTAACCTGGCATTTTTGACCTTGGAGGAAACAATAATCACTAACAGTGATTAAAACCAATCCTGGGGTGAGACAGTAACCTGGTCTCTTCCCTTTCCAGTATTGTTTGATACCTTTTTATGCACCTCAACTGTCTAGATACCTCCCTACTTAATCTGAAAGCTCCTCTGATGCTTATTAATTGACTGTGAACAGTTGCCCTGAAACAACTATTTCTTGGAAGATGGGTACCTACTTTTTTTTCCTAAAGCTATGTAGCAGGTACTTGCTTAAATTCCTGGAGAATGACAAAAAGCTGTATGCATTCAGGTCTAGCTTGACCTTGTGTCATAATGTTTCTCACCGTTTATGCAGAGGTCTAGCAGCTGGAACACTTACCTGAAGTGGGAGAAACTGAAAAAGAGTGATCTAAAAGCCCAAGAAAAGGTCACACCCCTCTCCAGCCATCGCTGAAGCAGACAGAAAAGTCTGGTGAGGTGACAACTTCCTGCTGACATCACCCTTGTTCCTTATATAACTCTGTGTCTCCTGCATTCCTGTCTGGAAAATGGCCAACTGTGGCTCAGATCATCCCAGGGTAGCACTGGTGGATGTTTGTTGTCAGAAGGGGTACAGGCAGACATATCTGTGACCTGAAAGAGAGGCTTGATATTCCTGTTGTTTTCTTGTACTCTCAGTGGAAGCATTAAATATTTACCAGAAATGGATTTCTAGTGTTTTATTTCCTTACATGAGCAATGCATGAGAGATGCTTTCAAAGTGTTTTGGCAGCTGCATTGGGTAGAAAGACCATCCCCTTTCATGGAGCACCAGGGACCTCAGCTACTTCTGAGACATGCCTAAGTCTGGCACCAAAACTGAGCAGACTGTGGAAAATCAAGTTCTTTTTCTCTGTTGCATCAACAAGGAGCACAGGAGTTGTGTTACCTGTCTGTGTGAGTGCAGCAACTGTTGCGGTGGGACTGAAGTCAAGGACTTTCTGAGTAAAATGCAAAGACCATATTATTCCATAAGGATCCAGGTTTTCTGTGTTCAGCTGAAAATAGCCTATATACAGACAAAGTGATGGGGAGAGGTGTTGAGCTGGCTATAATTTAAACTAGACACTTATGTTTAGGTTTTACAGTCATGTTATCAGACTGCCTTCCTGTTTAAGGAGGACACTGTGCTCTGAGCAAAGAGAAAAGAGTCAGTGGCTTGGAAAGGGCAAAAGCAGATGATGGGAATGGGATGAGCAAGTAGGATGTGGAAGATGAGGCTGGCTATTCTCCAAGGAATGCAGAAGAGTAGAAACCTTATGGAACAAAGTGGTAGATGTGAAAAAGAGAAGAGATGAAGAGATTTGTTCAAAAGGTTCTAGACAACCAGAAAAGTGAATGCAGCAAGACAAGGAGGCAAAATGAATACTTATGTTATATGAAATTTAAAACAACAATAATAAAGATTTTAGAGAAATTACCCTTCAAGTTGTCCTATAAACTTCATCAAATGCAGTGGGGTTTGCTAATCTCCGTGGGACTACCATCCTGAGGAAATGCTGTTGATTTCATGGCATATGCAAAAGTAAAGAATATTTCCCCAATCAGGAAAGCTAAATTAAATAAATACTACATTTATTTTTTTTTTAATTATTTTTGAAATCCAGTAAATAGTTCAGGAGTTTTCATGCCCAAATACAATACCTGAACACCCTCTATCCTACAGGCATAGGGCTTATTATGTGGGTAATTCTTCATGTTATTTCTCTCTTTCTTCCACTGCAAAACGAATGAGCTTAAAGCAATACATATATTACAGAACCTGCCATTTTATAGAATTCACCCTAAATGGGAGGCTCCCAGAAGAAAAATAAACAAAAGGACCTTTATGACCAGCTAAATAATATATTCTGCGCTCATTAGCTCTGGAATTTGGATATCGTAAAAGTGAGACTATATGTATGACTAAAGTTTTACTGTATGTGGACAGCGTAAGGCACAGTTGTGCAAGACTTCAGGCTGATTTGACTTTTCATTTACTTCAGTGGCCCCTTGGGAACATCTACCAATCAATAATGGAATAGATTGAAACAAGAGGTCTCTAGAAAGCAAATATTAGAGAAACCTGTTCCAGTGTATTGATAATATAGTGATTTAATCTTGGCATGAGAACAAATATATCTACCAACTGTCTGAGTAAATAAATTTGTTTGCTAGAATTACCATTAATTTAACAGAGCTGTTGTCATGCTAAAATCACCTTGTCTGTCCAAGGATAACATGTGTACTAAACCCCTTGTCTCACTAAATAGCTGAGAGAGAGAAAGTGAGGTGGACAGTTCCAGAATTGTATTCATCTCAGGTAAGACAGATACTGAAAATGCCTGAGGTAAGTGAGAAGACCTGGCCAATGAAAGTGCCTGTTCTTTTCACTGTTGGATGGTCATCCTAGTTTAGGTAACTAATCAGTAGGCAATCAGAATTAAAAAATGGTATTCACCACTGGTATCGTTGCTGTTACACAAAGTTCAAGAGGTGGAGTGGCAATACAGATCATCCATGACTGGAACACCTTAGTTCCTGGTTAAATGGGCATCAGAGAGAAATTATGATGAACTGACATGAAATGACAACTTCAAATGTCCAATAGGCATCAGAACTACTTGTCTTCACTGGCCACCTGAGGAACTGACACTGGAAACCCTGGATGCCTATTGATTTGAATCACTTATAGGTCTCCTGAGCTTAGATAGCATTGCCAGTTACCAGGATGATTACTTTGGGCAGTATGAAAATGGCCCTTAGATATTTGTAAAACAATTGGTTTTGGATGCCAAATGATTGTTCCAGTGAATGACATCTCTCCTGCACATCACAGTGGTACTCTGTGTTTCTACAGAGAAATCTGGACTGAGGAAGGACATGGAAAGGAGATGTTACCCTCAACAAGACTGAGAACTTTGTTTTACTCATAAATGAGAAATGCCCAGAAATCAAGTTGGTAGTCCATAAAATTCTAATCTATTTGAATTCTCTCTTAGAGGCTCGCATATTTTTTAGTGTCGGTTACGTATTGAGGTAGAGAAGATCATTCTCTGGAGGGTGGTGGTGGTAAGAAACGAGGTTTCCTACTTTGTTTTTCATGTTATCCAAGAATGAGTTATACTGTTAGCATTGCAGAACCAAAGAAAATATGTGAGCAGCTACTCATGTCCCCTGAAGCATGTCCATCCTCAACAGAATGATTAATTAACCTAGCATCACCTGCTGCACTTGGTAATGTTTATCTTGCTGTAGCTGCACAAATTAAAAGAAGCTGGCTTGTCTAGCAGGACCTGAATGGAATTTTAACAGTGAGCAAAATCAACATTGCCTGTTTCTATATTGACAGAGAAATATGAAAACCAATGCTAGAGCTGCTCTCAGCAAAGATACTAACAAAGGAAGGAAAGGGGAGCAGCTGTGAATGTAGTCTAGATCCATAAGAAACAAGTCTCACCTTCATATTGTGCCACAGAACTGATGATTTTCCCTTAGTTTCAAGAGTAATTCAGGCTGGAAAAGCCAGAAAATATGATACTCTGTAATCTTTTATGAGGATTGCCTCCTTACCACTCTCTGTACATAGTGGTACTTGCTGCTCATTTTCCCCTTGTAATTTGATTTGTGAAGGTTTTAAAATGTCAAAACACAGTTTATCCACTTTTTATATACTCATATATCCAAACAAATACTAAAATAAAAATTGGGCCATTTATTCAGTCACTTTTTGGTATATAACCTAATTTCAAAAATATAGGCTTAGCTCCAGGATAAGCAATCTTTCAGTATTATGTTTCCAATCTGTCAATCTGATTGGAGCTTAAAGGAATCCCATTCTGTTTTTTCCATAGAAACAAAACACTTACTCAGCAGTAAATATAGCTTAAACTGCCTTACAGACAATATGCATCTCTACTTCTCCATTGTCATTACCTCGGAAAATTGGCCAGTTGTCAGCTGAATAGACCTTGATACCAGTCACTTTGAAGGTCATTGAGTGGCTCAGTACAGAGAATTTGGCAGAAAAAACGTTGACAGATTCTGGAGAAAATATGTGTCAGGGATGAATCTCATTCCACCTTTGTGATCATGAAAATCATCCTACATTTATGTTTATGTGTAAAGCAGAGAGTATATATTCTTAACTATGACTTAGGCCTCACCTCTTCTTTACAATTTAAACTTCCTCGCTTTATGTTTAAGGCTAAGGCAGCTCTGCCCTATTCTACTTTTTGGTCTTCATCACACTCTCAAAGCTGGTTCGTTCTTTCCTTGGTGCTGGCTACATTGATGTTACATTCACTCTGTTTTTGCTATCACAGTTTTCCATAAGAAGCCTCTAAGCTGAAAAACTTGCTGGCTTCAGTTCCCTGAACATTGTGGAAGCAAAACTAATGGCAACAATACAGGTTGCAAGGCCTTAAGCTGCCATTAGAAATGCATTGATGATCTGTAGTAGGTAGAGCTCTATGAGGCAGCAAACTCTACTGAGTTGCTTAGCTACCAAAAGAAAATATATTTTCTTAAATCACTCATGCTGAAACAAACCTAAACATGTGAAAATATTCAAGCTACCTGCTTTCATTTATTACACTGGTTTAGTCTTCTTTTGTTTTGTTTTGTTTTGTTCAAGAAACAGAAAAACTTCAACTCCTTTTGAAAGATTAAACTGCATGCAGAAGATGTTTCAGCAGAAAGGACCAAAGCAATTATTTGCCCTGGTAGATCTAAGTAAGAAGCCTGGAGAAATAAATATCCTAGCAATATTCCTAAGAGTAAAGAAATGGTAGAATTTGTTTATTTTCTGAGTGTGATATAAGCCATTCATCTGTTCTTTCTGGGTGGTCATGAAGTTTGTACTGGAAAGATTATTCTATAACACCAAAACAAAGTCAAACCACAAATATTTAAACAGTTAAGAAGATTTTATAGTAAGAGCCACCGAAAAATCTCTAGCAAAGTGACCTCTTCTAAAGATTGAGATTTCCCCTTCCATACTTGTTAGTGAAGCCTACAAAGGAACATCGTGCTGTCCTTACTTGTGCTGAGTAATACTCAGTAGCACCCAGTACATCTAAGTTGCAAACCACAGAAGTTGGCTTAGAACCAGAAATGCATATGAGCATCTAAGAGTATATTTGCACAGCTGACTGTGGTGTAGAGACAAATCCCTCAGTGGACTACAACTGAGCTAGCTCCATCCCCCATCACTGCAATGGCCCAGGGGCACAGTGACAGCCGGGTCTGGCTTAGCATCCTCGTGGGACCCAAGTGATATCGGTGCTGGGTTACCATATGGGTGGAATAGGTTGTCCAGAGCTTGACTGAAGATTTCTGTATTCCATCCCACAATACAGACAGACCCTTGCCTTCCACAGTAGGAAAGCACTTGTGATGACAACAGCCATGTTACAAAATTTCTTCTGTGTCCTCAGCAACCTCCAGATGCAGGACCAAGCTTACTCAGACCTAGATATCCAAATGTGCGTATGAAATAACAATAACAACTGTAATAATAGTAATAATAAATGCACAAAGTTCTCTAGACATTTTCTGGCTTGGCTTTCAGAAAATTAGAATGCTTTCAAACTTCACTGATTTTAGGGGAAGCAGCAGTTGAGAACACACTTTAGAAATAGGGTTCACATAGCTGGAATTAAGTGCGATCTAAATATCAGTTTGTGTCTAGCATGCTTCTCAAGGAAAGCATAAAGACAACAAGAAGAGATAAGAATCAATTTAGGGCCTGCTGGATCTGTAAATACGGAAGCTAGCTCATAAGGGACTAGCAAAGATTTCCATAAATACCAGTTTATGACATGTGTTTACATTTAGGCAAATAAGTTTAAACAACATAATTTTAAATATCACTGAGGCTGTTGGTGAAAACATGAAAGAAACTGTGTCATGTGGAATTTATCTCATCCTTCAGGAGCTATGTCATTATTTCTTTTCTGACTATAAGGAAGACTTACATAAATTGGTTTCATTTGAAGCCTGCTATTGACCAGTTCTAGATAAACAAAACAGAAAAACAAAAAACTTGGAAAATATGTAAATACATAGGAAAAAAAGGTACAGAAATGCAAGACAGACAAAATTAACCCTATGTAAAGGATCTTTGTGGAAATACAGCACTTAAATATACTTAAATTTAAAATGGAAATGAGAAGACATAAGTGAAACTACTAAAAAAGAAGAACTATTTTAAAATCATCTATTCAGCAAACACGAACCTTACATTTAAGCTATCCACCGACCACTACTTTTATGACTTACTTCTTACAGAAAAGTAGACAACAAATTCTAACTATGACTTTGTATTATGCTTTGATTTTTGATTCTTAGGGTTTTTTTTTAATGCTGAGTCACTAATTGCACAGCAAAGATGAACTGAAAATAATCTTCAGCTGGATCTAACAGCGCTGATTCACAGTGGTATTTTCATGACAACCAAAAAGCCTCCCTGTGCTTTGGACGATAGCAACTGGAACTATCCAACAACACCAGAGCAGTCAAATTACTCACCAAGATATGCTTTTTTTTCCTGATCCATTGAAATGTACGAACATAACCTCTGTGACTCGCCCTTCAGCAGATGGTGTACATGACCACTCACTTAGGTTTGCAGTGACATTAAATATTTGCATGGCATCTTGGTCTGGTCTTGATAAAAAAGCACTGTGGTTCTTCATGTGAAATATATTTTAGCAAGATATCAAGGAAAACATAATTTCACCATAGCTTGTAACACCAGCTACCTCTGCCTTCCATGAATCTAAAGAACAATTTTTTCAGCAAATTCTGCAGAAGTAAAATAAAATCAAAATAGGTGGTGGTCAAGCTCCTGTAGCCTCTTACAAGAACTGTTTTTTTGCAATGAATCAAAGATACAGAAACCATACTGACTAAGAGAGAAAAATTTCATATAAATATATAAATGTTAGGTAGTCAGAAAGGGAAGAACTTGTGTTTAATAACATGATGTAAGGAAAAATAACTGGAGACTTCTGATTCCTGAACAGCACACATATTATAGCTAACTGTAAATAACCATGAACAAAGAATATCTCAGTAGCCAATATTTTTCTCTGCTGGTATCAAATGAAATTCATTTGGTATCAGCTGGAGTTTTTATAGTGCTAATGGAAGTTATTTTCAGTTATCACGTCAGCCCATAAGTATACAAAGGCAGCAATTTTGCTAGTAATCTGGAGATCAGTTTGTATGTAGGGGGTATACTTTAGGCTGTTTCTGCAATGCAAGCTTTTATCTTAATAAATGTGGTGAATCATAAATAAAGAGGAAATGATAAAAAAGGAACATTCAGCTGGGACTAAGGTTGGATTTGGAAACATTTCATGGTGTGAATGTCTGAACTCTCAAACATGCTGTCCAGCAAGCCCTATGCTCAATGGAGAGCCAATGTAACCTGATAACTAAATATAATGGATATTTTCCTTACAGTAACTGCTCTGATATTCCTTTAACATATGACATGGGATAAAAACTAGTTGAGTTCTCCTGGGCTGCCCAAAATACATAAAATTGCAATTGTTTTCAACAATCTCATGAATTTTAGCGCATAGCAGACTGCCAAATGATTAAGTAATCCAATAAATAAAGAAGAGTTTAACTCTCTTTTTTATAGCTCTCCAAATCCTATCAGCAATGCCAGGTTTTAATTGTGGTATGTTGATTAGTATTTCAATACACTTTGTTAAGAGGTAATTTGTCCTCCAAAATTGCACTTTTAGAAGAGTTTCCATATTTCAAAAATCTGTTACTCAATTTCTCTACTGACAAGTTTAACATTAACTAGTTAAAATTTATCTAGCATAATGCATACATAGTGCTTAGAAGTTATAGAATGTGTTTTAGTGCAGCATGCATAGACAATTTGGCTGTGCAAAAGAGTACGGATGGGCTCTCAAGAGGCCACGCATGAATTTTCTTATATGGTTTAAAACTGTTGGTGACTGCTAATGATAATGACCCATAAACTAAACTTTTCCTAATACTCATCAGTCATTATAGCTATGTGAGATACAGATTGCTGTCCTACACAGTGTTCCCTGGCATCCAGGTGCTCCAGATATCAGACTGGGAGGGCTATTGGGGTGGACAACAGTTCCATCCATGCATGACCATTAAAATGCCTTCCCAACGAAAATAGAGTGAAGTGTAGAAAAATATGATATAGACCCAAGTTCAATCTAGTTTCATGGTTGGGTGTCACCTGGAGTTTCATCAGACTTGGAAGTGGTGCCATATCCAACTCTCTGGCTGGAGTTGTGTGATGCTTACTACAGCAGCTACCTGCTGGTTGCTTATACATTTTTGTAGGAAATGTATTTTAATTCATTATATAATTATGTGCAATATTTCTTCATTATGATGCCTGCTATTAATGCTGATAATGTAACACAGTATGTCAAACTGTGTATTGACTTTCCAAAATTAAGGTAAGTCATGATCAGCTAAATAGATAAACAAAAGAAACTGGCTGAATTTAGAACATATTGCTACAGATTTTTAAGAATTCTTAGGTACAACAGTTGCCACTTTTTTACCACTCAGGTTAAATTTGAGTTATGTGAATGGCACACCCTCTAGTTTTGTAGAGAATAAAAGAAAAAGTCAAAGTAATACAACAGTTAGAATGCTTTCTTTATTCAGTGAATAAAGCTCACTACTGTTTCAAGCTGAAATGCAGCAAAACAAAAAAGAAATTGGATAATCCTAACCTATCACAGATTTTTAGTTCTTTTTTGTTTGAACCCCCAATAATGAATCTGTTTTTAAGTAGTCATCACAATAGTTACAGGGACATAGTTTAAAACTAGCTTTGTGATACAACTGTTCGGTTACACTTCTATAGCAGGAATTCTCTTTACCTGTGCAAATGTTTAAACATCAGCCCACATTTCTTTTGTTATTCTAGTAAAACAACTGAGTCAAGAAACCTACCTGAACTGATAGACAAAGGCAAACTTAGGGCTGCTGTACGTAACCAAGATGACAAGACCATTTTCCAGAGCAATACTGAGATTTGGATCTTTATTGCCTTTCCCTTTGAACAGTCAGTTCCACTGCAGCAAAGAGATTTCCAAGGTTGTTGAAAAAACAGCATCACTGTGACATCTGTACTCACTTCGCATTCATGACTGTAAGGCAGTACAGAATTAGGATTCTTCTGGTGACTACAAGTTCTCTCATTTCCACACTGAAGACCAAGGTGGTAAAGATGAATGTTTGCATTGATATTAAAGCAAAGACATTGAAATGACATCCTGAACTACCTTAAATACCAAGTTCCTTGGCTAAAGGATGGTCCTATTCTATTCTATTCTATTCTATTCTATTCTATTCTATTCTATTCTATTCTATTCTATTCTATTCTATTCTATTCTATTCTATTCTATTCTATTCTATTCTATTCTATTCTATTCTATTCTATTCTATTCTATTCTTTCTTCTGTCCTGTGTTAGTCTTTATACTAGTCTCACTCTGTAAAAAAAAGTTCAACATTTTTTTCAGAAATATGTTAGCCAGCATACTTAATATCTCTCATAGCGGGATGACTTTTTCTTGTTTTTTCTCTCTGGGAAAAGAGTAACATGTACAGTGGTATGTTTGTGTTGGGTGGGACACATTTGGAGACTTTCTTCTGCTGTGCAAGTCAGCCTTTATTTGCACTAAAGAGAGAGCCAAGCTGCAGGGGCTGAGTTTTGTGACAGTCTTTAGTTTCCAGACAAGTTCAGTCTGTGTAGTCTTGCATCATCCAACCCCTTGAGAAAGCTATATATTTACAGTGAAGAAGCGTATTATGCCAGCAGAACAGAATAGTCAGCTATGTAGTCAGCCTGCAGCAGGCCTAAGGAGGCGAAGCCTTAAAGAAGTGAAAGAACTTGAGCCTCACTTGATATTTTGTGGACAGCCAATCAGAAGGTAGAAAAACGGTTTTATACACTCATAGGATGCTGAATATTCTATACTAATTAAAGTCTAAGTTATTTCACTGCTTTTGTCCATGGAAGTGATAAAGGCATTTATATGAAAGGAAAAGTCAATAGGCAGATGGTAGGATGCAGTCTCCTAACCACATAGAACTAACAACTGACTTGACTGCTTACTAAAAGAGAGCTTAGTGTCAGTGAAGAAAGCTGTGTGGGGACTTCAATTTACCTCTTGGGATGTGAATCTCCCGCTCTGCAAACCTTTCAGAATGTTCTCCTTTGCTTTTCTACCAAATTGATTATTTAGTTAGCAGTTCTAAGTAAATGATGAATATGAAAAGAGTAAAAGTAAATACTGAGAAACATTGAAAAGAGAGGTGGAGTTTTTGTTTTTGCTGTTCTTCAGGACAGATGTAAACCGTTTTAGTGAACCTCTTAAGCTTTGCTTTCAGGTGGCATCACTATATCTCATACTCAAGACTGCCAAATGCTGCAAAGACATCCCAGCAGATGGGAGAAGCATTGAAAGCAGCTGATCATTCATAGACAGTGCTGCACCTGTTCCTGTCACACTTTGTAGCCTACATCCACAACTGACTTTTCAGGTTATAACTTATGCTGAGTGTGTAGTTAGCCTTTGCCTTGTTTCTCTATCTGCTTGCTTAGTCCTGAGAAGCTGGATGTTGGGCTGACAGCAGGTTGAATCAATACCAACCTCTTCAAGAATCAGCAGGCAATTGGATGTGACAAAGTTCCTCTACAGAATAAGTGTTTTGGTCTGAGACAGCATAGGCTGGTTGTGGCTCTTTTCCGGCAGCTCCTGGGTGCTCATTGAAACTTCTGCCTCGGCCCAGGGGTGTTTTGTGAGTGAATATTCTGAGCATTGGCAATGCAAGCAGGATGGTAACTGTCGTGCTGTGAGTGATGGATTCTCAGCAAGAAAAAGTGACCCACCAAATTTTGTCTTCACGTGACACTCCCATGTAAGAATTTACTGTAGTTAAGTTGGAGCTGTTATGTGGTTACCACTGAGTAAAAGGCAGGTGCACAGAAGTAGGAATGGACAGTGAACCTCCATTATAAAAGTAAAAATGGCTTTTAGGACTGTATTCTAAATATTGATAGATTGTGTACAATGCAATTCCATGCTGAAAAACAAAATTTCAAATGAGCAGTTAGTGGTCCTAGGATACCTTTCAAAGGAAGATGCATTTACAGGTATGCTTTTCCATTCTGCTAAATTGTATTTGACACAGAATTTCTAAGAAATGCATAAATGATTCAGAAATTATTGAGGAGTCCATATTTTCCCCAGTTTTTCTTATGATGACTGACCTGAATTTCTTTTAAGTCAGCAGGGAGATTGCTGTGATGCCACAGAGTATCCTTTAAATCTTATTTGTCACTTCCACTGAGACTACTTGCAGACATGAAGGCTGAGTAGGTATTTGCAGGTTTGAGCTGATATTTATCAAATGTACAGTTGCAGTAATGATAGGATACATAGACAAATTTTGATTTTTCCTTTGTCTAATAATGAAGAAAATGACTGATTTTTCCTATGTGATGCAAAACTGGCAGTGCTCAAACTAAAAAAAATCCTAAACATGTAAAAAAAGACTCTGAACAAGTTGCAAACCTGTTAAAATAAGCAGAGCAAACCAGGAAATAATGAATATTGTATTTAAATTTAGAACAACAATACAATTTGAATATTTCCACTGTAACTATGGTGAAAAAACAGTTTGAATTATTAGGAAATCACTTTATTTTTCTAAATAAATAGATTGCTGCATCTGCCTCTATCCAATTCTGCATTCAAAGCCACAGGACTTAAGTAATAGGAAAGGAAAAAAAAATCTTCTCTTAATAAATGTTTTCTGTGCTTTGGCAGTAGACATCTGCCATGGCTGAGTATTGCTAATAGTGAAAAAGGTACAACAACCATACCCAGGGACCAGATTTTATAAATGCTGCCTGCTGAAAGCTTGGCAAGAACACAAACTTATCAAGTTCCCAAAATGAAATTTGTCTTTCTTGTCCTGTCCCATCTCCCAGTCTAGAAGTTCAAACATTTTCTGCTATCTTATTTAGTTATATTTTATATTACCCGTGTCAACAGCCTTTCCTATCTTCTAGATTAGTTAGGTTTTCTTTAATTTGTACTTCATCTGATATTCGCAGAGTGGTTTCTTATTAACAGTGAGAAAAGTATCGTTTCCCTGATTTTCAGTTAACTTCTTACATATTTTCATTTCCTCAATAGAGAGACCATTGCGTTCATAGTATTGTGAAAATTACCTTTTCTTAGATCAAAAATCATGCCCTTTTCCATTCTAGAAGTTGTTGCTCAAAAAAAAAAATCAAATTATAACATGATAAATTAATAATACACAGCATCAATATTTTCTGTGTGACTGAGGTAACAACTAAAATGTCCTTCCAATGAAAGTCAGCAGAGTTAGGTGGGGATCCTGTATTGCAGCTTTTCTTTAATTGACCCAGCACTGCCTATCCTGCCAGGAAAATTAATGTTGGGGTTTTTTTTTTACATTTCATCCTTTATAAAAGGAAGGAAGAAACAACTGACAATTAAAAGAATCCTTTGACATTTGAATGTTTGGTACCCAGAAAACAAACTCCATGATCCTGTCTTTGAAGTTAATTTTCAGGCATTTTGGAGCAAATGACTTCTGCATTCTGCACTCAAAGGAATGTTTATAATGGCCTACTTGGAATAGCTATTTACAGACTATTTCAACAGGAAACCCACTGTAGCTCCATTAGAAACACAGTAAATCAATACATTGTCAATGGTTTTTTGTCTGTTGGTTGTCAATCATTTCTTGATTGAATTAATGCAACTAACAAACTTTCCAGAACTGATCTTGTAGAGTTCTTGATAACATTAGGCACAGTGAGGATATAGGTTTCTAACATATAGACAAAAATTCTTAATACTTTTTTTTTGGTCCACCTTCCCTTCATGTTAGAAGCTGAACTGAAGGACTCTTGAAGAGATTCTTCTTGTCTCTGTTTGACGTCCTTCAAAAAACGACACCTACATTTAAAATAAGTGTTCTCCCTGCTCACCGGGTCTGTAAAGAGAAAAAAGCAGCTGCAGCAGGCGTTTTTTTTTCGTTCTTAAGTCAGGTAGGCAGGATGAGCTGCCCTGGAGAGGAACTTCCTCTGTCCTTTGCCAGATGGGTTTGCAAGGAAGCACTTCTACCATCTTAAATGAACCTTTCCAGAAAAAAAAAAAAAAGAAGCCAGACCCAGATTTCAGCACTGGGTATCTCCCCAGGGACTTTGTTTTTGTCAGATTATTTCAACAATGGCAAAAAGTGCCATCTTCTGAAACCTCTCAAAATGCTTTTGTAGACCGCTGTGTTAATAGCTAGGTACAGAACAAATAAAAGGAAAAAAAAAAGGAAAAAAGAAAGTTTGGCATAAACACTGCAACTATACTGCAAATATTTACATAATTTTTTATCAGTGTCATTTCAATGTTCTCTTCAAGGGAGAGATCCAAAAGTCAAAATGAGTATGAGGGAGAAATGGATTAAAAGAGTTAGAAAAGCTCTGGCCCATATCCATCATTTTTTTTGAAACCCAAAGAGATCTGTGGCTACCTCCCAGACCGCTACTCAAACCTATGCCACCAACTCCAGACCTTTTTTGATGGCTGCAAATGCAGTGTATTCCCAGGTGATTATTCTGTACTCTCAGGTGCTGAGAAGATATGTGGTCTTTTCAGTGAAATCAATGCAGTCTTCAAGATTGTATTTCATAATAGACACTAACCTATTGATCATGGTAACAGTTTTAGTCAGTTTTTATAAAGGTTTTAGTTCACTTTTAAGGCACTGGTATGGAGGCAGAAAACCATCTGGAGATTTAGGATGAGTTACATGATCAAGCAGTAAAAATGTCAAAATATTAGAAATAAAAAAATTGATCTTTTCTCCTGTTAATATAGGTTGTATTTTACAGAGGAGAGCTAGTTTTAAAGGAATCTCGGGCTCAGTCTTCATTACTGTCCTTTTAGACAGACAGGATGAACATGAATTCGTATCGTGGATAGTTACCAGACAGGCCTTATCAGTCTTTAAGTTCATTACTTTCTCTGAAATGTCTTCTGAAATGTGAAGAGTAGCAATCATGTGTCCTAAAGCCCTGAATATTTACTTCTGTATTTGGAGACAGAGCGTGTTCTGTGATTTATTCATTGAATGCTTTCAAAATGTAACTGCAGAACAGTACAGGTAGGCTGTCATCAGGCAACGTCCACAGTCATGAAAAAGACATTGTTTACCCCAATACTGTAAACAATAAGCTTGAGACAATTCTAAAATAGGTCAACATCAATAATATTTTTGTGTCTTGGTCTCGCACACTGAAGTTAAACAGTTGCAACTTTCTGAAGGCAGAGAACTACCATGCCTTCTCCTGGGAATAATTCTGAATTAGGTGTTTTATTTTTGCACATAATATGTCCACTTTTTAATTGCAGTTTTCATAAATTAAGAGCTTTTCATGTTGAAATGTAAGTTATCCTTTTGAAATTAAATCCTACCTTACTGAGAGAAACAGCAAATGTTTTCAGTGGATCCAAAATTTTATTCCTATTTCAACCTGCAACAGGATAGCAACTATCTAGAGTTTTGGTTATCTTTACAGGTCTATGAAGTGTAAACCTTTAATTGCTCATGAGGATACATGAGAGAGAAAATAGTATCCTAAATACTAATTATGGCCTTTGCTTTATTACAAGTTATTTTATCTGAGTAGAAAAATCCTGCTAAGGGGTTTTCTTCTAAAATATTAACTTAGATGATTAGATCTCCTAATATCATCTGGTGATTCACAGTGAAAGTTCTCTTTTATGGCCAAATGACACCAAATGGCAAGAACAGACCTGAGGGCAGATGGACCAGATTGGTTTTTTTTTACAGCCAGCACACCTGCTGTGTAATTCCACCAGACATTGCTACTTTCAAGGCAAATGTGAACATTATTTCTCCCAAGGAACACAATGCAGCACTATCAGGTTTTTAGACCTTGGCCCCTGAACCGAGCTTTTATGAAGCTTCAGTACTCCTATCATGCCTCTAATAAATAAGGTATCTAATAAACAGCAGCCCCTCTGCATCAGCCTTTGCACTGTAGAAACTACTCACACCTTTCTTTCATTTTTTGTGACTGTATTCTAAAGAAAATACGACTAAAATAGAAATTTTCAGGCAAAAACATTAAATTTAAAAAATAATCTGTCAATCTAGAAAACTGTAATAATTTGAAAGTTTGTGCTTTCTGGTTGATTAGTTATGCCAGTAAGTTTTGTCACCTTTAAAAGACTTTCCTCTGCACAAATTGGAGTACTACATCCCTTGCAGTGTGTTTCACACAAGCCATGCATGCATGAAGATGATAATTGTGCATTTGCAGAGGTGGCCATCCAGCCTAGATCTTTCTCTTCCCAGGCCACAGATGCTTCATCAGCCAGTTTTGAATAACTTCTTATTCAGAATGGTGACCAGGAATTGAAAGTCACCTTGCACTTCACTCACATCTACTTCCCAGACAAAACTCCTTAATGCATCCTTCCCCACCCCTTGCAGCCTGTCAATGCACCCACACATTAGGGTTTGCCTGCAGCTCTGGGACTGTTTCTCCTTTCCAGAGCTTTCTGTAATGTAATAAATATGTTCTTGGTTTAGGACCTAATTTCAGAGGGATCATTCACATGATTAAAATGACCATGTGATAAATTGCCTACAGCACCAAATCCCCCCTGAGACATTTTCCATGGCATCCTGGAGTTACAGACTCCCTCTGCAAGAATATAGGGACCACACTGGTCCCTATGCAGGTTCACTACTTGCACACACACCTGTTCAGCCATCTATCCTGTCTCTGACTGTGGATAAATCTGTATTTCCAGGTAGAGTATAAGAGCTTGATGCTTCTCCTAAATACTCCATGAGTCTCTGACTTTTAGCAGATCAGGGGAGAATTTGAGTGAGTTATAGTTACTATGAGTTTAGTAACTCTTAGAGGGTTTCCTTCCACGAGCATAAACAGTGTTCTGCTCAACTTCTAGTAAGTGCACCATCCTGAGGTAATGAGTCCCACAGTTTAGTTAGGACCTCTTTTTTGTACCTACTCTGCATGACTGCCGCTCATCACATTTTCTGTAGTATAAATGTATTTGAAGTTGTTTTCTAACTCTAGGTTGTGTAAGGATATTATATATATAATGTCATAATTATAATTAAATTGTATCGCATTGTAATTGCTGATATTATGCTATATTACTTATCATAATGCACTACACTGTACTGCATTACATTGCGTATTTGGGGTTTTTATAACCTACATAGATGTATGGAAAATAGTAGAGTCAAATAATTCAGATGGATTATGTGCAGTTTGGCCCAAGATGGAATCAACAACCACAACAGCTTTATGAGGTTTCTCCACACATATGCATCAAATTAGCACCCTATACTGTTCAGGGTCTCACATTTTACCACATTAACTATTTTACCACTGAATGTTATGAGACCTGTGACTGGCTTCCCTGGGAGCAGTACTGAGCCACATATGAATTACTCGAGGTCACACAGCTATAAAGCATCACGTACAGGAAATTAACCTTTATCTCCTGATTCTTTATGTATTGCTTTAACCTTTTCCATTTATTTTTCTTTAAAAAATATTTTGACCAAAACATATTATTTTCTCCATGATGTTGCATGCATAGTTTCTCTTATAGTATGTCTTTGTTACATTTCTCAGACATTTTTGGTCTAGAAAGAAAAATAAGACACAGTATCTTGCAGCCAAGTAAGTTCTCTGTTGAAAAATTAGTGGAGAAATTTTGTACTTCCTATTGATCAGTTCTTCCAAATAGTACATGTAAACTGAAATCTCATCTTCCTCACAGGAATCAGAATTTAAAACCTTGTTCCATGCTTTCCTGCAGTTTTGGACACCTTTGGATAAAGTAACAGAGAAGTGGGGACTTTTCCAGGGCCCAGAAGTTCTGAACACAGGCAGAAAACCCATGGGAGAGTTTGTTGGTGACCAAGACTTTTTCCTTCAGCTACCTGCCCCTAGAATATGTGGAAAGACATGTGACTGCAGCCATAATCTCTGGTTCATTTTACAGTAAAATCTTGATGAAAAGTGAGCAAAGCATTTGTGAAAAATACATCTCAGTACTTAAATACTCCTAAAAAGTTTTTGCCCATATTATTTATATTGAGGACCGTAAGTGACAGCCAGTCAGAAATGTGGAAGTCTTATGATGGCAGTAGCTTGTTTATAATGGCATGTTCCCATGCTGATGAACAGACCAGGTGTTATGGCTGGAGAAGAACTTGGAAACAAAAAAGCAGTAATCTCCATTACCATGTTACTCTCTAAACATTCTCTGAAGGTGCTTTATAAACTCATTTGCAGGAAATGAATCCATACAAGATAGGGGCTTAGGAGGGTGAAAACAGCATAAGCTGCTATTTACGTATGCTGACCTCAGAAACTATATCAGATTGCCTGTCAGTGTCTGTAGACTGAGTTGAACAGCCACTGACATCAGAGATTTATTTCTTTGCTTGTGTCATTTGGTTCTTGGAGATAGCTGTGGAATTACTGCTGTTTGCTGACAGGCAGAATTGTGGCTATCACCTCAAACAAATCAAGAAAATATTATAAAGTGTTATTTTAATTAAAAGAGAAAAGCAAAAGGGAATTACAAATTTTATTGGGGAACACTGTTTGCTAATTATCTAACATATATGGGAGATGTAGGGTTCTACAATTAGCACTTGGGACTGGATATAGCACAGTATTTGCACAACTAGCCAATGCAGTTCCCATGTTTGAACTGCCCCAAGGCTGACAGTACAGGTCTGGCACTTCTCTTTGTCACTATCTTTGTTCTTTGCTGTGGTATTGCTGAAAAGAGCAGGATGTGGAAGTGTATTTCTTGTGTTGCATTTGGTACATGGTGAAACACATTGCTTCTTTGTAGTCAGATGCAGACAACCCTTTCCATGTTCTGTCATTTACTTGGGATGTGTTACAGTGACAAAGATGTTAAAATGTCAAGAGTTTGGATTTTGTTAGTGCCTTTGTTAAACCTCTGTGACTGCCAACTAACCTCTATGTGGAAAAGTCTGTGTGAGACTTTGTCAATCTCCCTGTTGTCTTCATAGTGGTGACTCACCCTAAAGTACTACTGTTTCATTTAAAAATGAACCAACCTGTCAAAGGGCCATGTGGACTCAGGACCCCAGCACCTGTGTCAGCTCGTGGTCTCCACTCCCTCCTGATCAAGTAACAGGACCTGCCAAGGCATTAAGTGATGTGATTCTGGATCACAATCTGCTCTGATTTTACATGATGGCTGTAGGAATTCCCATTTTCTCTGCTTTTAACTTCAGTAGCCAGTAATTAAATGAAATTCCAAGCTTTGTATTAAACAAGTCCCCTGGAAGCGGGGACTGTAGCTGAGTAATGCCAAGTTCAAACCAGTTTGAATTCGATTCTCTGGCCTCTTCAAATAACTTTGAAATTATTTTCACACCATTTCCCTGGGCAGGCAATATTATTGCTATATAGAATGTGAACAAATATGTTCAAAATCATTCATTTCTTCAGAGCATTCAATCTCCTAAAGGTATTCTGTTATCTAGTACACCAAATAGAATGAATAATATTGAAACACTGATTATGTGTTAATTTGCTACAGAAATAAACACTGAATCCTACCAAACATTTACAATTAATAATCTTATTTTGATTATAACATGCTAATAATCTTAACAATTAAAAGTTAATATGTTAATCATTACTTGTTATTGTATTTCCTGGATCTAGCTGCATCTGAGAGAGTTGAACAAATCTTCTTGATTCCCTGCTTGCAGAAGTCTTGACTATTGGTGAAGCCTTGCTAGCAACAATATAGATTATTATAGCACTTTCAGTCTGCTTCTTTTTCACTACTGTCTGTCCATATGTCCAGACTTTCATAACATTATTTTACTTCTTAAAAACACAAAATCTGTCTGAAGACTGAACAGTTTTAATGCCTGTGCTTCTACCCTTTGAACAATTCTCATGCTGTTTCTCACAAACTCTCTCTGACTGCATTTTTTAGGCTTCTGGCTGGAGGTTTTGTCCTAGCTCTGTATCATCTTAATGGTTTATGATCCCATAGTTCAGTGAACTTCTGCATTGTCTTGATTTTACTTCTAAGCCTTGAATCCTGATATGAGGTTGTCTTCCTTGCTCTGACTCTTCTAATTGCCTTTTTCTCTAATCCCCATTGTATTCCACTTGGGAACGCCACAAGCCTACCAAGACGGTATCTCTAACACTGCAGACATAGCTTTTTTATGCTTCACAAAGGATGTTGAGCCAGGTTCACATGCTCAAAGATTTCTTGGCAGGGTCTGTAGCTACTAACATACATCAACTGTAGTTGTGAAAGCTACTTTGGGGGAAAATAATAGAAACAGAAGAAGAGAGAGCGAGTGAAAGAAAAAGCTGAAAGGCTTTCCACAGACACATCCAGAAGAAGTGTTGAGCATCCCCTGTCAAACACTCTCCTCAGATGCCCTTTCCAGTGCAATCCCCCACTCAGAAAAAAAAGTTTCCTAGGGTAAATACATTTTCTCTTTTCAGAACCTGCTCAAACCCTCTCTTGTTGTTCTTGTTTATGGTGCTATTAGCAGTGAGGGGAACACGCTTTGAGGAGGGGGAGGTGCTGCTCTTGGTTCTTAAGCTCAGTACAATATTATCATAGAATCATAGAATGTTAAGGGGTTGGAATGGACATTAAAGATCATCTAGTCCCAA
Source organism: Sclerurus mexicanus (assembly GCA_013396755.1). Lineage (NCBI taxonomy): Eukaryota > Metazoa > Chordata > Aves > Passeriformes > Furnariidae > Sclerurus > Sclerurus mexicanus. Next base: position 84,807 of record VWZF01006832.1, on the reverse strand, counting down.
CCTCCTCTGTCATGGGCAGAGACACCTCCCACTAGACCGGGTCGCTCAAGGCTTATCCAAACCTGGCTTTGAACACTGCCAGGTTTGGGGCATCTACAACAGCCCTGGGCAATCAGTTCCAGTGTTTCACCACCCTCATAGTAAAGAATTTCCTCCCAATATGTAACCTAAATGTCCTCCTTTCAATTAGTACCCATTACACCTTGTCCTACGAAGAGTCCCTCTTAGGCTTCCCTGTAGGCCCCCTTCAAATACTGGAAGGTTGCTTTACTCCAGCCTGAGCATCCCTGACTTTCTCAGCCTGTCTTCATAGGGGAGGTTCTCCAGTGCCCTTATCAGCTTTTCAGTCCTTCTCTGGACTTGCTGCAACAATTCCATGTGCTTCTTATATTGGGGGCACCAGAGCTGGATGCAGTACTCCAGGTGGGATCTCACAAGAGCTGAGTAGAGGGGGAAAATCACCTCCTTTGACCTGCTGGCCACTCTTGATGCAGCCCGGGACATAGTTTGCTTTCTGGACTGTGAACACACACTGCTGGCTCATGGTAAGTTTGTCGTCAACCATCACCCCCAACTCCTTCTCTGCAGGGCTGCTCTCAATCACTTCTCTGCCCAGCCTGTAGGTGGGCCTGGGATTGCCACCACCCAGGTGTAGGACCTTGCACTTTGTTGAACTTCATGAGGTTTGCACAGACCCAGCTCTTAAGCTTGACAAGGTCCCTCTGAATAGCATTATTTGCTCCCGTAATGTAAATCAAACACTGCAAACAGGAGTGGGAGAAAGAAGGAAATGAGTGGGGGATTCCCATGCCAATGGCGAAAAGAAGAATCTTCTACAACAACACAGCAGGTTCTGTAGGTGCAAGGCCATGAGATTAAGAACATGAGAGCAATAGTAACAGAGCAAAAAAGGGAAAATGCAGCCCTGGAGAATCTGGAAAATGCTGCTTTAGTAGCCTGAGTGAGAGGGTACAGAGCTGGCAGTGAAAGGCTGGCTGTGGAGTTGTGACTGCGGGGCCCACAACAATGAAATAGATACCTTGGGCACTGAGCAACATTATGAAGCCAAAGAGTTCCCCTCACTTTTTCACTACTTATATGACAATATATTTTAAGTTGCGTTTTTATAGGGTTATTATATAGTTCAAATCTCTTTAATACACTGATAGTAGTCCTGTTCTTTCTCACTTAACTGCAGAATGCTAAACAAACCTCAAATTTCTGACAGGCAATATTAAAGAATTGTTTCTGAAGCGTGAGGGAAAGATGAGTTATTTTCTGTTCTTGATGCGCACTGAAAAGTTAATTAAAAGATAAATGAAGAAAATGGCTGTCAAGCTTATATTCCCTTCTGTGAGCATCAACTAAGTGTAAGAGATCACATTCACACCAAAATGATGGATTTTCTAATAAGCTAAGCCAGGAGGTTGCCTATTTTTATGTTTGCAATCTCCCTTTGAATATTCTTCCTGGGGCCCTGGAGAGGAACTACTTTTTATGTAAGTGAAGTCTGAGTAGTCTTAGACATCTCAAAAAGGACAAGTCTACATGTGTGCTCTGCATGACTTCTTGATATTCAAGGAGGAGAAGAAAAAGCTATGATTTCTAATTTGGTTGTTATTTGACTGTTAATACGACATTTCATGCCAAAACCCCATTTTTGTAAGGAAGGATGTTTCCTCTTCAAAATATGCCACTTTTGATTTGGTAAATTTGAGAAGGTCCTTAGGTCTATCTTTTCTCTTCATTGCCCCTGCTACCCTGGTGTACAGGGCAGAAATTCCTTTCTGTGTGTCCTGTTCCCAGCCATTACAAACTCTGGCCATTTGAAAGTTGAGCTGTTGCTTCCCTCAGAAATGAGGGCAGTTTACAGAAGGGAAGGACAGAGGTGAGCTATTTACATGTTGTCTGTTGCTCAGTATAGCTGCAATACAGTGAGGTAACAAGGTAAGTGTTGCTATCAGAGCAACACATTCTAACAGACAGAAGAGGAGACTGAGGCGAGACCTCATTGCAGTTACAACTTCCTTGTGAAAGGAAGAGGAGGGACAGGCACTGATCTCTTCTCTGTGGTGACCAGTGACAGGACCCGAGGGAATGGCCTGAAGGTGTGTCAGAGGAGGTCTAGGTTGGATATTAAGAAAAGGTTCTTCACCCAGAGGGTATTTGGGTACTGGAAAAGGCTCGCCAGGGAAGTGTTCACAGCACCAAGCCTGACAGAGTTTGAGAAGTGTTTGGATGATACTCTCAGGCACATGGTGTGACTCTTGGGGGTGATCCATTGCAGAGCTAAGAGTTGGACTTTATGATCCTTGTGGATCCCTTCCAACTCAGCATATTCTGTGATTCTGTGATACAGACCTGCAAAGTGACACACACATGTGTTTTCTAATTTGCTACAGGCAAAATCACCCAGGTAATCTTCAACCAAAGATTTAAACTGTCTAAGGCAATCTGTCTGAATTTACCTGAGAAGAATTAGGTCTCTGTTCCACTGTCAGATTGGGCAATGGTTTCTGACAAGGGGTAACCAGCACCTCTAGAGCCAGATAGGGAAAAGCATTTCTGTGGTTTAAAACTGCTTGTATAATTCAGCCTTTGGGAGGTAGTGTCACACCAGGTGGACCATCAGATCTCACTTGTAGTTGAGTGTTTGGCTGTAGCAAGACAGGGAAGTTAATGTTAGACATGCTGGTTGAAAAATGTACGTGACTATGTACAGATTTCATTACATCGATACTAGAGTGTGTCTTGGCTTGCTTGCAGTCAGCTCCCTAATAGATCTAGGACACTAAAGGGATTCACTAAGGAAGCTTTTAGCGTTATTAAAAATGCCTCCTGAGATAGAATGCATGGCTCTGAAGGCACCTCCAGGCCTTACTGTCCTCCATGGGTTCAACCTGAGGCCACTCACCTAGGACCCTGAGCTCCATTTCAGCTCAGCCATTCCTCATCCCAGCTCCAGCAATGCTGCAGGAGTGTCTGTGCTCACCCTTGCCACTCCACTGACTCAGTCTGGGCTGGGGCCTCAGATTGTTGCTCCCCAAAAGTGTCAAAGGCTGTTGGTGTCCCTGTTATTGATCCCAGCTTTGTCCACAACTCTCATCCCTGAGATCCCCACAGCACTCTGCTCCCTAGCCCCAAGGGAGCTGATTTTGGAACTTATATTTCTTATATAAAATAACCCTGTGTGAAAACTCCACCTAGTAGACCTGAAGGATTTTTTCTAAGCCAACAGTGTGTGTGCTGTGAGCTTCTTATACTGACCCCTGTGCTGCCACTGCACTTGGTCTGCCATCCTGGGTATGAGTTTCACACTTATAGCTCTTCACATGGGAAGGCCCTTTCCTTCAGCAATAGCCTCTGGTATCCTCTGTTACATCTCTTGGTCATGGCACACCCATCTTCCTACAGCTGCACTCTTATGGGGCAAAGGGTTGCTGAGGACTCAACTCCTAGGGAGGGCTGCAGGAGCTGCTGAGCATGAAATGGAGCAGACTGCATTGGGGAAAGAGTGTCACACAGGATAACAGCACACCTAAATTTGGGATTTCACTAAGGTTCTAGGAAGGATCTGTGCCTCTAACAATTGTATTGGTCAATATTGTTCTCTACTGAAACATCAGCTTCTGTTGAGTAACAAAAATTTAGAAGCCAGCTTTCAGATTACTTTCTGAAGCTCAATTGCAAGCAGGGAGCTGGATTGAGTTGCCTGCAGAACGGCAGTTTCAGAGACGTTGCAGGTTGCAAGCCAATTGTAACCTGGGTGGCACTGAAAGAGGTGTGACCAGCAGGCCAGGGGAGGTGATTCTGCCTCTCTGCTCAGCTGAGAGTCCACCTGGAGGACTGCATCCAGCTGGGGGCCCCCAGTAGAGGAAGGACATGGACCTGTCGGAGCAGGTCCAGAGGAGGGACACAAAGATGATCAGAGGGCTGAAGCACCTCTCCTGTGGCGACAGGTTGAGAGAGTTTGGGTGGTTTAACCTGGAGAGGACAAGGCTTCCAGGAGACCTTATAGTGGCCTTTCAATTTATAAAGGGGATTTCTAAGAAAGATGAAGACCGACTGCCACTAAGAAGGCCCTTAGTGACAGGACATGGGGCAATAGTTTTAAACTGAGAGTAGGTTCAGGCTGGACATAAGGAAGAAATTATGATGAGAGAAAGATGTCCCTACCCATGGCAGGGACTATATGATATTTGAAGGTCCTTCCTGAACCAAACTATTCTATGGTTCTATGATTCTGTGGCCTTATGAGACACAATGCAGGACTTTGAGAGTGACCCACATGCTGGAAGGCCAGGCAGGGTCCCATGTGGCATCTCAAATACACTTATGCATACACTTACACAAAATTTACTCCCTAATCAGCACTGTCACTGAAGTCTAGGGAGTGATTCAGTTTTCTTTTCTTCTGCCGAATGTATTTCTTTGCTCCTGTGACAGTATTAACAAGACCTCAATTGACTGGAACAGGAGCTCAGATGCATCTGCCTGGATTCCTATAAGGAGACACCTACATTTGATCTGTGAGTTAAATCTCAATCTTTTCAGCAGATAACAGTGTTAGACTATAAATCCTTAGCCTGCCTGGAGATTTACAAACAAATAAGCATGCAAGCTACCATTGAATCTGAAACACCCTAAACCAGCAAAACTTCCACTGCAAGAAATTGGAAGTATCTTGTGTTTTTCAAATGAAAGGTAATATTCTAATTGTTTTTTGATTCCATTATACTTACGTGTGTCTAGACACTTCAAAAAAATACTAAACATTCATTTTAAATGAATTTGTGCTGACAGCACAGTTATGTACAAATATCTCCTCCTATTTGTAAAATAAAGTCCTAATCCAGCTGCCAATTACAGTGTAGGCATCCTTTAGACTGTTAGTGCTAATAAGCAATGTGGTACCTCTTTCATGGTCCTGGCAACACTGATTGTCCAACAAGGAGATACAAAGCAACTGTGGTAAGAAGACCCTTAGGAATGTCAGTCCCATACTTTATCTGTACAAGCTCTCTTTCTGTAATAAACACACTTTTTATTTCCTTGTTTAGGCACCAGCAGAGAGATGTGGTTCTGCATTTCAGTAAGTGTATGTAATTCCATTAACAGTAAGAGAGAATGTGGAATGTGCAGCAAGAGAGGCTATATCCTAAGGCATTTATCTGTCATCTGTACTGGAGAATTGCAGCGTGTTTATCTAGGAGTGCAGAAATTTCATCCTGCTGTCTTTCTGTAAATTCTGTATAAACTGATAACTAACAAGTACCTTTTTTTTTTTTTTTCTATCCCCAGAGATACTTAAATGATCATTTTCTCTTTTTACCAGCTGTGGAATATCAGCAGGTCATATCTTACTGTAGGTTACCTCTGTAATCCCAAACCCATTTATTAGATATGAGAAAAAAACACAAAAGAACATGGTTATGACAGAAAGGGTATTTTGTCTCTGACAGATGCAAGATTTGATAGGAAATCACCTAGATCCCACTTTACTTGGGTGTGCTTAAAAGTGATTTATGTTACAAACTGTAAGAACTTATGAAACTATGAAGACGAGTTCTCTGTTAAAAAAGGAAAAAGTGTATTTTATGTCTGTGTGTTTCCACCAAGCATGGAAGTTTTCAAGCCAGCCTAAAGGTAGGCTGGTAACCAAATATAGGCACTGAAGTTTGGATCTGCTTTTCAAAGGCAAGTTCTACATACACAGGTTTGAATTCTGTGGCTTTTAAGCAAATGCACCTTTTTCTCTTATGAAGCTGGAGAAAGTTACAGAAGTGAGATTTTAAAAAATTGACCACAATCTGTATTTTCATGTCTATAACCTATGAATGAAATTTCTCAGAAAACATCGTTGGGCAACTTTTTATTCAACTGAGAGAGAGATTAGAGAAAATGAAAAGCTGAAATGGGGCTGCAGTTTAGTAGGACTGGCAATTTGTCATTGGTGCTGGACTAGGAGAGCAGAGGGAATGACACTGAGGCTGAAACACTGAAGACTGTCTTCAGAGTGAAATTAGCAGCAGTGTATTTGATGGGAATGAATTTTCTTCCTTTATTCAATGTTTTTGTGTCAGAAATTGGAAGATACAATGACCCAATTATTTCTGTAGTGTATTGGCATGACTTCAAGTACTGCCATTTCATGCTGACTGAAGATTATAGTTGCTAACTATGTTGCTGTAGAAATTGCACATGCTTTTTCACTTCCGTATGAAAGCGTTACGCTCAGTGGAAATAGTCACTCTGTGCTAGGAGTTGCAGTTCAGAAGTTTCTCCCACAGGATTTCCATTATATTAAAGCAGTGAGACCCAGGGCATAAAGAAAGAATGAAGACTTAGAAGAAAACTATTTCCTAGTCCAATCTTTGTGACTCAAACACTGGAAGACCTTGTTCAAATCATTTGTGCTCTTTATGCATCTTCAAAAGGAAGTAACTCTCCCTGCATTTGTCAGTGAAGCACCTTATGGTTCACAATGTTCTAATGGGCAAGAATGACCTAGATGCAGTGCACAGATTCAATGACAGCCTGTATGAGCAACAAAAGTGTTTGTCCTTAAAGGTCAAAGGCTGAAGGAAAGCTTGTATCATCACCTCACTCGCTTTTTTTTTTATTATGTGCATAGGAACATTACAGGCTATAAGGCTCCTAAAGCACTGCTTCACCTGTGAAATAAAATGTAATAGTTTGTTGACCTGTCATTTTATCAAACCACCCACACATGGCTGCTGGGGTGGTAGAGGTTGAATTAATTTATACATTCTTTGGCTACACAGATCTGAACCTCTCTGTACTTCTGCTATAAAGGTATTCACATATGAGTTTATTTAATTCTTGGGTTTAGTGTTATTCATTATAATTTACTGTGTCATTATGGCTTATTGTAGATGCCTCATTTGAAAGGAGCTGACAAATTTGTGCCTGAAAGAAATGGCATTTTTTAATTTTGCAGATGATTAAAAAGCATAGGCCAAATTCTGTCCCTAGATTTCACTTAATTCCTCTGAGACAGTGTCTGGCCTTAGTTTACAATAGACTTGTGCAAACCTGCAAAGAAAGCTCATTTGCACAGTGTTGAAAGAATGATGTTCTGCAGGGTATATAAAGTAGTTCAGCTTGTCTTTAACTGCAAGCAAACTCATGTAGGTTCAAACTAATTACTTTTTGTCACTGAGAGACCTGAAGTCTTAGTTGCTTGTTCTGAGCTGTCACTTATAAATTAACTGTCAAAAGACCCCAAACTTGTGTTAGTTCCTTGGCTTATTACTTCAACCAAAGGCAGAATGTAAGTTTTATATATCAATTTATAAAATACATTGATTTTGTCACTTGAACTGTTGATAAGACCATTACTTGTCTGAATCAAATTCATTTTGCCCACTTACATTTTTAAAAGTTTTGGTACTGAGCTGCCTAAGCCTAGGCAACTACTGTAAAAACTCCTTAGGTATGCATCTCACAAGAGTTAGAAATAGCTTAGCTGAGACAACAACTCCTGGTTAGAGAAGCGGTTCTTCTATTGACATGAGAATGCTCAGGATTGGACCTTTTGGGAATACTATTTGAGTTCTTTTACCTTTTCCCCCATGCATTTCTGAATTGTGTTTTCTGTCCTAGGAAGGGCCTGACTGTAAAACCCGAACAGACTCAGATCATATTTGACTTGAATCTTCAAATGAAATAATTTATGTTGCATCCTAGAACACCATAAATTAAAAGAAGTTAATTTTGTGGTCTGTTTGGTTTTTTTTTCCCTCATTTATTTTAGTCCAAATGTTAATCTCTGAATCTATACGTAGACTAAAAAGGAAAGTTTCAAAACTGAAAGACTGGCATTGAGTTCACACATCTGATCATAGTCAAATTTGAAAATATTGATCTAAGATACTGTGTACTTTGGAAGACTTCTCATTTAATAACTCTTTGAAACCTAATCATACTTTATTGCAAACAGTGGTATTGACCTGTGTACTGAAATGGCCTTTCTTCAGCAAATTTTCATTGCCTACATTCTTCCTCTTCTTTGGTTTGGTATTAATATTTGCCTTTGGGGATTTTCTGAACTGAGCAGTAACTAGGAAAATATTCCCGTGTCTCGTCATATATAGAACTCCATGACTGTCCCACTGCTCACTGTTACTTGAAATGCAGCCAAATTAATTATTAGCGGCAATTGTTCCATTGATGACTAATGTCAGCCTTCAGAAATGGTGAGAGAGAGCCAGTAACATTAAAGTTATAAAAGGCATTTCGCAAGGCCACGTATGCAGCCTTACAAGTGTTTCCTCTTCCCCTGCCTTGTTTTAGATCCATGTCTGCTGTTCTTTTATCTGCAAGGAGAAAATTAAAAGGAATTTTGTTATTGTATTCACTATTTTTGAGTGGTTTACTATTTGACTTGCTGCCAGCTTCTATGTAAGTACTAGTCAAATTCATCTATAAACATATATTTTTATGGAAAACTCCAAACACAAATGGAGCTTTTTTTCCCTTATTTTCCTTTCTCCTCCATCTGGGTTCAGGTTGTGACTGGCAGCAGATACTGCAACACTGATTTGCCAAAATTTCAGAAGCTTTGTGTGCACACAACATTTGTGCCTCTAATATAATCAAACCGCTTTGTAGTCTAAGTCTGTTTGTTCACTTCCTCGGTTTCCTTTTTCTCAGTGTATCTTATTTATCAATCAGTGAATATGTTGTTTGTGATATTGTGATTTAGTCCATGAATGATAGAATCACAATTCCTCGCCTCCTCCAAATAAACTAATATTTCATGTTTTTCTTTTAGATTTCACTTACCCTAGTGTACACAAGTTATAAACAATTCAGGTTGGTGGAGTTGAGAAAGGGACAGAAGTGAAGTGAGAATTCATCTGAAAGGCTTGATAAAGGTGCTTCAGAAATTTTTTATGTGCATATATTACTGTGTCATGGTTGTCAGATTTTTATGAAGAACCTAAATACAGATCTGATTTGTTTCCATGACAGAAGACCGGTTAAAGCTTATGGAAATACATTATTTCTGCAGTCTGCATGCCCAAGTCGAACACTACAAAATTCCTCTGTAGTTGTAACTAGTGATAGCTGAAGGAAATTTTGGATATAAATATGATTTAATAATAAAAAAAGAAATGAATGGGCATATTTTGCTTGCAAGATTTTAGTGTGTGTGCAATCCATGAGTATGAGGTTAGATGGTGGTGGGCAATTTGCAGCTGACCTGAAGAGCTGAATATCGCTGCATGCCCTCCCTGAATGCTGCTGCTGAGCAAAGCACTGCAGATTCCCATCACGGAAGAGGGAAAAAACGCCTAAATGTTTATAGCAGGTAAACAAATGTTCCTTGGCGCACTGATTTGGTCCAACCCTGTGAAAAGGTGAACATGTGAGACATGCTGAGAGCACTGGTTTTCTCTCTCACAGTGTCTTCATTTTGACTAAGTCTGGATGCAATTTCTTCAATTAATCTTCACCATCTACAGGTTTAATGCATAAATTTAAACTCCTTTTGCAGTCAGTAGAAGAGGCTCTGGAGAAGGCAACTCATTCCTTCTTTGGAGAGTCGACTGACAGTGCGGTGTCATGATCAGCCTAAGTCTATATGAGATGACTGGCTCCAAGATCCCTCCTATTCCCAGACTATCATCTATGCTGCCTTCCCTGTGATGGGTCAGGCAATCCATCAACAGATCATTGAGGCCCGTCTCTGGTCTTTTCTTTTACTCCTACAAAAGGAAAGTATCTGGTGTTCATCAAGCTGATTTGACTCAATTTGTGATCAGCGTTACCGATATTAGAGACTTGGCATGGGTGAATGTGGGTTAGGTGGATTTGCAAGAGTACAACAGCCATGAACTGATAAAGGACAACTGTGACACTTCAACCTTCCATAGCCCGAGGAATATCAGTTTGGATTTTGCTATCTCTTTCCTGTAATTATAGGAAATGCAGATCACTAATTCTTAGAGGATTTAAGCTGGGTGAGATGAATCTACCCCTTTGACTGGGAAAGTAAGAATAACTTGTTATGGACATACTGCAATATTTGGCTTAATTTTGGTACAGAAAAGCATCCAAACTACGGTCTGCCAGGAATAGTTAATAGTGACAGAGTTTTTTGGGAAGCTATGTTTAGCTGGTCTGCATTTTCTGGGAATGGCAATCTTGTCTTCAGATAAGACTATCTAGGTAACCTGCGAGCCCAGAAACAGAGTCATCCTTTTGTTATACTTTTCTCTTTTCTAAGGAGAATTGATGAATCTATTGGCAAGATCTAGTCTGCCTAACTTAGAGACCAGGTAGTTCTTAAAATTTAGGAAAGTAGTGGGGCAGTGCATCTCAGGTTGCCACCCAATCAAAGGGCAACTTATTTAGGTACATGGTATTTTCCTCTCTAGTCATCTGGTGGCATCTTCCACTCTCCACTGACATGGGGAAGGTAAACAGTTTTTAGATACTAAGAAGGAATTAATCATACCAAAAGAATGGCTAAGCTAGTCATTCTAAAATCCTTTACTATCCTTGACCAGGAATACATGGAGGGTTCTCTTCTCAGTTTCATTCAAACATCTAAAATAGGTCAGATGAGCGGTATCCTGAACTTTTTTTTATCATGGAAAAGCAAGTCTCAGGTGATCAGTTCAGGTGCTGGCTTATATATTGTGAAGGTTCCAAGGCTAAGCTTACTCTCACCTTAGTTATTGAAGATTTGTATCCATGACAGATGCTCAGTTTAAGGGACTAGTTGCCCTTGCCCACCTGGGACTTTTGCTAAATCACATCTATGTGCCTCCTCTGAGGCATGAAAATGGAGGAACTTCAGCTGTAGCTTTTCTCTTGGTTTGTATAATTAAAGAATTTGTCTTCTTTTCTAAGCAGGCTGATTTAATAGGAATTATAACCAATTCCAAGACAGATACACATGTAAGGTCACCTGTATATAAACACCTGCATTATAGATGTCTGAAGTTAGGTGCGTTGAATCACATCCAGACTGGTCGTGTAAGAGTACTTCCATAGAAAAACAGGCTGAAATGTGTCAGGAATTTAAGATAATTGTTCTTCCTACATTAGTCCTAATAAGCATTTAAAAACAATGCTAGAGTTAACTCTGCAGCAACAAAAAACACATTTATTGAGTGAGGGGAAAACACATTTGAAAATTTCAATTAGATTTCATTGAGAGGTTCCAAAGATGCAATATGAATTGAAACCTTAATATTGCAGCTGGGCTTTCCTCTTAACTTCCTCTGCACAGGCGTAAGTCATAGTGAAAAGGATGTTATCAATTAGATTGTACAATAAGTGATAAGATGCATTAGCAGTGCATTTACAGTACATACTCGTCTCCAAAACAGACTGTTCAGTTTCTCCAAAATAACATTGAAACTGAGGTTAAAATACCTCTGTGACACTTTTTCATGGCTCAGCAAACTCAGTACCAAAAATAAACTTAGCTCTCATTTTGCTAGTTTGAGTGATGTCTAAGCAAGAATGTCAAGTCATCTCTTTGCACAGAAACAGAACAGGCTGCATTTGTCCTGTTCCTGAAAAGGCATGACCAAATGTACCCATGACTAACAAAATCCCGTGGTATGCAAAACCACTTTATAATTAAAAGGACAGATTCTCTTTCGTCCAGTTCTTCCAGCATAGTTATTAATACACATGCATTTGTCAATTCCTTCCTGTGAATAGAACAGCAGTTTAAACAAAGAAACTCGATTATATTTCTGCATTGCTTCTCTTTGTCTTTATTCTGTTCTGGTGACAAGTTCACTTGAAGGTTAAAGAAGTTTAATCGCATTAGCCATGAGCTTTGACACTAAGGAGTGGTTGGATGCAGTGATTTTTCTTGGGCTAAAGCTGACTAAAGACGCACCTACCTCCTCAAACCCAGCAACACATGCCTGTTCTCTGGACGCAAGCCAGTCTCCTCTTCTGAATTTTGCTCAGATATCTCAGATAGATGCATATCTATGCTCTAAATTGGATCAAGAAAGTGATCCAGATTCTGGCAAATTGTTAAAAAAGTAGGGTTTTTTTGTTTGTTTGTTTGTTTTCATTTTCATTAGCTCTATATTTATAGCCAAATAAGAAATGAGTATATGCAAATGAATGCAAAGCAATTAAAGTTCACACATATTCAGTGAAATAAAAAACAGGCTAAAAGTCAAACTCACACAAGTTTGATATATTTTTGCCTTTTATTAGATAGGGCAGCCCTGACTTTCATTCATTCAGTTTTAAAGACAGCATCAGTGATTTTTCCTATCATAAAAAGCTTTCATTGTTTCCATTTATTCATTATAGGTATGAAAGATGTGAGTACATCTCTTCAGGGCCCCAGTATTTTCCTGTTTGATGCTGAGATTCAGATGATTTTTTGACAGTTGCTTGCAGAGAATTTGCTGGGATTAGCAATGTGGCATAGATCAGGCACTTTTATTAATTAATAGAAGAACAAAAGTGTGTGATTTTCTGGAATCAGTGTAATTTGTGCTGCTGGATATGCAGCACAGTGGTGAGGGTCTGATGTGGTTTAACCCCAGCTGGCCCCTCAGCCCCACACAGCTCACTTGCTCCCCTGGTGGAATGGGGGGAGAGAATCAGAATAAAGGTGAGGCAACCCACAGATTGAGATAAAGGCAAGTTGGTAGGTAAAGCAAAAACCATGCACACAAGCCAAGTAAAACAAGGCAGCCATTCTCCCCTTCCCATGGGCAGGCAGGTGTTCAGCCATACCCAGGAAAGCCAGGCTCCATCACCTGTAATGGTGACTTGGGAAGACAAATGGCATCACTATGAACATCCCCTCTTCCTTTTCCTTCCCCCATCTTTATATGCTGAATATGGCATCAGATGGTGTGGGATATCCCTGTGGTCATTTGGGGGCAGCTGTCCTGGCAGTGTCCCCTCCTAAATCCTTGTGCACCCTCAGCCCCCTTGCTGGCAGGACAGGGTGAAAAGCTGAAAAGGCCTTGACTGCACGCAAGTGCTGCTCAGCAACAGCTAAAACATCCCTGAGTTATCAGCACTGTTTCCAGCAAAAATGCCAGCCCCATGCCAGCAAGTATGAAGAAAACTAACTCTATCCCAATCAAAACCAGGACGTGATCGTATACAACTTGCTGGCATTTGATTGCAAGGCTTTTCTCAATGTACACACATCTTCTCTGGTCAAAGGTTCCCACTTGTTTCATTCTCTGACTAGAACAGCTGTACTTAACCATAAAGTCTACTATAAAGAACACACTTTGTACTTCATGCTTCATCATTTTTAGCTTTAGATTCCTCAACACCTTCAAAACAACTTTAGTAGAGGCAAACTTCTGCCTGCTTTTCATCCAGCTTCTGTCTTAGCAAGGATGCTGTGGTGGGTGGAACAGTCCTTTGAACTCAGACTAGAAAGCAGGACACGTGAAATAGCATTCCCGTACAGGTGTTTGCTGAAAGATACAGTCTGTATCTTTGCCATTCTTGAGACAACTTTTCAGTCAGCTTCTGCTACAAACAAAATGTCAGCATGTGTTTCGTTTAGATGAGGTGTTTGATTAGAAAAATCTTGTGCAAGGGGAAGAACCATTTTGTTCTCTAGGACAGTGGAGTCCTGTTTTTTGTGATTTTTTTTGGTTTGGTTTGGTTTTTTAAATTTTTTTGTATTTTGTTTTGTTTTGTTTTTGTTGTTGTTGTTGGGTTTTTGGTTGGTTGGTTGTTTTTTTGTTTGTTTGTTTTTTTCCCTAGGATGAATAGAAGTTCCCAAGTTAAATTCATTTAAATTATGCAGCAAGAAATATATAGAGACAATGCTTCAGATCTGCAGCTGCTGCAAACCATGATGGCTCAGAGACTTTATGGCCACAAGACTTAGACAACTAAAATCAGCCTTTATACAAGCACTTTACATTCTCTTCAGCATGATCAGAGTGTTCCTCCCCACCTGACTGTATTGCAAAACATATGCTTGGTGGTCAAAGACTATTTAACAGTTAAGAAGGGTAGTTCTTATGCTATATGACTCACATATGCTCTGTAACTTTTCTGTGGTTGTTAGATTGATTTGTCCAAGTGCTACATTTGGCAAATTTCATTTACACAACCTCAGGTTGAAGTGACTGGAAGTTTTATTCATATGAAGACTATGTTGTCTGACTTACTGTTCTGCCTTAAAAAGGATGAATAGCCACCATGTTTAATTGTGGCCTTGATAAGGTCTAGAAGGCTATGGCACAGACACTGCTGTCTTGATCTGTCTATGGTACAGCTCTTTGACAAAGAATTAGGTAGAATCAATTTGGTATGTAATGGGACACAGATCATTTATCTTTCTGACCTTCAAAAATAGTCAAATGCAATGAAGATTTACAATAAGATTTATTCTTGTTAGATTAATACTTCTGCACAGTCTTCATTTCAAAGCTTTCATGGTTTTGCCAGTCAATTTAATTCTACCTAATAACAGTCTGATTTTCTTTGCTTTCTACACATCTCTATTTTCAGCAAATCAAGCTTGTAATAAGAATTAGAGTCGTAGACTAGCAGTGCACAGTAACAGCTGGATCTCCCAGACTAAGTAGTCATCTTTCACAAAAGATGCATTGATTTATCTTTATTAAGGCATAGAAACCAACCACAACACATCACAGTTGACTATTTACTTGTCTAGCTTCAATTTACATCTCTGGGTCCTTTCATCAATTGAAAGAGAGATGTTAATCCCTTTTGTTAAAGCTACTGAAGACTTCATTTTTAGTAACTGATGATTTTCAAATGCTTCCATTTCTAGAACCCCCCCCTTTAAGACTGCGGGGAAGCATTGCTAAGGGCTTATGCAAGTGTTGTTCTACAAAATCAGACAGATCAAAAATAAAAATGAGTCCAATATTTCTTTTCTGCCCTAAAGGGGTGGAGCAAGAGAGACAGGAAAAGTAGATTTAGCATTTTCAAATTTGTAATGATTTAAAAAGGGTCCAAGATTTAAGTGGCTGTATATGAAATTATGTGAGATGAGTGAAAAGGCTTGAGGCTGTAAGTGGAATTTGGCAGGAAAACAAGTGTTTGCTGAAAAGAAGCATCTATGCCTGTTGTGTGGGGAATTGGTTTCATTTGACCAAGCTATAAGCCTTGTCAAATTATGAGCTGTAGCTGTAAAATACGCAGCTTTTAAAATGCTTGCAGCACACATATGCATGGCAAAGTTACTACATAACGAAAAATCCAGTCAGGTAAATTGCTGCAGTTCCTTGAAAAAAGTCTCTAGCAAGCCTTGTCAGGCGCTAAATGGCTGCTTGTGCAAAAAGGGTTCCTGCTGACTTAGGAAGAGATATTATGCTGCATTTGTACCTCTTAGGGATGCATTGCTTGTTGGTCATTGACAGGAACAAGCCAATGGATGAAACAGGATTTTGGTCCAGTTCTGTATGGTAATTCCTGTATTTCTAAGAACATAATTTTTACCTGAAACTAAAATGCTAGTATCTCAACGTGGGATCCCCTAGGCAAAGCTCAATGCATTAGAAAATGGAAATTAAACTTGATGTGTCTGGTTTCATTAGATTAAGCTGTGAGTATTGTGCCATGCCACAAGGAAGCCACTGGGCCAAGACCACTGTTAATTTTCATATCAGTCAGTACAAAGAGACATTTTCCTTTGCAGGCTGAATTCCCAGCTGAATGTTGAAGGATGGCCTTTTGTGCATCTGTATTCTGAGTCTCTGGAAGAAGCTGTCCATACAGCTACTCAGCACTACTGCTGCCTAGCACTGTGCATCAGTTTCCACATCATTTGATAGTGATTATCATTCCTCAAGTCTCATCAGGAACAACAGATCAGGGTATATTCATAAGGTACAATAAATCTATTTTTTTAATTATTTTTTAGAAAGAGTAACAGACAATGTCAAATAAAAAGCTCTGTAGGAGTTGTCTCTAGAAGCAGGGGTCTTGTCATCAAAGGTATTTGAGAGGTCAGATCCAATAGAAGTTATATCTTAATATCACAAATTCCTATTAATTTCTTCTGGGAAAAAAACCCAACTTTGTATTAATTATTTTTGTGATCTCTCATCTTCTTTTGCTTTTGATTCTTACTTAAAATAACTCCTTAAGTGCAGTCTACTTTGTACTACATATGCTTCCTCTTTAACATCCCTTGCTTGCCATCAGATCATGTTCAAGCTCTACCCAAAACATCTGTAGAAAATGCATACTTCCAAAAGCACTAATCTCAGTATTTGCTGAGAGTATATGCACCCATACTAAACATCCTCAGCTAACACAAAGGACAATTAGTTTGCTGATTCATGGACACTTTCACTTAAGTTTCAGCTAGGAGAAGTAAAGAATGAGGTTAAACATCCCTTTGAAAAGTTGTCATGGTTTACATGAAAACTTTGAACTGAATTATAGATGGTGATTGATGTTTGGCTTGGTACTGGTGAAGGCTTCTCCTTTGGCAAGCTGTTCAGTTTCTTGCAGAGAAAAGCCCATTAAAGAGTGCTGTCCCAGGAAGACTCATGAGCAGAAGACCCTGCACCCCCAGCATTACAAGAGGGTATGAGGGTATGGGTTCAAGTAATGCCTGAACCCAAATGCCTGCCACACTAAAAAATCCAACAGTCAGCAAAGGAGAGCTGGTTCTCCTTGGAAGGCAACTGTTCAGATGAGAACCAGCATCAAGGGCTCCTATCATATTTTAGAAAGCTGGTCAATTATAAAAAAAACAACTTTGAAAAATTAGTCATTTGAAGCCCTGCATGCTTCAGATCTTAAAAGCAAGCAGGGCATCATGCCATATTTCCCTCTCCCTGGGACCTGTTTCAGGAGGCTGACTCCCAAAGAGCTGTCAGCCAGCTGTGCCTCTTAGCAGTGATGCTGAAGCATTCACTCAGGAAAGGAGGTAGGAGGCATTTAAATCACTGTCTCAAGCTGCCAAGATCAAAACAGAAGTTGCACATTTTTAAAAGTGCAATGTGGCAGAACATCTAATAGCTGTAGCGTGGCAGCGCAGCCTGTGCCAGGAGTGCAACACATGAGTGGTCTTTGCCTAGGACATGGCTGGTGGCACCAGCAGGAGCTGCCTACTCCAGTGGGAGAGCGAGGGGGAGAACCCCAGAGTCTCCTTTCAGAGGGTTGGAGCAGGAAAATGAAGTTGGCACTGATCAGGGAAAAATAAGTCAAAGAAGGGGAAAAGAAACATCCCAGATCACTCTAAGTATCTGGAAAAGGAGCAGATGACTGTGGCTTTTGACTTTTCACAGTGCCATTAGCTCTTTAAGAACCCATGCCCAGAAGCTCTCAGTCATCAGAGGGCAAAAAAGAGACGTGGTATGGTGCCCAGTCTTAACTCTGTCATCACAAAATTTAAATGATTGAAACTGCTTCTGACGCAGGGAAGAAAATAGGGTAATTAGGCAGCCATGTCACTGCTCTTGTTTAATTTGTATTACCAGAGCATCCAGGCCTCGGAGGCATTTCTGTGTCACTGTGTGTTACACAAATACAGAACAGAGAGATGGTTCCTGTTTTCACAACCTGCAATTTTAATATCCACAGACAAAAGACCTTAAAGAAGCAGCAGAAATGTTGAGATACAGGAGAGGTAGCAGGCCAAGCATCTACCCAGGAGCTGCTTGTGCTGAGGGAAGGAGGAGGAAGAGGGGGCTGCAGAGGAGGAAGGCACACATGGCCTTTGTCTGACACAGCAGAGCTGCTGAGAGGATATGCAGACAGTGTGAGATGGCAGTCGTGAGTTTAGGGAGAAAACTCTAGTGGTGATGCTCTGGCTGCAGGTCAATGGCACAAGGTGACATTTGCCATTGCTGTAGCAAAATCTGTTGCACTGGCTGAGATGCAGGACTGTAATGCTGGGAGGAAGCTGGGTAAACAGCCAGCACACGTACAGGTGCATCCAAGGCAGTCTGCATCATCTTCAAGGAACAGAAAGCCAGGTTACAGATAACAACAACATACTGTTGCTGGGGCTGGGTGGTCAATTGTAGCCAAAAGTGTTTGCTCAAAAAAAAAAACCCCAAAACCCTGACAATTCCCCCACTGCTGTAGGATTCAGACCTTGTCAAAGATGTCAGTCTGACAGTCCCAGGGCCTGAAGTCCTCTCATTATCCACAAAACAGGTGCAGCAGGACTGAGTTTTCAGCACTGATCTGACAAGCCTGCCTTTGGCAGTAAAATGCCAGTTTTCTGTGACAGAGAAACTGTTGATCTCCTGATGAAGTCTGCAATTTACGGTGGTAGGAGCAGTGGAGTTCAGAGACCGATTGCACTCTCATGGAGAGCTGAGTTGAGGCAAACCACATGCTTTGGATCACTTGAGTGAAAAGTCTGTCAGAAGTAATGCATTACAGTCAAGACATATGGCAGTGTAATTTAAACCAGGACCACACAAACAAAAATGTAGGGTCCCACTTCAGCACGGCAGCATTTTCTCACCAAAGTTCTTTGTGTTGGCTTTCAGACCCTTGAATCATTCAATAACTTAAAGATTCCTTTCTTGGACCTTGCTATACTTCCAGACCTTCCTCAGTAATTAGGGGGGTGAAGATTTCACAAAAAACTGTTGAGAGGGGCATGAACCAGATTTGATGCAGAATTAGCAGAGCCACCTCACACAGGTGCTGCCCCCAATCAGATGTGCTGCCACCTGGAAGTTGTTTGTCCTTCTTGTCATATGGTAAAATGCACAACAAGCTCAGCCTCTCAGGACTTGCAGTTCCTGATAGTTTGGAAGCCAAGTGGGTGGCCTAGATGAACAACCCTGCAAAATCATGTCATGTCAGACAGCTCCTAGAATACCCAGCAAGGACCTCTTCTTCCTGGCTTAGGCATACATATGCCTAGTCTTGATATCGTAGTTTTCTACAGTCTATCTCCATTGATGGAGCAGAGTTGGTAGGTTATTAAGCCCCATGTTTATTCTGAACTAAGGATTTGTTTAACCAAAACTGCAGCACATTTAGGCCACTTGGAAAGCACTAGTAGATCAAAAATACCTCATGCCTTAGATATGCATGATAGGTAGCTATCTAAATTTTTTCTCAATTTTTAATCATGTCTTGAACAATTTTTCATCTCCCCCTCAGCTTCTAACTACTTATTGTCAAATTCTACTGTTAGCCATGGTTTAGCTCAGGATTTTAGTTTATTTTCTTCTTTTTTCGTATCAGTCAAACCAGTTTTTAAATCCCTTGTGCTCACTTAACAGTTTTAGTAACACTGGTTGTATTCAGGAGTTTCACTAGTTTCTACCAGGACCTTGAAGTACTATTAATATTTTTCAGAATAGATGAATATCTTTTTGACTTGTGTTTTGATATTCTGAACTGCCACTGCAAATGTCACTGCTTTCCAGTATCTGTTCCAAATTAAACAGATAGTTCCAGAAAGGCCCTCACCTGCTTCCTTTTCAGATATGTATCACCTCTGTGTGTGCAACAGAAAATGCAAACTTGGTCAGATACTTCCCCACCACCCTTTTTGATGTCAAAAGCAACATTTTCCATCAGTATCAAATGGATGGATACCTCTTCTTGTCTGATTAAAAATACAGAATAGATACATATATATACTGAATATTTTTATACCATTACTTTCTATTTTTGTCATTTCAATCTATGTTATTTGAAGGGAGGCTTGTTTTCTTCTGAGAATATTTTGAGTGGCTTTTAGTGCCTTTATCAGTATTGACTGCTTTCCTTATCCGTATGTTTTGGCATTTCCTTTAATCCACTCTTTAGGCATCCAATCTTTATGCACTGATTTGTTTCAAATTTTTATTAAATAGTCATGCTTAAACACTTTTTCAAAGCAATGGGTTCTTTGCCCATAAGATTTCTGCAAACTTTTGAGAATATTTTTGAACCACATTTAAAATTAGTCAACTATGCCAAGAGTTTATTTTTAGAAAACTGGTGTTTTTAAAGGCATAGCTTTATACATTATCTGTGGGTTCCTTGTCTGTTTGTACAAAACGTGTGTAATCACATCATGATCATTGCTACCTAGGCAACAGTTAATTTTTAGGTCATCTTGTACCAGTGATTGGCTTGTAGAATACTGCATCCCCTGGAAACAGGCACTTAGTGTTTTCTGGGAGAAAAAAACTCTGCTCTAAACAGCAGCTATTTGCTGCCAAATGTGTAGATGTCTTTTTTGAGCAATCACTGTAAAGTCATTTAAAATTATGGAATGCCTTTAAGCAATGGTGCTTAAATTTTGATGACATGGACTATTCAATTACCTGAACAAGTTACTCATCCAAGTAACTTGGATAACTTCTGAAGTTACCAGAAGCAGATGATCAGCCCTCCCGAGTGCGAAGAGAGGTAATATATCAGTTCAGAATTCTTTTTTTTTTTTGTGAGGGAAGCAGTTCATTTGATCTACACGCACCTTAGGGGAAACACATGGTTTCAGAAACATTCTGTCCTTCCTGGACTGGCAGCTTCAAGGTGTGCACTTTTCCTACCTCCTTTGTGAAAGTGCAGCATTGCCAGATGTGACTAGGAGATGAGCTTGAGACTCTGGAATCTATTGGAAACAATATAGCCTGAGCTTCATGGAAAATTGGTCTGATTCTGCCTGACAATTGTGTTGCTAAGGAGGGCTGAAATGGGTGACCCTGATGGCCTCCTGACCAGCTGTTAATTCCTCTTTGGCTCTCTGCTGGATGAGCTGACCCCCACCTAACTGCTCACATCATCACAGAGACCATGTTAAGCCTTTGCAGGAGCATCAGTGTTGTCCACAGTGGCAGAGTCACCTTCTGATGTTTTGAACCCAGTGACTGCAAAATCTGCTTTCATGTCTCTTTGATCAGAAAGGAGTCATTAGTTCAGACTATATTTCCATTTATTCATCTTTAAGAGAGGAAGAAGTGACTTTGTGTATTAATGGATGGAAATTGTACATCCATTTCAGCATTAAATAGGGAAAACCTGCCTAGAGAAATTGTATACACACCATCTCTGGAAGTTTTCAAGTCAAGGTTGGATGGGGTTTTGAGCAACTTGATCTAGTGGAAGGTGTCCCTGCCCATGGCAGGGAAGGTTGGAACTAGATGATTTTTCATCCAACTATTGTGATTCTATGATTCTATGAAACAGGAGATATTTATGGTAAGTTCCCAACCTTACGGGAAGTTTTTGTATTTGAAACACTTGGGTAAGATAACCACTCAGCTTTTTAAGCGGTTGCCATAGGAGGAAAGAGAAACATTTACATGCAGTGAAGGAAAACTAAAGAAAGTCTTGCAAGATACAGTTCTGCATTATCTCAGGCACTTCAGTGTCAGTGGGGAATTAGGCATGGCAGGCATCCAAGTGCTCAGCTTTTTACTAACATTGATGTTCCCTCTAATGCTTTTCTCTTTGAGGGAAATTCATCAGATGTAAAACCTGAAGACACATTATACTCTTCTGATCATTCTTCATTACTGCTGTTACATATATGTTTTAATACAGCTGACTTCAAATATCCAAAATTAATAAATTACTCTCCCCCAAGTGATATTGAGTTAGAAGCCAAAACATTTTAAGGAAAAACCTCCACAGATAATAAAAAGGTTTTTTATTTCTTTCTCTTTTAGGAGCTATTATTCTGGATGAATCATTATCATAAGGATTCTTTTGCGGAAGTTAAGTCTTGATACTTCTTGCCTTTTGCCTTGCTTTGCCTTGCCTTACCTTCCCCTTCCTTTCCCTTTTCCCTTTTTTTTCCCTTTTCCCTTTTCCCTTTTTTTTCCCTTTTCCCTCTTCCCTTTAAAGCTGTGGATAGGGCTTGCAGGTTGCTCTTCAATTGCCTTTTTTGAACATGTTTTTTCAAAGAATGGTGCTTCTTTTCCCTCTTTCTGATTAAGAGAAGCCCTTGGGTAAGAAGATGTCCTGTTCCAGTTTATGTGTCTTGGCTTTCTGTACACTGAGGAGAAAGACTTTGAGTTTTCCTCATGCCTGCATTCAGCTCTTTAAAGGAGGGAGGATGAATTTTTGTGGCATGGCAAGTCTTCAAGATAGTTTTCTGGCTTTCTGTGGCCCAGGGTTTGAAAAATATGATTAAATCTGTTGGTGGTTTTTTGTTTTGTTTTGTTTCTTTTTTAAATGAACGCAAAGGACCTTTGGCTGTTTAACTTGACCTGTAAAAAAGTTGTTTAAATTTTTTGAAGGGCTGACTGTGGAGGTGGAATTCAATAACTCGAAGTGTCTGCACTTACATGTCTATCTATGAAGTGGGTGTCCAGCTTCTGTTACAAGTGATGGAGAATTGTGGAGGAACTGACTGGGCCAAACATAGAGCTAAAGAATCACTTTAGGCCAGTTAGTCTCCAGAGCCTATTTCAGAAAGATCATTCTCCCATAAGCTTGTGTTGTGCCTGCCCACCTTGTACACAGATCTGGGATGTTTGTGGGCATTCCAGCACAACAGCCCCTTACAGGAACCCCTGCCTGGATATCTGAAAGGGGCCAGCTGATGTCTGGGTGTCTATGAATCTCTCTCCATGCACCACATAAGGAGCTGTCTGTTAAGTTATTCTAAATACAGACATGTCATCTATCTCTGATATCCTAAAGCATGTGAGACACTTGAACTGGACTGAGAGAGCTGGTGTGATGCTCATGCCTTGAGCGCATGGTGTGCAGATAGGTTGGGATGCCCTAGGTCATCTCACATGAAACCAGAGAACAGAACATGGACAAATGAATTGACTGTGTTGATTTCCATGGAGTTATTTGGAACTAAGACATGCAGCTCACACCTTGAATTGTCTTAATCTGTAAGCAGAATTCACCTTTCATTGTTACAAGGTGCAAACATGTACAATTTGAAACTTACATATTCCATCCAGTGGTATTTGTGCTACTAGATGTTACCCATCTGTACAAACAAAAATGAGACATTCTCCTTTGTGTAAGAAAAAAATCAAACGCAGTGATTACATATACAATGTTGGGGATTTTTTGGCTCAGTTTCCAGATTATTACTTTTTGTATGCCAGGGTTTTCTTTTAGTTCAGTGATGTATTTTGAAATCTGTATTACATACTTTCTAAATTCCCAAATGAATTATTAGAGAAGCACACCAAATTACAGGTTTTCAATGGCAAGATGGATATCTGCTCCTTTGCATATGCTTTTTATGTAAAAATATGAGCATGCTTCTAGTTTGCTCGCTACTGTGACCTTTGTATTATGGTTTTGCTACGAGAGTTTCAAAAATTGTTTCAGACCAGTGGATCATGTCTGAAGGAACAAAACAGCAAATATATCGTTGCTTTTTATGAAGGCTAATGCATGCTAATAAATGCTAATGCCATTTTCTAAAGTCACAAATAGTGATGTCAGACTCCAGCATAAGAATCTGTGGATTAGTCTCAGGTAAGCAATGGGTAGATGGATAGACCCCTAAGCACAAAGATCATGGATTAAAAGGGAAAAAGGAAAACTCAAGTATGAAAGGATATGTTTTAAAACATTACAATCAGATTTTTTTTTTGTTGATGTGTGTCCCTTTCCACATCTTCCCTGTTCTTCCCAAGGACTCACATTTCTGTAGGTCCTGTGCTTTTGCCAGCCCATGGGATCATGTCCAGCACCTACTGGTGTCTGAAATGTGGTAGATGCTTTGGTGTTGGCAGTGGAACTGAACAAGGGAAGGCTGGATGTTTTGCTGTTTGCTGAGATCATTAGGGCATATTTAGCCTGGCTGTGCTGCTTTTATCCAGTAGGCAGATGTATAGTGTCCTCCCCAAGATGTCTGAACACTCCCTCCTGATATCTGAAAGATTCCTCTGCTTTAGGGAGTCCTGGGATACTGTATTTAGGTAAGTTTGAGTCTTCCTAGTACCAGTGAAAGCAGAGACATTATGTCATCCCAAGAGTAGCTGTGAAGGTCACTATATTTCAAGAGAGAAATGTCTTAGTCTAGTCTTCCTAGCACACACACACAGGGAGGTTTTACCGCACCTTGTAAAGATAAAACAGAAATCTGCCCTGACAAAACTGGAATTCCAGAAGTTAAGTATACCTGTGGAAAAAAGCAAAAGGGAAGGGATTTTCTCAGCATGAAGTCAGTCAGCAATGAAAAAAATACTACAAAGGATAGGGAACAATTAATGCCAAGGATGGAGTTATAGATCCTTGTTAAGTGAGGTGCTAGCAAGAATTTCTACCATCTCTTTGGGGGACAACAGATTTGCAAGGGTTTTACATGTTCTTTTCTTCTAGTTGAGCCAGACAACCAGTTATCACAAGAACTCCTATTAGTTATGCCCCAGGTAAGAAGTGAATGATGCATAAATATAATTCTTTCTCACTGCTGTAATACTGAGATCTGCCCCAGCGGGCTGTGGTAACAGCTGCCCACCCACAAACACAGAGCCATGCAATAAGGCTATTGTGAAAAAGATTAGTTAATTGGATTAGTTGTACTGTTACATAGACTTTCAGGAATAATCACAGGAAAAGATAAATCTCATTAAAGGCAAAAATTATTATTTTTTTTGAATTGTCACTTCAACAGTGACAGAGAGGAAAAAATAGATTTCCAATGCAGATTTTTTTTTCCTTTTTCTATCAGAGATCAACTTTTCTAGAGAGCGGATGGCTTGGAGGTACCTGGGTGACTCTGAGTCCTGCTCACGCCGTGTAGCTTTTGAAAGTAAGCCTTTGGTGTCCACAGATGGTACCATGGCTGCAGAAAGCTCTTGTGGTGCAGCCAGTACAAACGCGGCAAAAGCTGGAAGTGACAATAGTCAAACATTGAAAGAAGGAGCCACCACTATCCTTAATACTCCCTTTATTATTTGTAAAGTTTTTGGAAGAAGAGAGTTGCTGTGAGCTTTTTCCGGCCCTTTTTCAGCCTTGTTACAACTTTTCTGTCCACTTTTAAGCAGACTACGATAACAGCACAATTGACAAGAGATAGGATGTTTTTGGCTCCTTAAAATCAGAGGCTTGCTGTGCCCTGCTAGTTTTGTTATCCATTAGCCAGAGGCAAGGCTGATTTTGCTTGTCTGGTACACTTTAAAATGCCCCATCCAAGAAATTAGAGAAAGAAAATAATGTCTGAACATACAAAATAGACAGTGAAAGGACAGCTAGATGATAACAATAATATGTAATCTTGAGAATGAATTTTGTTCATTAAGCCTGCAGGGATCCACACTCAGCTTCTGTAAAACGAAGTCTTTAAAAATGGCACAGAAAGACTAAAATGGCAATAATATTTCCTTTTGTAAGTGATGAAGCAACATGAGCAATGGCTCTGCAATGTGCCTTTGGTCTGTATGTGACAAGGACCCAAAGACACAAGCTCCTTTCAAAAATGATTTTCATTGAGGAGTCCTGGAATAAAACTGTGGGAATAAGAGAAGTTGTCTCTCTCTTTAAATATTACAGATAAGCAGTTTTATTTTGGTTTCTGCTGTTATTAACTGCATTCCATATGCTATCTTCTTCTTAAGATCCTCCTGAGATGCTCCTTTTTCTCTTTATTGCATTTCCATTTTTGAAGCAAAACTCTGAATCCACTGAAATCAACAGAAGTCTTGTCTTGTCTGCTGGCAAGGAGTCATAATTGGTTCACCTCAGCAGCCCAAACAAAAAAACATGCTTTTTTTTATTTTCCAAGCTAATTTTTTTATCAGATAATCCTTCCGCCTTCCTTGCTGTGTTGCTGAGGAAATACATTCTCATTCTTTCACCTTCTTCACTGATGGCACTGGCAGTAGGTGTAAGCAGATGCTCAAGGAGCACAATAATTTTGGCAACAGGTATTATTAACTCCAGTATGGGCACTATGAGCAACTGTGTACTGAGGGTTTAGGTATAATTTGGAGTATGATGGAGCTAAATGACCACGTTTGCAGGCAGAGACAAATAAATTGATCAATCCACACCCTTTTTCATATTGAGATGACTTTTTCAATAAATAATAATTTATCAATAAATAATAGAAACACATTGAGTAATTCAGTCATTCATTAAGCTGTAGTGGCATTATTTTATTCATATAAGTTATCTGTAGGAATCAGCAAGAGTCACAAAAAAACCTGGTTATAACTTTAATTCATACTTGAGTAGTTAGAGTTTTTTTGCAAATATGTGTAGTAAGGAAAGCCAAGCCTAAAAAAAACAACCATGTTTGTTGCACAAAGACCTGTTAATAAATAGACTGGAGAAGGACAAACAAGTTAAATGTTATGGGCAAAAATCCATTGAGCCTATGTAAACTCATCAATTGGATCTTGGAGAGTCTGGTCAGGCAATCTGCATGGCAGCTGTGACCTCTGCTGTTACTGACTGAGACCAGGCTTTTCTAATTAACATGACTCTTCAGGGACCACTGAATTGATGATAAGTTTGGTGCAGGTACCTGATCACCATCGCAAGTGGAAGCCCAGAAATTCAGATTGCGGGTGCTTCACTATGTGCTCCTCAGGTGTATTTTCTCTCTGCATGCAAAACATGAATCCTACAAAACAGTTGCTCAGGCACTGCTCTGAAAATTCAGTCCACAGAAACTCAGCTTCTTTTTCATTCTTGTCATTCAGCCTTACTGAGACTGAGTGTGACCTTCCATTTATATGATTTTATTTAAACGATAAATTGCCTGCTCCATAAGAGTGTATTTTCTCATGATTTCCAATGGTATTTAAATACACCAGGGGTTTTTGCTTTGTGTACTTCTGGTAGAAGGTTGTCGAATATTGGCAGTTTTGCCTCAGCAGAGAAGAGGAATTTTTTATTAAAACCTTTATTAAAACCTTTTCAAAAAGCATTTTACATTTTACTTCAGATTACCAAGCACTTTAAAGGCTACAGTAATTCTCATTACATTTTTGTTCCATTTAATTTCCTCACTCCTCTTCTGTCTTGAAATAATTAGGAACCAAACAGGCTTCACTCTAGCTTTGAAGGAGAGACTGATTCTTAGTGGAATGCAAACAGGTCCTTCTCAGTAACAACATTATATCTTTAGACAGGTGGAAATACAGGTGATCAGTAGCTAAATAATAAATCTGAGCTGCCTCTCTACTAGGAAAATTATAAGTGTTGGAGAATGAGCCCGGGCATGGGGATGCATCTGTCCTTCTGGGGAGCTGTTACTACAGTGCTGGGCATGCCTTTGCACTATGCCAGACCACACAGAGGGTATCAGTTTCAATTGCATGAACTGGATTCAGGCTTCATGTTGTCCTAAGCAAACTGGCAAACATTCACATTCCTTTCAGTGATGTGTCTTAAGCAAATTTCAAATACTTCCCGGGATAAAGTCACAGTTCAGACACCTCAGCCAAGAAAGCTGTTCAGAGAAGAAAAAGTGTATGGGAAGTAACAGCTGTAAAGCTGGAAATAGTTTTGCCTTTGCTACAGTAAGGTGAAGGCAGAGATACAAGTGAGGGGATGCCCTGGAACAGCTCCTTGAAAACCCGTGGGGAGAGAGCTGGAGAAGGGCTGAAGAAGCCACAGGGGAAAAACTGGAGGGAAAAAAAAAGAAAACATGAAGTCAAAAAGTTTGGACATGCAAGAATTTAGTTGCAACGTTGAGGTTCCAGGGGGAGTCCCACTGAATTAACTGTGGGTGAGAGGTGGAGGTCCTCAGCAGCCAGCTCACAATCTTCTATGTAACTTCACCACCATAATTCAAAACATGCCTGTTGTTTGTTTCCACAATGGCATTACCCCCATTTCTGAGGAGAGAAATGTGTGGGATAAAGGTAAAGGACAGTGACACAAGAGTTAACATCCCTGGGAATTTCATTTTAGTGTTTCTTTCTCAGAAGCCCATTTCTGGTGCCATGCTGGGTTGCTAACAGATGAAGCATGTCTGGCTCCATGTCCCTTAATATTTCAACCTTTTATCTTCTGGTCCAGTGAGGAAGTGGTGCAGAACTGAAATACCACCCATACTGTGACAATTCAATTGTTGTTTTATATTTTAAAAATGTCCCGTTGTTCATGGAAATATGACACCAACAGAAACCCAATAGGAACTAGATGGAATTATTTACTTGCCTTAAACACCAGCTTCTTTATCTGCAAAAAATCCATGTTTCTTTTGTAAATATCTGCTAGTGATGGGGCCATCTGGATTAAAACAATTGGAGAGTTACAATATCAACCCAGGAAAAGCATTCATTACAAGCAGTGCGAGGACAAAAGGAAGCAATCGAAAAATGTTGTCATTGTTCCTTAACTTTTTATTGTGTCTTAGAACACAAAATGGAGTTTGACATTAAATGACATACACTAATCCCAACAGCTTGTGTACTTACAGTTTTAAAGTTTATCAATGATATATTTTGGTTTTTTTTATAATTTAAGACTTTTACATTTCCATCTGAGCATTTCAAATATGTTTGCTGCAGCTGCAAAGAATGATGGCAAAGCTCTCTAGAGCTGCTTCCAAATATATTGCCCTTGAACTGTATATCCTTTTCTGGGACTGTAAGGCTGTCTACTGCTGCACCTCAACCAGGGTTTGTTGACCAAGAGCTTTTAAACATGAAGCTGAGCAACAGGGGGTGACAAAATTTATGCACGTGCACATACAAGGTTGAATCCACACTTGTATATAATTCAAGAAATATGTTTGATGTCCTGAGAGACTATGTATGTTACCTGTGTCCATTTGATACTGTGAACAAGTAACGATGGGACCCTACAAACCTCCAAAACAAAGCAGAAAGAAGTATTTGAAACAAACTCTCAATTTACGAGAATAATTCTGTATCCTTTCCTACACTCTATAACACACAGCTGTATATCAACTATGTGAGCAAGAAAAACTGCTTTTATATAAAATAACTGATTTTGAAATTGAAGAGCAAGTAAGAGCACTGTATGCTTTAAAATAAATTTGTAATGGAAGTGTTCTTCTCAATAAAAAAGAACTGTTATTCAATAGGCTTTTATTTCTAGAGTTGCTAAATCCTTTGCTGCTACACTGCAGTAAGAGAAAGCAAAGTGATTATTGATGTGTTAATTAATCACTTTTCTCCTTTTCCAGATCTGTGTCTACACAGTCATTACTCCTATTTTAATAACAGAGGATGGAAAAATAGGCATAATTCAAAACCACTGCTTAATATAATGGGGATGGGAGTGTGTAGAAAACCAGAAAAAAATCAAGTAGACAAGCAGAAATAAAATGATTAATGATTTCTTAAAAAAACACCATTGATTTAATAATTTGTTACTGAATGAGGCGCATTTCAGAAAGCTCAATTAGCTGATGTTTAGGAGGAGATAACTGTGTGGAGCACTCTTCCTGAGTATGTAAAAACAGTGGTATCTAAAGGTTAAAAACAGATGCATGAGAACCTGCTAGGAAACAATTCAGGGCTGAATATGCATGAGGTCAAGTGTGAAAACTGTCTCCTGCTTATTCTGTTTTTTTATCTCCAAGCAGAGAAGACACCAGTAATCCCATATAGAGCACACTTCTGAATAAGAACTAGCCACCCAATTCTGAGAAGCCCATTCACATGAGCTCCATGCATTGCTGGTAAGAGAAAAGAAAGGACATTTTTTTCCATTGCCGCAAATTAGGAACAGTATTTTATCTCTTCCCGTCAGTGCTGCTATAGATACAGGTTAGCTCATGGCCACTGCACACCTGAGGGTGGTACAAAAGGTAAAGTGCAGCTATTTGGGTATAAAATGAAAATACATCTCACAAACTGCTTTAACTCAACAGACTCTGCAGATGAAGCTGAAATGTCGAAGAATGGGCGGAGCATTTACCCTAATTCATGGAGCAGTATTTGACCATTCTCTTATCTTTCTCTTTCCTTCTGTCTGTTTTTAAACATAGATGATTGCCTATAGGAGCTGAGATAGGAACTCACAGGTCCCCTTCCACAAGTCAGTTCCTTTCAGTGCAGATGATTTTCTTCTCTCTCTTAGCAAACATTGATTTTCTTAGTTTTGTTTCTTTGGAGCTCTACTCTCCAAGGCTCTGCTCACTCTCATTGTGCTGCTGCAGATCATCAGTAACAGCAAGAAAAACTCTGACAACAATGCAGGCTACTCACCTACTGCTTTTGAGTGAGCAGAGAAAACACAAAAGCACAAAAGGATGCAGAATAAAGATGCTCTGGTGGTTAATCACATCTCAAAACCATCCCCTATTGTGATGCCAGCAGCAAAACTTGACAGTGGTCAGGCTGCAGTTGAACAGAGACCTCTGTTTAATGCCGTGGCTGGCAGCATCATTTCAGTTTGCTGGTCTCTTGTGCTTCTCCATCCGATTTACCCATCACTTGTAAAATCTTCTAGGTAGGGACCACCTTTTCAACTGCTTTGTCACGGGGAAATA
The DNA here is from genome assembly GCA_013396755.1 of Sclerurus mexicanus. Taxonomy (NCBI): domain Eukaryota; kingdom Metazoa; phylum Chordata; class Aves; order Passeriformes; family Furnariidae; genus Sclerurus; species Sclerurus mexicanus. The sequence goes on along the minus strand of VWZF01006832.1, from coordinate 54,467 downwards.
CCACACCGTGCTGTTTAAACTCAGTCTAGATAAAAGATACCTATTTACTTATTATTGACATCTAAGTAGCAAGAAACCACTGAAGCATGTGTTCAAGACAAAGGCAACAGGTAAACAACAGCACTAAATGTTGAGAAACATTAGTGAATGCCCAGAAATTTCAGAAGATCCTTCTATAACAGAACCCAGGATGTTTTAGTCCCATGCCACCTCGCAGTTCCCTCAGCAGTGGGTATCTTTCAATGCAAGATGTGGGTGCTCCAGCCTTCTGGGTATCCCTGCTGCTCCCTCCAATCTGCTGATCCATAGGGGGAGCCCCCGGGGGCTACTGCATTTCCAGAGAGCCAACTCTGCTGTCTAACTTAACCTATGTTCTTTACTTACAACATCAGGTTGTGGCTGCCATGCCTGTGTCCCCACACCCTGCAGCAACGAGGTTTAATGTGTGTTAATGCAGAAGTGCTGATGTGCTTGTGTCAAAACTTGGACTTGGCAATACAGTGGGTGAAAAGCCTGGCTTGGTCTCCCATTTTGCAAGCAGAATATAAACTGCTTGAACATTTTATTTTTAATTGGAGTATTTCAGGATTTAGCTACCACTGCTACAAAAAAAGGCTTTTCCAGAACCATCCTTTTCTGAGGCTTAGAAATATTTGTTTAATTTCCATCCTAAATTTATTCATGGCCACTTTCTACCCACCAGTGCTTGCACAAGCAATGTTCATTAGTCTGAGTAACAGCTATTTCACAGGCTGCAGCACTGGAGGCCTGGTAGGAAGCTTCAACAGTCAGGCAGACTTGTGGGCATCCTAAATCCATTTTTCAAGGAATTCTTCAAGGCTGGGGGAACAGCTTGGTGTGAGAGCCACATGGAAGCAGACTCTCAGCTGGGGGGGAATGCTAGCAACAGTAGGAAAGATTTCTGGATGAAAACCAATAAATGCATTATTATACAGGATTTTACATGCAGTGGGACACAGTTAGCTTCACTCGAGAGTGGAAGCCAAATTTTCCTTGGCTGTTATCCTATCTCCCACACCTGATGCAAGATGGCTTCCAAAGGAAGAAAGAAACTCTTCAGAAAAAAAGTTGATCTGGAAATTTAGCTACACTAACTTATATTTTATTTTAAAAAAGGTAAAACAGATTATTGCTTTAGCTTGCATGCAAGAATGCTTAAGTCAGCATGGAACACTTTGCCAGGGTTAATGTGTTGTCTCAGGAGAACCTCTTTGACAGCTCCTCTGAGAAGTTGCAGAAGTGATTTGTGGCTTTGTATCTGCGAACTGGTTGTGCTCATTTGCAGTGTTGTTGGGAGGGGGCGGAGGTTGGCAACTCTGCTACCAATCAGCCTCTACATCAGAACGCAGCCTGCACCTCACTAATGTGTCCCTTCCCTCTGATCAGAGGCTCTTGAGAAATTTCAGCTTCAAGAGTCTCAACATGATCAACAGAACTCCTGTGAAGGCGCATCACCAGCTTTCTCTCATCAATATGGTCATCAGTTCTCAGCTGAGGAAACAATATATTTTTCATGCTTGGCCAGAATAAGATTTCAGCTTCTGTTGGAATATTTTATTTCCTTTCATAATGTGTGGCTAAATCAAACAAGCAAACGCTTCCCTGGCACAAACAGTGTTGATGCTAATAGCAGCAACAAGCTCTGACTTGATTGTCCCAGGCTAGGGATACTATCATGCCTAGGTACCTCCAAAATTTAGTGTAAGATGTCAAAGTAAAGTCACAATTTCTTATTGCCATTCCTAGAGAAATTCTGGAGTTTCTGCTGCTCCTTCCAAACCAACATAAGCCTGGAGGTGCCTTTACACACATGCCCTATTCATACTGGATTCACTTCCAGTTTTCAACTGTCCTTTCTGCTTATAGCATCCAGTTTTGACTGTGTCCATGGAGGAGAAAACTGTTTCCATTTTCAGCTTTTCAAACCACAGCAAGAAACTAATTTGAGTATTTATATATATATATTTACTGTATTTATATATAATGTAAGTATTCACTTTGGTTTTAAATATTGCCTTCTCAGAGTTCACTGATGACTTGCAGATAGCTGGGAACATGTTATGCCTCTGGCAGGCAGATACCCTGGCAAATTTATGAGTGCAACAAGCCTCCAGGGATCTTTGAATAAACTTACACGTCAGCATAACAAGAACAAGCAGCAAGCTGCTGTCGGTAGTGATGCCTTAAAGAGTTGGGGTTGGTATGTGTAAACATTAAGCTACTGAAGTTATTTTACTGGTACATTAAATCTACAATAACTTCTAAAATCTATAAAATTTAAAAAATCGAAAATCAAAGAAACCCTTAGGCATCAATAGTCAGGGACCTTATAAGACTGCCCTAGGACAGGACTCTGGAAATTAATAGCTTATACTCTAAGTTCTGCTTTTAGAATATAGATGAAAATAGTTGTGTGTGGATATGAAACCAGAGCAAAAAGAATGAACCAAACCATGGAAATGGATTTATGTATGTGGGTCATTTATCAGCTTGGGCAAGGTAAGTCAGCTGGATGATAAGCAGTTTTATTTAAATGCGTATGGCAAAATTAGGAGATGTTCCTGCTGAAGTCTGACTCCTGTGATTTCAGGTTCATACAGCACAGAATATAGTGCCAGGACTTTTTTAAGGAATGGACCGTTTGAGCTGGAAGTCTAGCTTTAAGTACAAGACAGAATTTATGCATAGATGCAAGGCAGTTTTATTTCTGGAGTTCAGGAGCTGATTAAACTATCGTGTTTCAGGTTGCTTTTTCAGAACATGGGACTGTGCCAAAGACCCCAGATACTTCTGTGTGTGGGATGACACAGAAGGAGGCAGAGCCCTAGTGGCAGAGGTGAATTGAGTAGGAAGCACGTGCGTAAGTCTCCCATTCGACAGTGGCATCGTCTCATAAGTAGAGATCCCCATCCAACAGAGCTGTGTCATGTTCAGCCCCATAAACTGCAGTCTACAAAGGGACAATTCTCAGCCACTATATAGCCACAGTCAGATACCTCCAGATTTCTGTAAGTGAAAACTTTTCCACAGCTTTCCACAGCCACTTTCCATAGCTCAGGAGTGGATGCTGAGACATCTTCCAGTGCTTCAAAGGAAGCCTATTTTGAAAAAAGACACTTTTATTTGAAAGTAGGTACAGTAAGCCTTCTGTTGAAGTGAATAGGAGCAAGGCATTTGTGGGGCTGGGAGCATCACCTAACATTTGTGACATGGCAGGAGCACTTCTGCTCAGGGATTTGGGAAAAACAAGCAAGTTCTCCTAAACATGCAGTATCATAAAACCCAGTTTGTGGAGAGGCACCAGGCTGTGGGCTGCTGAGAGGTAGCAGCAGAAGCCTTAGTGCCTGGCACACGTGAGCAGACTGTGGGTGGCACTGGGGATCTCAGATATAGGCACATGAGGTCTGCAATGCTGCCTTGAGCAGGTGGCTTTAGCAAGTGTTTTCCCCACTGTCTGGGTGCCTGATGGCTGTGTGCCACGGACTGGACACATCACTGCAATAGCACTTTTAAAAACTCTCCATTCCTGCTGGTGTCAAGGCTCTCTATGACCACAGTGGTGTGGCCAGAGGCTTTTCTCCACAGGACCTAGAAGACTCTGAGCCTTAAAGTCCTCTGGGCAAAGATTTCCTCTTTCTATTCGTTTTAGAGCATCAAGGATACCCAAGCCTAGCAAGAACTGTCAAATAGAAAGCACTGCTTCTGTGGGGCTCCCAGATAAATATAGAAAAAAGGACCACTCTTGGCAAGAAGAGCATTCTCTGAAAACAAGGAGATGCAAAAATAATTATTTGGAGCCTCAAAAGCTTGATGTTGGAAACTCAGAATAATTTTAAAGCAAACTGACTTTAAAGTTTAACTGGATTTTTTTCATCACAGCAAAAGAACAGGTGGTAAGGGCTTTCATGTTTGGTGGCTCATATTGCATTTATGATTACATGTCCTGCAGTGCCCCACATCAGTAGAAAACAGCAGCGTAAAATAACAAAAAAAGAAATTAAAATCTGCTTCTATGCTTCATTGTTGTTTTGCCTGTTGTTACTAACAGAGATTCACAGGAGAAGAGTAGCAATTAAAAAACCTGCTGGAGTCATTTCAGGTCAATTTTAATTATTTGTGATACTCGGAATGAAATGCTAATTACAGGTCGATGTAGCAAAGGCTTACTGCTCCTGCCAGAGAAGCCACAGCCATATTTTCAATGAGATCACATATTTTGCTGCTTCAGGGAGACATCACACCCAAGAGGATGCAATCAATGGAAGGGTGCCTCAGGAGAGCATACTAAAGCTAGAGGAAGAATTCAGCTTGGAGGGAACCAACTGCATCTGCTTGGATAAGTCATAGGACACATCAGGTATGAAGAATGTTTGGGAAGGATAAACAAGGATCTATTTGTATTGGTGGTAGCCTGGATAGAGATGTTTTATCTAATGGACAAGAAACATTTGAGATCTTCATAGCACAACCAAATGCAAATAGAAACTTGTTACTTCTCTGTTTGGCAAATGATGAGCCATTGGTGCCCCAAATCACTCAACTGGTTTCATGGCAAATGGCTTCCAAAACTAGCAAAGCAAGGTGAAGAAAGGGATTGGAAAGCACATTTCCAAAATCAGGAGGCCACATGTTCAGTCCCTGAGTAGACCTTGTCAAAGGTCTGTGGGTGCTGTGCAGTTTTTTAGGCCTTTTTTAAAAATTTTTAGATCAGACAGATTTCTGCTGGCTAGGCCTATTCTGTATTCTGCCTCATCAGAGTAAAAAGCTAAAAAGCTTTTCCACTCTGTGCCACACAATGTGAGAGCTATTATTCACCATGGTACAACTGTATCAGAAAAGGCTTGTCTTCTGCTTTATGTAATATTTTAATATATATTAAGTTTACTCCTATGAAATATTATTATAATATAATGGAAATAGAAAGGAAATACTGCTAGTGGGATGGTTCTGGTCAATACTGATGCACCTCCCTTGTATTGCTTAATACTTCAAAAGACAAAAAGGCACAAATACTATTAAAGGATTTTTTTCCACTCAAGTATTTTGAAGTTTTTCTTGTAGCTGCTGTTACAGACCTAACATAAAACCAGAAGATTGGCTGCACTGAGCCAATCTAAAGATCCAATATCCTGTCTTTGTCAGAGAGCACTAACAGATGCTTGGAGAAGGAATGTAAGAAATAGCACATTCATAGAGTGATCTTTCCCCTGGTATGCCCTCACTGTTTCCAGCAATAACCATGTAAGAGTTTCCTGTGCCAGCATCCAGACCGCCACGTTTAATGAGGGACTCCTCTCACTGGGCTGTCACCAGGTTGTTGTAATTAGGTCCCAAGTAATTCTGCGCCAGCTGGAGCTGGGCAGAGTCCAGACGGCTCCTGAAAAGGGCTCTGAGGTGCAGTCCTTGGGGCAGACCTCCTGCATGGCACCCTCCTGCAAAGGGCAGAGCTGCCACTCACTCACTCCCCAGACGGCGGGCGACTGTGTGTGCCGATTCCCAGGCTACCCTCAAACCCACGCTGGCACAGGTGCTCTGCTAGGCAACATTGCTCCTTGGGGTGAAATGACAATTAAAGAAAAAGAAACAAGGAAGAAATGTGAAATAGAAGCCTTTCCAGGAGCTTTCCCGAAAACTTTTATTGCTGGAAAGCTGTAATTTTGCACGTTTCAGGAAAAAGAGGTAAAGTTTATGCACACTTTCCTACGGTTTACTGACACAGTTTTCTAGGAACAGAAGATCCTTTTTTATGAATGTGTTAAGTGACTGAATTAATGTGATGGCCTTAAACTGAAAGAGGGTAGGTTTAGATTAGATATTTGGAAGGAATTCTTTACTGTGAGGGTGGTATGGCACTGGAACAGGTGGCCCAGAGAAGTAGTGGATGCCTCATCCCTGGAAGTGTTCAAGTGCAGTTTGATGGGGCTCTGAGCACTCTGGTCTAGTGGAAGGTGTCCTTGCCCGTGTGCCTTTCAACTCAAACCATTCTATGATTCTTCACTTAAGTCTAAGACCTCACTTTCTAGAATACATTAGATAAATCCAATTTTGATAACTCCATGTTTTTCTTCCCTTTTGTTATCTCTTTGTGTGCAGACCTGCTAACACCCTATATTTCCACACAAGAGGCCTTGCTATGTGTCTGAGGGTGTTAGGGATGTATGTAACCACTCTAGCATCATGTATCCACACGGGGTGAGGGACAGCCCTGATACGAAAGGGGTCAGACTCCTGGCTCAGTGTCCTTAGATTGTGCACCTGCCAGGTCCCCAGGAAGTAGAAGAACAGAGGAAAAATAAAAATAATCATAATAACACACCCTCCCCCCAAAACCCTAATAATAAAAATGAATAGATCTTTTTTCTTCTGGAGCCACGGACAAGCTGTATGTCACTTAAACGACCTGTGGTCGCACCCTTAGAAAGCACTGCTGGGTTCAGCTTCCTCCCAGGTCCCTCATCAGGGCTCCCTCAAGGCTGCCTACTACTGAGATGTGGGAGTTTTTTTCTGAATTTTTCTGTCTGGGCAAATGCAGCTTTGTAATTCTACTTTGTGTGGTGCAGGATTTGTGAACTTGACCGTATCAGGATGGGGAATACAACTGAAGCAATGGTCTGTGCAGCACTCAATCTGCAAACCAAAGCTTAAGCATTAGAGAGTCAGAGGCCTTGGGCTGCTGCATTACAGTGAAAAAACCCACATCCATATACCTGCTGATGGGCTCAGCCCTTACACACTGCATTTTTGGGAATATCTAATTGATTCAAGTTCAAGAATGAAACAACCTGTCTGCCTCATGGCAGACAGAGGCGTTGAGAGCCTCCTGGTCCCTCACAGCCGAGACTTCGAGCAACTGGCTGGGTCAACTGGCAGGAGAAACCTGTAGCTTTCAAACTGCAAAAAAGGATCTCTTTGGGAAAGGACTGCGTGATGCAAGAGACATTTCAGCCACCCCAGGTGAGTTCCTCTGCTGGATGTTGTTTTGCCACAGAAGTGAAGCAGCCCTGAAGGTTATTCAGCCCCTGAAGAGAAATTCAGAAATATGATCTACCTGCTACCATGTGCATATTCATCATCCATTAACCCTTGCAAAAAGTCAGATTAGTGGAAAGTGAAGGATTGGGAACACCCTGCTAAATCCCATTGTGAAAAGCAAGGGAGGAAACACGTATGACACCAATAAAAGTTAGCAAGAAACACCTCCAATTAGAAGGCTGTCATGTTACAGAATTGCTGCTTAAGCTTTCAATATCTCTTTCACCCATTGCTCTCTAACAGAAAAGCTTCTGCAGAGACCAGTGTCACTCTCTTTCCAACTATCTCAACATATCCCAGGCTTCTTTTCAGCTGTGCTTGTATATTGCTCCTTCTCACCTGGCTAACCTCTATGCTGACAAGTTCATACAACTTCAGTCAGACTTCTTTGCTCGAGGGAGAGCACTTTTACTGAAGAGGTTCACACCTGAAATAAAGCAGAGTGTCACAGTTTTGGTTCTTGGTTTCACTAATGCCCTTAGCTTTGAAGCAGCCTGAGATACCTGATACACCATCATCTACAAATGTTTTTTTTTTGTGCTCTAAGGGATTCATTCTCCCTCTGACTATTAATTTTGCAGGGTACTAGGCACTTGCTTGCAGGTGTTAGTGAAGGTAATTTTTGTGCCAATTAAAGCTCTGACTTGGCACAGAGATCATACATCTTTGCAGATTGCTTTTCTCCGGCCTGGAGAACATATGTTTCCCTCTTATTTCTGCACCTCAGCTTTGGGGACAGCACCATGATAAACAGTGGCAAGACCTGTCTTCCTGAGCTGCTCCCTATAATTTTAAACAGGGAACTAAGACACTGGCACAGGTTGCCCAGAGAAGTTGTGGAGGATTTATCCATGGAAGGGTTCAAGGCCAGGAGGGATGGAGCTCTGAGCAACCTGGTCTAGTGGAAGGTGTCCCTGACCATGGCCAGGGATTGGAACTAGACAATCTTTAAGGTTCTTTTCAACTCAAACCATTCTATGATTCCATGATTCTATGATCTTTCTCTCTTTCATACTTTTTCTGTGCCTTTGCTGCCTCAATCCTCTAACCACTGCACAACTCTAACTTTGCTGCAGCCTGCTTACATTTATGAACAGGATGATCAGAGAAGTTTCCAGCAGTTTCTCCACATGGGCTAAGCCTCAGCTCCTCCCTCCCAGATAAATGTTGGAAACAGAAAGAAACGATGGAAGTTTTTTACACTGATTTGGGTTCTAGATTGCATTTTCTGCTGCTAGGTATCCCACTTTACCCAGGAAAGAAGAACCTCTCTCTCTCTCTTGCTGCTTCTCTCTGCACACAGAAGCTAAGCAATGCAGGCAGTGTTTAACTGCAACACTGAATGCAATAGACAATCACAATATTAAACCTGCTCTCACTGCAAGGTAGCAACACTCACAGGTTGTGGGCCGATTCCTGGACACCGCTCTGCAGTGCACTTGCAGCAATTTTTAGAAGCAGATGTGCACTGAAGTTTTTAAATAAAATTCATATGCAGTTCAAGTTGACTAATCCCTTGGTGAGACAGTTTACCCAGCAAATATGGCATAAAGTCTTGTGGTTTGTGTTAGATGCACACTTGAAGAGGAAGCTCAAAATAACTAGTGCAATAGTAACGTGAAGCAAAGATTTGGAAATGCAGCTGAATGTGGGTGAACCACAACTGGACAAGTCACTGCACACAGCTGGGTACTGCAAACATGTGGGTGTCTGAAATGGAAATAAACCACATTAGTCTAAAGTGTCCCTTAAGGACGGGCACCATGGGCTCACTGCAGCCAAAGGGAAACATCATGCTGCTTTTAGTGGACTTTGTGCAACATCCTGTGCCTTTTTCCCCCCTTTCCCTCTTATTGCAAAAATTGTTATGACAAAAATGACCCTGAGCACTCCCTGCTTTTCATGCTAAAGCACAGGAAGCAAGCTACACTTTCAAATATTTCTCAAAATGATTAACTATCCATCAACAAACAAAATCTGTAATGGTATTTCTCATCTAATCATAGCTTGTAACTGAACATATGTAGATGCTTACAGTCAGGCAAAGAAAATCCAGAAATGAAAAGCAGGCATCATAAAAAGCAGGTGTCACAGTTCTAATTACTGAGCTTAATTTCTGTGTCCAAGAAATGAAATATGCATTTATTTTGTGGCATAAGGTTTCTGGCATCCTAAGCTAATTGTTTGTTCAACTTTAGTACCTGGGTTCTGAAAATGGTCTCACTCTCGAGTTTTCTTGGGCGTTGAAATGTAAATATAAGCTGCATTCCAGCTGACATGCAAATACGACAATATTGGAGATAGAGAAAATGGAATGTTGTTGCTCATTCAATCTTCTATTACAACTTCTGTGCACATCATATAAAAATGGGAATTCAAATGTCATTAGTTTCCCAAAAAGTCATGCTTCCACAAACAAAATAAAGCAGTTTTTCTAGAAGTACTGCAAGTTTAATGGAAGGTCCCTTTTTATATAATGACAGCAGAAATATCTTTCCGCTTCAGTATCTACTCTACAAACCAAAATAATTAAACCAATATTAAACCACTACCACAAAGAGGTTCAAGCTACTTATCTTCTGTGTGTGTGCAGAAGCCAATGTAAAGTAACTCCAGCCCTCTAGTGTTAAAAAAGAGTTTACATTTGTCATAGTTCTGCGATGCCTTAGTAGAAAGCTCAGCTATCAGAAATTGTTGAAATGGTCTGTCTTTGGCATTTCTGACTATCCAGCTCAGGGGAAACATAATGTTTGACTACAACTCTGAATGACTGAACATATATTAAAACTCTAGTCAGATTGGCTCAGAAAACTGGTCTTATAGATTGTACCAAAATATTTTCCTAATGAAAAGCGCTGATTCATGTGAAAAAAAAGAACGGCTTTGCTGAAAGCAATCTGAGCCCAAGCTTGCTGTTTTTGTCTAAAAGTGAAGACAGAGACAGGTGCCCCTGGCTCTTCAGTACACGTGGAGAAGCTGTGCGTCCACACTGGATGGGGTGAGACTCTGCAGAAGTCCCATCACATCCCCAGCCCATACCCTGGGCTTCATTTGGTGTTTATGTGGGCCTAGCAAACAATTGACATATTCTTTGTGTGTATTGTTCAGCTCAGTCATCTGGAATAAGGCAAGGAATTTATTGTATCAGCCATTGTGTGAAACTGAGAGGATGTCCTGAATGCTCTGTGGTGTGTCAGAGAGGCTTGTAGGGATACTGGAGGCTACAGAGCTGCTCACATCATATCCAAGGGCTGCATAAGGTGGAGGGAATGATACCGAGTACAGTCTCACCCCAAATGAATCCTGGGGGGTGGTTCCTGGTGTAAATTATCCCAAACTGCCCAACAATACCTTTGGGCAAAGCTGTTGTAGTGGCACATGGCAGAGCCAGGGCTGCCCTGGCACCGGGTTCCATGGATGCTCAGGGAGCAGGGTGTAAGCTGCTCCCGAGACTACTTTTCCTTAGCATCTCAGCTGCTTCCAGAAGGGCCTCCTCTACACAAAGGACTTAGAACCATGTAATTAAAGGTGCAGATATTAAGATGGCTGATGTGTAGACCTGTGGGAGCACTCTTGCCATTAGGATAAAAGCAAGGTTATTTGGGTTTAAACACAGATCAATAAAAAAAAATCTTTAAACTGAAATAAGCATTCTCACAAGTATTCAAACTGATTTAGAGAAACCAGTTTGCAATAACAGGTTAAATTTAAGCTGGTGCAACTTCCTCACATAGATAATCCCTTACAGATACATACTGAATTGATGAATGCATATAAAGTTGAAATATATCTATTGGAAAATATCAGATAAATATTCTTGCTGTTGTTGATCCAATTAAGATGAAGGTTTGAATACCTGGATTTTTAAATCTGGAGTATTTTACAGAGCTCAGCAGAAGAGGCAACTGGATGAAGTTAAACCAGCCAAGTTCATGACCTTGTACTTTCTGGTGGAAGAGCTGAGGAGCTGCATTTGACACCTGTTTAATCACGGCAGCTAAACCAATTCAGTGGATCACACCCTCAGGAATGTCCTCAGCACAGGAGTGGATAAACTGCACACCTCACATCACCAAACTAAGCTTTGGCAGAAAAGCTTGGGCAAACCTTTCTGTGCCTGTTGGCTGCTCTCGGCTGCCCAAGCACCATGGTGACAGAGCTGTCCCGCTTCTGGTGGAGCAGCCTGAAGGGGCCTGCATCTGCTCAGACCCTTTTGAACTCATTAGAGCTTTAACTCCCCTCTGCTGTGGCTCAAGTTTTGTCATGGAGGACACAGGCACAGGCACCTATTTGTGTCTATCAGCTTTGATAAGGAGGTGATTGTCTCCAACAGCTGTGTGGCCAAGGCCAGTAGTGCCTACAGGCACTGCAAAACTCACCACCAAGTGTCTTGTTGCACTGGAGGACTTGGCAGGCAGCTGAGGAGGAACTGGGGAAAGTGATTTTCATTCCTTGGTGATGTTCAGTTTTTGAAATACTTGAAGTGCTTGTGAAGACAACTTGGTGATGTCAGCAAACCAACATTTTCCCTGAATCAATTTCAGCAAACAGAGTAAGATGTTAATTGCTTTGCAGTTTTCAACATAGTTATAGTAAAAGCAGTGTTCCTCTTCCTCCTGGGTGCCATTTTTCTGTATAACATTGTTCTTATGCCAGATGAAAAGAAAATAATTCCGGAAACATTGAATGATTTGGCTTGGAAGGATCTTCAAAGGTCATCTAGTTCAAGTCCCCTGTAATAGACAGAGACACCTTCCACTAGACCAAATTGCTGAAAGCTTCATCCAACGTGGCCCTGAGCACTTCCAGGGATGGGGCATCCACAAATTCTCTGGGCAACTGATTGCAGTGTCTCACCACCCTCACAGTAAAGAATTTCTTGCTAACATCTTATTTAAACTGACCCTCTTTCATTTTAAGGGCATTAACCCTTGTCTTGTCACTACAGGCTTTGGTAAAATGTCTCTCTGTGCCTTACTTATCATCCCCCTTTTGGTACTGTAAGGCTGCTATAAAGACTCCCCTTACTCTCTTGTCCAGGCTGAACAATCTCAGTTGACGATCAGCCTGTCTTCACAGGAGAGGTGCTCTAACCCTTTGATCAACTTGTGGACCCTTCTCTGGACTTGCTTCAACAGATCTACATCTTTCTTGTGTTGGGGACCCCAGAGCTGGATGCAGTACTCCAGGTGGGGTTTCACCAGGGCAGAGAAGGGCAGAATCACCTCCCTTGACCTGCTGGGCATGCTGCTTCTGATGCAGCCCAGGATATAGTTGGCTTTTTGGGATGGAAGCTTGCATTTCTGGGTCATCTCCCGTTTTTCACCCAGATGAACTTTTTCCTGGTGGACTTAAAAAGAAAATTAATCTGGGTGAACTTACATGCATGATAAAAATTTACAGGGAAAATCAGTTTTTCGTAATCAAAGTATTCATTTTTTATTCAAATACAAAAAATAGGTTTTGATTATATTAAAACTAAAAAGAAGAGTCAAGATATGAAAACTTTCTTTGAGAAATGGACACATAAAGAAAAAAGTAAAACTTTTGTTGTTTTCTTAGATTGGTCAGAACAACTGAGAAGCCTGTCTTTATGAAGAAACAGAGATTTATTTATTTTTAAATAGCTGATAAATCAAAAAGGAAAAAAAAGAGAAACTATGACCCATAACCCAGGTAACCACTTTTTCTTTCTTCTTCTACTTTTTTTTTTTCTCTTCCTTTTTCACTTTTTCCCATTTTTTCCATTTTCAAATGTGCAGTGAATAGACCCCCTAGGCAGTATGAATTTAGAAAATGTGAGAGGTGAAAATACCTGATCTGTAAAGCATGTAGTTCTGTGGAACAGGTGCTGAGACCACAAAGCAAGACTCATTACCCTTATAAACTGGCATTAGATGTATTAAAGTAAAATCATAACTGTATATTGAATCCTCCATTTCTTGGGAGCACATACTGAGAACGGAGTATATGCTTAGATGTTGTCTACCTTACCCGAAATTGGAGATCAAAACCTAAAAGAAAATCAAAAACCAAGGCATGTGAGAGGATGTGACATCCAGCTTCTCTGCCAATGAACTCAAGGACTAACTCTCTTCCTTTACTTTCAGAGGAAGGTGTACTTACAAACAAGAATTCCAGCACAGTGACTTCCAACATGTGGAGGACCCCATCAGAACATGACTGCCCAGGTCTCTAGGACTCACTGATGTCTGCCTGGTGTGAATCAGTTTGTTTCCAATCTCGTCAAAAGTTTTCCTGAAACAAATGCCCACTGAAACATTGGAGGTATGTGCCACTGGTGGCTGCTGCTTGAATTCAGAAAGAAGTCTAATGTCAACAGCTCTTCGGGCTCATAATCAGTGTTTTAATTTTTTTCCCTTTTCTACCTGTAGTTAAGACATTGCTTGCTTTTCCAGTAAGCTACTCTTTTATGAAACACACTTTTGTAGGTGCTCAGGTAATTCACCCAAATTCCCCAGGGGTGATATGCAAGCCAAGTAAAGTAACAGTATGAAACCAGTAAGGGTATTGGAATAAGCATCTGAGACAGGAACCTGTGAAAGGGGGATAAAATGCCACTGCTGGTACACTTAGCTCACTGATGGGTGAATAACTTGGTGCTTAGAGGTTCTTCATTGAGAACAATGGGCAACAGCTACTAATGGGGTCCGACATCAGCGCCCTTGGGATGAAGAGGAAGGATAATTGAATTCTAGTGAAGCTCCCTTTGTGTCACAGAGCAATTGAACAAACCAGAGCAGCCAACTTCTCAGCATCAGCCTATGTATTGTGGCAAGTTCATCTGTGGTGTGACTGAAGGAAGGAATGAATTTAGCCTCCGAAAGCTAGATTCAGAGAGATTAAGATAATCCTATTGGAAATTTTCATTGACAACTCAGGCCAGTGTTTATTTTCCCTTGTGAAAATATTGCAGGAGAAGGAATGGGCATTCTTGGATGGGAGGCTGCTTGCTGCTGTTCCAAATGTAGTGTTACAATAGTGTGAACTCTTCTACTTCAGTTATTCACAGACACTCTAATCTGCTCAATAACAAGAGCTGTGGGCACGTCGTGAAAGAAGAGAACAAAATAGATTATTCACACAAAGTCATTCACTTGCTTTTGGCATCTAAATCTTCTTTGGCTTTTCAGAAGCTGTGATACTGGTCTTCACATACAGACAATACTGAATGTAATGTTATTTTGAAGATGTTTCAGCCTGATCGCTCCACATTAGTTAAAGCAAAGATGGTATTTTCAGCTTGCCAGATAAAAGCGTACTTTATGTTTTCAGCTCTTAATTCACTTGGCTATCTTCCAGTAGCAAATGGTTTCAGGTTATTAGTTTCTTCATTACTAAAGTGATTGTCTGAAATCTGACCTGACTTTGGAATGATATTGAGATACAACTTTGCTGCATTTTCTCAGACTTTCCACAAGCTGTTTTTCATTTGAGCACTGACAATATGCACTACACTTTTTGCCCATCCAAGCCATGAAGACTTTTACAACTTGCTTCCTATGGAGCAAAGCTCTCTTAGTGGATGAAAAGAAGTCCAAACACCCTCCTGTTTTCATTTGTATAGGATAAATTTGTGGGTAGTAATATTCCCCTGGCAATTTTTTGTTTACCTTTGCTTAGGATCTATTCTTGTTTGAGCTTTTCTCTCGGGTTGTTTGCACTGACTCTGATTTCCTGTTGCTTTATTTCCTCTTTCTGTCTCTCTATTGTTTATGCAAGATATTTGAACTTCGGGCATTCTTCAACTCTCTTCTCTGCTCCTTCACCTTCACGTTCAAATGAAGGTTGCTCTGCTGCAGAGTAGGAGATTATCACCTTCTTTAGTCATGATGGGGGTGCCATACTAAGGCAGTTTTTACCTTAACCTAGTCATTTGGGTGCTCTAGTATGTATTATTTTCATATCTTTATAACTTTGTTCCGTTTCCTATATCTGCAAAAGTAAAATGGGACAGACATACACACCCTTACACCGAAACTCTAAATGAAAAAAAAGAAAAAGTGACTTAAACAAAAACAAATAATGAACAGTCTTATTTAGTCCTATCTTTTGACTGAGACCCCTTGTGGCAGTACCGATGCGATTATTTGCTGGAGTAAAAAAAAGGGAAAAAAATGCCCTCCCATTACAAGAATTTGAAAGCACCTCTAACTAATCCTGTACAAACCACAGAGAGAGTTACTATGCAGCATTATCACAGAGAAGTCAGGTATAGTGAATGTAGTTAGAATGAAAACTAGAGGGAGGAATATTGCTTAAAACAACTCACTTTTATTGACATTGTACTGTAAGGCAAGGAAAAAATGTTTGCCAAATTTTTTAAAAAGAAGGTTTGAAGCAAGAACGATCTTGCAGTTCAAGATATTATTGAACTTTCAAAGATACTATCTTTTATAAATCCAATATTTATCTTCTTGACATATATACAAAAGCTCAACTTAAGCACAAAATAGAACACAAAAAATGGATTTGCATATGAAGTTTTGTTGATGGTTCATAATCTAATAAACAAGAGAATGCACACGTTCTGTTACTATACAGTTACATTTGACTAGATTTAAACTTAAATATACTCCAAAACACATAAAACCTCCAGAAAATACAGATGTGTTCCATACGACTACTTTAGAAAAAAATCTAAACAATGCTCAACCATATACCGGGAACAAAACCCAAGATGCCAAGAAAACTGTATTTCATGGCCAAAACTAATTTTGCATTTTTGGTGAAGGCATCTGTGTGTTTTCATTGTTGTATTCTGACTGTTCTACATTAATGTCTTGGCCAGAAAAAAACTGCAAAACACTGGCTTTTATCTGCTTTTGAAAGGATATGTTTTTGAAGTGGTGATGTAAATAAACTGTGAGATTTTTACAAGATCTCACATTAGGCCATGTTAGAGCAAACTATCATTTCCATAGGAAACAACGGTGACAGAAAGGTCTCAGCTATGCTAAAAAACCCAGTCGGGGCCAAGCAACAAAATCTACAAACTCTTAGTTCTTCCCTGAGGGAAGGGCACATTTTTACCCCACATTTTTTGACAGCCTTAAATTCTGAAACTAACAAATGCTGTTGCATTTTGTGTCTTTTGTTCTCCACCTCCATATCTATATAGTATTGGCCTTTCACTGGAAAAACTTTTATGAAAGCAATAGCTGCTTTTTCACCAGTGCTAATGTAGTACTATTACTGGTTCATAAAATAAATGAAGGCTAACATGTCAAAATATGATGCATTGGGATAAAAGGGACAAAGGTACTTAACCACAGTACAGTGTCATGCCTTACCTTTGCAGGGCTGTAGCATGAGTAGTAACATGGGTAAGTAAAACTCACTTCTACCTATACAGGCAAAATTGAACATATTTTTAAAGACACACAATACTACTCTGTAATTAGAATCCCTAACATGCTAATTTTTATCACAGACAAGAAGAAAATTATTTTACAACTACACAAGGAAATGGGACCCAATTAACAGGAGAATAATGACACTGCACATATATGTAACCAGTATATTCTGAAAATGAAGCAATAATCTATGTCTTTCATGCGGAGGCCTTTTGCTGGATGTTTAAATGCACAGTTTTCATGTATTTTTCTTGGTCTTTTTTTCCCTGTTTTCAAAATCAAGCTCTTTGCATAATTAATCAAACTTCAAAGATATTTACATTTTAAAAGCCAATCCTTCACCTTCTGATTTTAAAATGAGTTATCCTGTATCTTGCGTATTTAAAAAAAAGTCCAGAAAAAGCTTAGAATTGTAATTCAGAATCTGTACTTCGTAAAAATACTTCCCTTGAACACGAAGTCAGTGCTGACCTCTTCAGGTCATTTTTGAATAATAAAATCTTTCTAAAGACATGTTACTAAATAAGAACTGAGGGAAAACACAAGAATACATTACCCCTGTATTGTAAAGTGTTGCCACTTTAAAGTACAGTATAGGTTGAAGAAAAATACAGAGGTGTGTATATCAAAATATACTTTCATTATAATTCTACAGACCACATGAAATCCTTCAATACTATGTGAAAGGCAATATAGTCTTTCTGGCTTTGTTAGTACTGCTATAGTATACATGTTTCTTAAAGTACAGTTAGTACCTACAGAGGTCAATTCTAACATGTAACATGTGCTATGCTTCATATGGCTGAAGCATACCAAGGAATTTATGTCATTGATTTTAAAGGAGTCATACATCACACAGTGTCTTTAATTCCAAACATAGAAAATTAGACCATACTTGAAGTCGTTGTTGTTGTAGTATGACTTAAATGTTTCTCAGATGTCAAGAAGGTCCTCTCCACTCTCATCACTCTCCACAGTTAATTGTCTTGTCCACCATTTCTTGACTTCTGATCCACAAGAAGCAGCATCAGACATGGGATTCATTTTGCATGCAACAGATTTCATAGTTGAACGTCCACCAAAACGAAGGTTGACTGAAGACACTGAATGGCTTATTGGTTTGGGGGCTATGAAATTAAACAAGAAGTTCTATATTAGAACAGATCCACTTACTGAGCATTTTTGCTTAAAATTAAGGTGTACAGAACTAGCTGGACAGGGACACCTTTAAACTGCTTTAGTGCAGAAAGAGTAGGGCTCTGTTCTAATGTTGTTGTGTTTTTTTGGTTTGCCTTTTTTTTTTTGGGGGGGGGTTTGTTTGGTTGGTTTTGGGGTTTTGTTTGCTTGTTTTTTCCCAGCTCCAGCTGTTCACATTGCTCCCACTAATCTGCTGGTAGAGCAGTTTAACTGAGCAGTGCCTCATTTCCTTCCGCTGGGATAACTGATGCAAGAGATGTCTTCTTGTCCAGCTAATTGCAACCTAAATTATTGAGGCAGTATTTACATGAGCTGACCTGCTGGCAAAATGCTGAAAGTGATAAATGTGAGCAAAAAGCGGGGGAAACTGCTTTTAGGGGTTGCAGCTACACCTAGAAAGTGATACTGTATTATGGCCTAGGGGTTCAAGCCAGCACAAGGTACTGGTATGGCACTAAAACATGTCTAAGTACACAAACCCCACAACAGATCTTAATTATGTTTCATGATCCTAAATACATGTCCTTGTTGGACTGGAGGCAGACTACTTATCTGTCAGGCTGTACTGTGCATGGAGATGACCCTCATTTTTAGGACCATCCACTGAGGAACATTCAAGATTGACAGGGACCACATCAGTGCTAAGAAAGGAAACCCTCAACTCCTTATTCATACTTGAAAAACCCCTCCAGTTGGCTACAGTAGTATGATTCCTCCTTAGCATGCTTCCTCTTTCACTCTCTCTTGCTGTTCCAACAAAATGTTGATCTTCACTGCTCTGTGATATTTAAATGGAAAACATGGATTCAAAGTTTTGTATTAAACTGTCCTGTTTCTTGGACAAATACACTGGTCACAAAAGTAGGGTCAATGGTAGTCAATAGAATAGCATGACTGGTTCTTCTACTTCCACTTAAGCAGGATTAGGGTCTGAGTAGTGGCAGCCTTTGAAGGCAGCACTCTGACTCAGAACAGGACTGATTGATGACAGCTGAAAGCAGGTTGATGGGCACACATCTAACCTGCTGGTCATGGATGTGGCAGGCTCTAGAGGTCAGTATGCACTTTAAGAGAGAATATTTGAGGTGGTGGAGAGTGCTCTTGAGATACTTAATAAGGCATTAGACTGTAGCTATGTAACTCTCCCACACTCCTATAAGCACCCTCCTATATGGCATAGCCTAACCTTTTTTTTTCTAGTGGACTGTACTTACTAGAGTAACTTGAGAATGTTTCCTCTTTTAGAGAAAATAAACGGGAAACTGATTTTACACCTGGCAATTCCTGTCTGAAATGAAGATCTAAAAATCTGTTATTATGGTATAAGTTGTAAATCATACATCTGGCAGGCTTAGACAAGACAACACAGTCAGAAATTATTACTGTTGTTAGGAAAAAATTAATTTTCACTATAATTTACATGATAAAAGAGAACTCTAAATGCACAAGATGCTATCCAAACAAAAGGGATGGTACAGCTTCCAATCCAAAAGTTCTGAGTAAATGTATGAAAAAGTGAAAAACACAACCACCTGCAGAGGACAGTGCTTGACCTTCCAAACTTTCAGAATCATGAAGAAGGGGAGAAACTGCTTTACCTCAACAGGTATGAAGGTAGGAAAGCACTGATGTGGGTGCAAGCAGCAGCCAGGGGGCAGAACGGTGAATCGTGATGCCTGTCACAGCCTTGTTGTTGCACAGCAGGGATTTTGCTTTGCTGACTCTACTGATAAACCTTTTTTGCTTACCTGATGGCAAGCGCCATTGTCCAAACTTCCGCTGAGGTTTCCCAGTATCTCCAGAGTCCTGTCGATAGCCACCTCTGTCAGAAAGTGTGGGGCTAAGGAGCTGCTGCTGGCTACTCGTCTGAACAGAGATAAAAGAATCCAGTTATAGCTCTCCACTGCATGGGTATAATCCTAAGAAGGGTTATCTTTCTATCCTATTTCAAGTTTATCCATAAATAGAAACAAAACATACTGCCATTTGTTAAGGCAGCATGGTTTCTATTCTTTAATGCCCCAGAAAACTACCACTTACAGACAAATGTAAAAAGACCATTTGGGTAAATGCCACTCTACAGTCTCACTGAAGGGTATAGAATCCTTCTCAGTCTTCTACATCCACTATAGAAAGTATCCCTTATGTTGTACTTTCTACATTCCCTATCCTGGAAGAGCCCACGGCTCCTACTCAGAGGTCTCAACATGCCCAGTATTATGTCTCTTAGTGTGAACACGAGTTCAGGATGCCTGAACTGGAAAACTTCACATTCCCAAGGCTATACAAAGCTCATGTTAGAGCTGAAAGCTGGTGCTGCCAGAGTTGTACAACTGTCCTTTATGGTGATAACAAGATAGCTAACTATGTTGGGGAATTACTGCCTTAGACCATCTTGCCTTTACATCTGATGGCACAGACTGAAGCAAAACAAGGGATTGCTTTCAACTTTTTCAGTTAAAATGATGTCTTAAAAGGAGAACAAATAAGAAACACAGAAGTTTTCTGCATTTGTTATGAGTAGCTGATAGCTTTCTGGTTAACATACCTCTGGCTGTGCACTGTTATCTTGATTAATAGCATTCATATCTTCACTTGGCTGTGTTGTCTCAATGCTGGGGGGATTCAGGAATCGGCTCAACTCCTGCTGTTGACTCTCTCGTAGGCTGTGGATAATGCTGCATGACTGCTGCTGTTTCTATCAAGGTACAATATGTGATGAAAAAAATGTTCTCATTGGTGTGTCACAGTGCTTGATTGCCTTTAAACCATTCTAAATATTTAACTGAACAGTGAGCACCAGATGTGGATACCAGGTGCATCAATAAAGATCCATGTATCAGATGTTGCTATTTAAATAAAGTGACTTCCAGCATATTTCTAACCTTTATGTAGGGAATAGAGGATGAAAATAATGAATTCTATTAAGTGGAAGACACGTTGTTCAATTGTTGATTTAAACCTACAGTTTAAACACATACAAAGTTTTCAATTTAGGAGTTAAAATTTCTTGCAAACAAAAAGGAAATTGGTAGAGATTCACAGGGAATTACATGAAGGCAATGATAAAATTCTGTTTTCTTTTGTGGACTTTCAAACAGGCTGTCAATAAGACTGAACAAAACAGTAGTGAAAACCCTGGGACTAAATATAGATTTATAGTACAAACAGAAAAACAAACATACTACCATTATGATTTTAGAATCTAATTTGCTTTTAAATTAAAATAAACAGCACTGAGGAAGGGTTTCACTTTCATGGGTAGTTTTCAGATGCTCCCTCTAGAGAGACTTAGAGAATAACAACAGAATTTGAAAATACATATTAACTTCCATAATTACATTCAGTTTATAAAAGGTTCATATAATGTGAAATGATCTGAACCATATTATTAGAGTGAAATGAATAGCATATTTAACATAGTGTAGTTCAGTATTATAATGAAATGAACAACAGAGTTGAACAAACACAATTGAAAGCTGAGGTTAAATTTACTGCCATTGTTATTACACAGATGAGATCAAAATGAAACTACGTATCATTGAACACTGACGTTTCAGCTGGAATATACATTACATTCAAAATGTCCTGTTATGATTTTTTATAAATTTACAAACAGAAGAAGACAGATGCTACGATCACAGATTGCTATGGAAAACCTCCAATCACAAGAAGCAATTTTTTATAAAATAAAATATATATGTGTCAAAGCCTGGATTCAGACTTACAGTAACTGAAAAATCAATCATCAATGGAACCGGGTTGTGACTTTTTATATAAAGAGTTGGTTTTGGAAAAAAAGATGAGAATAACTGCAAAACCTAAATAAAATTTCATTTCTTTTTAAATATAAATTTAATCCAAGCCAAACTTCCCCTGGGATTTACTGTAATTATCTTGAGCAAAGGTAAAAATGTTTCTGATAATCAGAAGTACTGTGTAAACAGCACACAGAAGCACTGGCTAGTAAGTTGAAGAGATTGTGATTTCCTGCAGTGCTGAAGCCAAGTGACAGGCCAGCACTGGTGTGATACGGGTAATCTTCCCTCTACCTCTATCTTCAACCACTGCCTGCTGGGAGTGGTCTCCATCCGACCCATGCCTGGAGGGCAGTGATGCTTCTATGGCAGCAGTCTGGGAGACCATACGGCAGTGGTCTGGGGGAATATGAGTAGGCACAGACCAAAACTGGTCAAAATTGTGCAGAGGAACATGCTAATTGGTGACCCCATCAAAGTCATGAGTGAACACTTTGTCCCTGCTTAGTTTACTGGCTGTGGTGTGCCATGGTTCCCATATCTGCTTTGCATGTACACACACTGCTCATTTGCACACACAGTAACTGTAATGGCTCACTCAAATGATTTATCTTAATACAGGTTCCATTAGAAGAGTCATCTACAGGTGACTGATCTGCCAGCAGAGGCAAGAAAATGACAATTACATTCTGTGAGGAAGGATTAGGCCTATGAAGTTTCATCAAATTACATTGTTTTTTAATTTATTGCTTTGACTTTGATCTCTGCACATGCATCTTCCTCCTCTATTGAAAATGCAGATAAATTTTTGGCAGGAAGACAGCTTTTACCTTCAAAAGATGTTTATTTTGTAGCACTTTCACTTGAGCTGTAACATACATTTTTTTGCAGAGTTAGCAAATGCTACCTTACTTCTTCAAATAAGTATTATCATGACTTCAGAGTAGATGAAGCATAATGGCAGCAAATTCCAGCATTGTTGAACTGTAGAATTTATGCAAGCATTTAGATCCTGGTTTTGCTTGACTTACTGCTCTGATTCGCTTTAAGCACTTCTTCAGCCACATGCGTATGGTCTGTTTGGCCACCTCCTCTTCTATGGTATATTCCAGTTGTTCCCTAGCAAGCAGCTCTTCCAGTTGAAGACTTTTTCTGATATCAACAGACCTATAAGAAAGCATGCTGGAAGAAACAAAATTTATGCATTTTTAATGCTGGTGTCTGTTCATTTTAATTTAGAAAATCAAAGCTCATACTTAAGACCTTAGTGCAAAAACACATAATTCAGGTGTGTGCAATAAATTCCCATTTGAATCTAAAAAATTGCTAAGATGATTCCAGAAGACCTGTGGGTCTCAAAACAAAGACCTTATGAACTACATCTATTGAATATAGCTATTGAATACAGGTTTGCTGCTGCTGAACTGTAAGCAATTAAGGCATTTGTGGTGGTGGTGGTTTTTTTTTTCCTTTTTCTTTCCCCCCTAAGTGTTTACACTTGGATAATGCTCCCATTTTTATTTCATTTCTAGTCAGGCTCACTGTCACGTTGCTACACTTGAAGGCGCAATATTTCATCAGTAGGGATACAAGAACAACACGACTGCTGTTTGTGACAATACTTAGAGCTGATTTCCTAGGACCTGTGTTTTCCATCACTAATGTTTTTATAGGAAAGAAAGGGAAATCTAATTTTTGTACTGCATTTAAAATTGCAGTGCCTTTTCAGCTACCAGTCTTGCCTTTTCCCAAGCCTAATGACTACCCGTTAGCCTGAAGAGAAACACAGGCCACTATACCTCTTCTAAAAATGTAGAGAAAATCTCAGAGTACCTGAGCACATCATGAAAAGTGACATCACCACCATTATGGAGTCGCTCCATTTCATAGCACATATGCTTGAACAGCAGCTTGTCCTTGTCGAGATCCACCTCCAGCCTGCCTCGCAGGAGCCTCAGCAAAAATTTCACTCGGAAGGTAGGGATTACTCCCTGTGTAAAATTGCATAATAGATGGTAAATACTGCGACCTAACAATCAACTCAGACATCCAACTTGGTCAGTGAGAGAAACACAATTTCTCCAAAGACTCCATGCCAAATCCTAGCCCATTTAAGTCATTGTGAACACTTTACTGAAAAATATGCACATGAAGCCAGCTCTTCAGCACATTCACAGAAGACTTTGCTGTTATTTGACTCAAATACAATGAGAATCTATGCCGTTAATTTTGCCAGAATTTTTCAAAATTGCCTGGGGATTGAGTTTCCCCTTTTGCATTAATCTGTAATGAGAAATCATATGCCTGAAAAGCTGCTTTTGAAAAATGGAAATTAAACTACAATTTAAACACTTATAGCCAAGCCTATAACTCACTGTAACTCTCTCCCCTTCTCTGTGCATCTTTGAGCAGGAGTTTTTTTATAAAAGTAGTTTTTGTATTAAAAAAAACCTATGCCAGTGCTTAGTTACTCTCACAGTGAAAAAGTGTTCCCTGATGTTCAGAGGGAACCTCCTGTGTTTCAGGTTGTGCCTGTTGCCTCCAGTCCTGTCACTGGGCAGCACCAAGCAGAGCCCAGCTCTGTCCTCCCTTCAGGTGTTAATATACATCAATGAGCTGTCCCTGAGCCTTCTCCAGGCTGAACAGTCTCAGTTCTCTCAGTCCTTCCTCTCACAAAACATGCTCCAGTCCCTTCATCATCTTTGTGTCCCTTTGCTGGGCTCTGTCCAGTATGTCTGTGTCTTTGTGTATAGAGGAGCCCAAAACTGAACTGAGGACTCCAGGTGTGGCCTCACCAGTGCTGAGTAGAGGGGAAGGATCCTCTGCCTTGGCCTGCTGGCAATACTTTGTCTAATGCAGCCCTGGATACCATCAGCCCTCTTTGCTGCAAGGGTAATGGTGGCTCATGTTCAACTTCGTGTCCACCAGGACCCCAGGTCCTTTACTGACAAGCTGTTTTCCAGGTGGGTGGCTCCCAGAAGGTACTGTGCATTGGTTTATTCTTCTCCAGGTGCAAGACTTTGCAGTTCTCCTTGTTGAAATTCATAAGGCTCCTGCGAGCCCATTTCTGCAGCTTGTCAAGGTCCCTCTAGATAGGCAGCATGACCCTCTGGTGTATCGGTCACTCCTCCCAGTTTGGTGTCATGACCAAATGTGCTGGGGGTGCCCTCTGCTTTGTTGTCCAGGTCATTAATGAAGATGCTGAACAGGACTGGATTCAGCACTGACCCCTAGGGTACACAACTAGTTACTGGCCTCTAACTAGAATCTGTGCTGCTGATCATCACCCTCTGGGCCTGGCTATGCAGATAGTTTTCAGACCACTTCATTGTTTTCTCACTCAGCCCATCCTTCATCAGCCTCTCCACAAGAGTCTTATAGAAAACAGTGTTGAAATTTCAGCAAAGCTCTTCTGAAGATCAGACACAAAAATGGATATGAGTCCATACACTTTCAAGGGAACAACTTTCAGGAAGCTGAGTGGAAAGACGCTATGATATTGATCCTATAAATAGGTATGTTTGTTTGTAAATCTGCTACTATACATACTCCACAGAATACAGGTTAGTATTTGAAGGCCCATGAACAGCATTAGATCATGCTCACTGAACATCTAAATTTTGAACAGTTTTACCCATTGTTTTTTTTCAAGGAAAACTGAAAATTTCCTGTATTGCTGTGCCTATTATCAAGTTACTTACCTCTCTTTTGTCATCAACCATGTTCCATATAATTTGAAAATGCCTAAGATCATTATAACTTAGAAGCTGGTCTTCTTCAGTTGAATAAAACAATGAGAAATTCTCCACAATGATAGCTGAAAATCACAAGAACAAAATACACCATAAAAAAAAGCCTGTTTCTAACTGGTTAACATTTGATTCTGTTGTGCCAATTTCACATTAATAAATGTCTGTATGTTCATTCAAGGATTTTGAAGGCATAATGTACCATTGTGCCACATCAATATTTACCATGCTTACTTTTTAAAAGTGGTATCTTAAACTCTGGTGAGATGTCTAACCTAAAACCTAAGATGAATTAAGTGAATACAATGATCTTCAAAAAATGTTAACTGAAGAAAGAAAAGTTAAGAAAACAGTATTTGGTAGGGAAACTGTACTCTACAAATACAACATAAGTCTTTGTTCAAAAAACTTTAATTCCCAAACTTCCTGAGTTTTAGCATACACCTTGCCAAAGAAGTATCAAAAACATTATACCTAAACAAGGTAACATTGGAGGTACAAGGTAGCCTCATACCTGAATAGCACAACAGACTCACATCTAACACACTATATGCCAAGATGGACCTTTTTGTTATTAATGTATATTTTCACTTACCAACAAGCAAATTTAGCATGATGTATGCAATGATGACATAGAAAGAACAGAAATACATAAGAGCACCAGCATAATTTCCACAGTCTGTTTTCCAGTAGGTGCTGTTATCTGGCGTACAAAATGGAGGCTGAACCTTCAAAACAAAAGAAAACAACATAAAATATTAAAAATACATTCTTAATTTCTCTGCAATCAATACAATAATTAAGACTATTATTTATTTAAAGCTTCCCAATTAGGGAATAATACTGTAGGCATTTTTGTGGGTAGGTTTTTTTCTTTCTTTAGTAGTCAAAAACCAGAAAAAAGAGAGGTATGACAAAAAAATGGCTTAGGCATGGATCTCAGTACCACACACAGGCACATTGTGCACTATGCCACTGTACAGAAACAACCTGGTGCTATGGAAAATGGTGGTTTTCAAAAATCTTCTTCCCTGCTCATTAATTTTAAAGAGGAGAGGCATGTGATTTTCTTTGCAATGGAAAGCACAGACAAACATTTACTTGGGCAAAATAAAATGATTTGAGGATTAATTTTTAGGTCATCAAAACTATCAGTCACATGAAATGAGCCAAAGTGCAGGCATTAAAGACAAAATTAATCTAAAAAGACACTTTGCTCCAATCAAAAAGAGAGATAAGAGCGAAAAAGTAAGTTACTGCACTTCCAATTTTGAAACAATCATTTTATTTTTGTCTCTAAATCATCTAATAGCCTAGCTCCATGAAATACTACAGTGAGTATGGGATTGGACCTGCAATTTGCACATCATATTCTGAGGTTTAGTGAACATTTTATCTCTTGAAGAGACAAAGGCAAGCCAACATTCCTTGTATGGAGCTAATAGTTTGAGATGGAAGGGTGTCTCTCATTTCTTGTCTACTTTATCTCTGGCAATATTGTAATTACCATGCAGTCATGCATAATTTTGTTCCAGTCTTCTCCAGTAACTATTCTGAAGAGTACAGTAATAGCCTTGCCAGCTGATGAAAAATTTGCATGTCTGTTTAAAAAAAAAAAGAGAGATATCATTTCACTTCCCAGAAATAAAACATTGGCAAGAAAAAATATTTCCATTTTCTACTGTTCCACTACTTTAAACTAAAAATAGTTACAGTATTATTTGAATGAGATCACTGAATTATTTATTTTGTGACTTAAGATACAATAACTCAGACACAGGTCTGAGCATTTTAGTGCATTTTATTAGAGCGCTAAAGGAAACTCAAGGCCAGATCCTCTTTCCTGTCTCCATTTCCTTCTGTAAGCCTGATAATGATTGAGAGAACTCCAGTTAATAGGCAGTTCAAAGAACTGCCTCCTCTCTGTATCAGCCTGGTATATGGATCCTGTCATTGGCATCATCCTGGGTGATGCCAATAAGATGTAGTAGGTACACTGTTTCAACAGCTTGCGGGATAGTGCAGTGCTGCTTTGAAGCATATTCCAGCTGGCATAATGAAGAACAGCTCTCAGTCTGCTCTGGCTTGGATCAGGTGTCATTTGGTCCAATGCACAAGGACTAGAAAGATGGCTCAGTGTCTCCTATCAGAAATTCTGTTTAGAGCTCTTAAGCTAGACCTGGAGATTTGTCTGGTTTTTACTATGGATAACCTTCTCTCTAGCAGAATGTGATTTCTTCAGGCTGTTAAAAGAACATCCCCATAAGGCAGGAAGTACATACTGTACCTGTTAATGTTCTCTCCATATTTCACTGTACCAAATAAAACCACTCCAGCAAAAGCATAGCAAAGGAGCAGTAAGAACATTCCCACTATGATGAAGAAACTCTTGTACATGCTGACAACGACAGTCAGGAGCAGCATTTTTAGTGTCACCTGGAAGGACAGGGAAAAAGCAAACCATGATGCCATTCAGGAAAGCAAAGATAAAAGACATTTCTTGCAGTTGCCATTTTGACAACAAATTCTTTACATATACATTAATGGCTGAGTCCAGTAAAAAGGTACATTATAAACCTGATTTGAATTGTGTGTGATTTTTACTTGTTATAGACATCAGCACATCTTCCTCATTTACAAGGTCAAGATGTTGCTCTGCTCCTCAAAAAGTATATATAGGGCAATACAGTTTAGGATAATACAGTGATAATACAGCACAAACTTAACTATAATACTCTAGGATCAGTATACTCCTGAAGTATCAGAATTAGCATTGCATGAACTGTGGTGCAGTAAACTACTTTAGGCTTATCTGAAAGTGATCTTACTGCAGCCTACTTAAAGCAATGCATTGAGGTATAGAGAAGGGGATTTTCTTAAGATCAGTACAGCTTATTTAAACTAGTAACATTTCATGCAAGTTTGTGAGAGACCAGAGAGGGAGACCTTGTCGCAGCCTTCCAGTATCTTAAGGGTAACAACAAGATAGGTGGAGAGGGACTTTTTACAAGAGCGTGAAGTGACAGAATAAGCTCAAATGGCTTTAAACTGAAAGAGGGCAGGTTTAGACTAGATATTGGGAAGAAATTCTTTACAGTGAGGGTGTTGAGGCACTGGAACAAGTCACCCAAAGAATCTGTGGATGCCCCATCCCAGGAAGTGTTCAACTGGTCTAGTGGAAGGTATCCCTGCCCATAGCAGGGGGCTTGGAACTACATGATCTTTAAGGTCCCTTCCAACCCAAACCATTCTGTGAGTCTATGATTCTGTGAAGTGGGCCAAAGAGCTTAAGATGAGAGCACAATTTTGGAAATTACATAGGCCATAGGCCTAGATAATAGATATTACTCTCTCATGTATGTATATTGTACTTTTTACTCTTGAAAAAGTTATTGCTCTAGATTGTTCTAACACCCTTAACTACTTTGGATGAAATGGAAA
The DNA here is from genome assembly GCA_013396755.1 of Sclerurus mexicanus. Lineage (NCBI taxonomy): Eukaryota > Metazoa > Chordata > Aves > Passeriformes > Furnariidae > Sclerurus > Sclerurus mexicanus. The sequence goes on along the minus strand of VWZF01006832.1, from coordinate 25,892 downwards.
ATTCCCTTTAATGGGACTGAGGGTGTGTGTCAGTTTTCTTTATAATCACACCAAATTCATGTTGACCTTTAGTCATCACATTGCATCAGAACAGGTAAAGCAGTGAAATTGATACAGCTCCTAGCACGAAAACACAAATGACTAGGTTAAAACACTGGAAAAAACTTTAGAATCAATCTGAAAGCTTTGAAGGCAATCACTTGCTCTGCCTGCATAGGAGAAACAAAGATTTTTCATTTGATTTCCAAGGCTCTTCAGGGTCTGCATAGTTTGATCAGAAAAACTTTTTATCTTTACTGAACAGACCCTTTTGACTTACTGCTCTTAACTCTGACAACCTAGTACAGCAGTCTTTTCATCACATTTACAGAAATATTTGGATAGCCTAAGAAATTCCACAGCAAGTGAATGCAGTGTCACCACTTGTTAAATAAATGTGTTTGCTCTCTGCCTGTGCTTATTCTGCCAGTCTACTCTCAATTACACCAGAGCAAATCCAAACACAAAAGAAATGTAAACTTGAGAAGCGACTTGCTTTGTCACCACACAAGTGTTTCCAGATGAACATCTTGGCCCAATATTATTTTAAAATTGAACATAAATCCTTTACCATGAGAAGACATGCATTGTAGAGACAAAAGACCTGCACTCTGGAGGGAGAAACTTCTGTAAGAGAGTACTATCATAACAAGATGAATGCATCAACCACCACTACACTAGTCTTGCAGTGAAAATAAAGAGCATGCACATCATATCATGCTGAAATGGCAAGGGCTGAAAGTAGCACAGTGTAAGTTCAGAGTTGTAGAGAGCATTTTTAAAAACTATGGTATTGCACTTGCACTTTGCTTTCCAGTAGCCATAACAGAGCATTCTTATACAATATACCTAAAATCCTGACATTTTAAAGACAGCATGTAAAGTTGGAGACTGCTGATGGAAGTCTCCTTTTTTTTTTTGCCTACAAATGCATTGTAACTAGTCCTTTAACCTATACATGAACACTTCAATAGTTGTAGTTCCTAGTTCATACTTACATGCTTCCCACAAATTGAGAAAAACCTGAAGACAATTACGCATGCCCCCATCATGTATGTGTATGCATTCTGGAACAGAAACACAGAAGGCTTAATACATTGCCCCCTCCCCGCCAGGGATCTCTTGGAAAGATCATGATAATTGATCTTTTAATAATATAGGGCAATCCCCATACGAAACATGAGAAATCATAAACTAGTAGCACCAACATAAAAAAACACAAACCCAAACTCCCTGCATAACAAACCAAAAACCTTCAATCCTCTATTAATTATGTTCATCAGGCCCAATCTACTTGTCTAGGCAGCTGCTGGATTACAGAAACTCCTCAGGCCTTCCAAACTACTTAGCAGCAGGGGACACACTGTGAATGTCAGGGTAGAATGACTAGTCACACAAGACAGGTTTTCTTTCAAACAGAGCTTGAGGCAGACAAGAGAGAATACCAGAGCCCTAATTTTGGTTGTGACTTCAACTTGTGATGGATGACAAGTATCAACCATCCTTTCTCCTTCCCTTGTAAATAAAGGAACCAGGAGAGTAATCATACTGAAGAAACTGGCATGGGATGGAGGAAGAGCTGATTTCCTCTCCTCTCCTCCATGTCTTCTTGGATTAAACATTGTCCCATAACCAAACCCAGTGCTACAGAATCGCTGCAGGTTTTAGGACAGTTTGTATTGTTCAGCAATTTTGACCAGTCCTCTGCTCCTGTTTGCATTTTGTGCACTGCCTCTTTCTTGCTCAATACTCATGGACTGTTGTTGGCAAGAGCTCTAAGTCTCCTCAGTCTCCTTTCTTTTCTCACTCACATCCCTCTTAAAGACTTGTTTTCTACCACATTTACAGACTCTAACTCATATCAGTAAGAAAATTTTTGCACTACACCATTGTCCAAGACAACTATTCCTTCTTCTTAGCATCAAGCTTAATTTCTTTCAGCCTTATTAAACTCCCAAGTGTTTATCTGGATGTATAAGCAGCAATCCTCCTGCTGGTGCTTAACAGACAAAATCACTTTAATCACTGGAATTGCATTTTGTAAATCTTACCAGTAAGGCAAAGTGCAGTATCACCCATATAACTCCAAGAGATGTCACCAAGAGATCATACCGATTTCTTCTGCTTTGCCAGAAGCCAGAAGGTGACATAGCAATAATCTTCATCGTGACCTAGGGATAAAAAAAATTTGCACTTTTAATGAAGAAATGGTTATTTCTTGTCATGAGATTTCTCCTCCATTTTCTAAAATATTTGATTGTGTTCATCTTATGAAATAGTTTCAAACAACCAAGAGCAGGTTTCATGTCAGCTGTTCCTAACCAGATAATAAAAGCTTTCTTTAGGTGGAGAAAAACTGATGGAAGACCACAGATGACCAAGACCGGTGGATGAACGGTGTCTCTCTGTCTCCATCAAATATTGAAGACAGGTGTGCAGCTGACCACTTCAGACTGAATGCTTAATGTATAGATTGCTGAGGTGAATGTGGGCTTAAGATTTCTTGAAGATAAGCAAATCATGAAGTTATAAAATGATTATGTCGATAATAGGTAACTAAAAGAGGTAGCAGTATCCTAGTTAGCTAGCTGTCTGGAAGCAGTTTGAAATCACATAAGCGCATTTGAACTCAGGAATATACTTGTGTTCTGTAGCACAATTAATTAATTGTTCAGATTAATTAAAAAGTTTTCCCATATTACAAATATTTCTTGCTTAAGGAATACTCTACTCAGCACCACCTGGACTCAGCAGTATGCAAGAGAAGAAAGTTAAGAACAGTGAAGGCAGTACATTTTACAATGTACCTGGTAAAAGACAGCCACCAAAGTGCCAATGCAGGTAATAGGAATGCAGACAGAAAGCTCAAGAATAGATACGAGTAAGAAGTAGTCACAACAGCTACTAGATACTGAGGTAGGGTGATGCATATAGAGGGAACACCAGACAGTTTCTCATACACAATTTGTATTAAACCTCAAAGCAAGTTAAGAGTTACTAAATAAAATCTATAAATGTCAGGCATTCATTGCATTATTTTTTCCATTCCACCTTGCAATCTCCATTTAACATTTTTGAAACCTAAACCATATATGAGGGCACTTGAGGTAAAAGGCTGACTTTCCATTAGTTTTTTGCCTTATAATGTTTTCTGAAGCCTGACTACAAAACGAACAATATGATCTCTGAATTTCTAATTATCATTTGAGGCACCTGAAAATATCTTGCCTCCTTTTACCCAATTAGATGAGGTGCCTCAAGGAAATGGAGATAGATGCATGCAGCTGGCAGGGATGACGTAAGACCTGTAAACATCTCTACCCTTCTGTAGTGTCTAGTGGAGGTAACTGAATCTCACCCTTCATCCTCCTTGATCACAGTTACAGCTTAAACACCTACATCACATGTAGAACTTCAGCACCAAAATTCAGGTGTCTATAATCTTGAACTGAATACCACACCATGCAAATAAAAAATCGCATGTCCCTTTATTCTGTCATCATCACTGTGGTAAAAAAAGTGAGATCTTCAAATTATTCCTTTTCTTCTATACCACACATACTCATGTGAGCAGTAGAGGTTTAAGACTGAATCAGGAGTCGTTAGATTGGACATAGGGCCATTAGCTACGCAGAAAGCTTTGGACACTCTCATGGATCACACCTGTTAGTGGTAGCAGACCGTGTACATAGCAGACTCTGTAACCAGCCTCTGCTGCCTTAGGGAAGATCCTGGGCAGGAAGCTGCTTTCTCTCCATAAATTACGTGCACTCACAGTGTGATAGCTTGCCTGTCGAGACAATCAACAAATTTTTCTTGGCTCTGACAAAGTTCCTTTGAAATTCTAGGACAGTCTTTGTTTCCCCTGGCAGCATAAGAGAAAGAATTTTCAAAGACACAGTTACTAGAGTAAATTAAAACCTGTCTGCGTATGACACAAAACTTTCCTGTGTTTAGTCAGTCTCTCTAGAGATACTGATTCCTCCTGGGTAGGGAAGAAAAAAGTAACAACATGGACATACTCTATCTACAGCTGCTACAAGGTACTCACTTCATTGTTTATTCATCACTGCTGGCAAAACCTATCAATGGAACATAGGCACTGTCATATTGGATTAGCGCAGTGGGAAACATAGCCTACTATCCTGTTTCTGATAGTGGTCAGTATCAGCTATTCAGAAGGGACTGACAAGAAAAGCAGTCAACCACAAACTTCTAAAGAATTATGTACTAACCTAACCACAGAGGAAGCATCCTCTTTAATGTCATAAATGTGTGCTTTGTTACACTATGGATATCCTTATACATTAAAAAATACAGGCATTTCAAAATGTGGTTAAATCATTAGATTCCAGTCTTATGAAAACAGGCTAAAGACACCTCGCACAGTTGTTTGTAATACCAGTAGAATCATAGAAAGAGAACTGCTACCACACAGGAGACAGATCTGTGCCAAAAAAGACAGACAATGCTGGACCTGGACATAGCTTATTAAAAGGTATTAAAATGAACTATCGTACTTAAACCAAAACAAAACTGAGAGTGGTTTAATGAAGTCATAGCTACCGAAGAGTGGGGATCAGCACACCAGGCAAAATATAAATGGATCAACACAGACCTTGTGTTGTATGGAGGGAATTTAATCTGAGATGTTCCGCAAGAAGAGAGTTCACTGGGTTCACCAAAACACACTTTTAAATGCTCAGACTTGAATATATATACAAGGACACAAAGCTCAAGGTTGTAGAGAAGTATTACTACAATACATTACAAGTTTCTTCTTACAACACGTTTAAAGACAAGTGACGTGGAAAACACTGAATGTACATGTTCAGAAATAAACACCACAGTGAAGAATGAGACAACATCCCTAAAGACAAAATGAAATATCTCAAGAAATCTCAAAATATATTACTTTACCTCAAGGACAAAAATGAAGGTGAAAACAACAGACATCGTTGCTAAAGGTACAGTCACTGGATCTGCAGCATCCCACTGAAATACAAACAAAATCCATTCAAAGAAGAGTAGATGTTAAACAGAATAAATGCCTCTTCGTTTCCTTAACTTTTCTTGAAGGTTTTTTTTAACGAACAGATTTCACTCTAAAATAGACAGGAATGGCATCTTGGTGTACTCTTTTCTCACAGATTTACAGTGTCACTAGAAATTAAAAACAGTGGACCAGACTGCAAAAAGGCAGAAATTGACTCAGCTCTACAATTACAATTAATCTACAGTGATCTGTGCCAACTGAGATTGTTGTATCTAGAAATGTTTCCTTGCATTCATCACACTAATGGCTCAATTGATTGTTAATTGGTGTTAGGAAATGTGCAACACATGCTGTACCACTATAATGAAATGCTTAAAACCCCCACAATTACCTTAACTGATAACAACACAGACTGGGCCAGAACAAGTACAGCAATAGTTCTCTTAAAAAATGGATGCTGAGTAATATCATACATCTTAGCTCTAAAGCCATCATTATCTGAAAAAGAAAGAGTTCAAGGAGGAGAGTTTAGACATACAATGGCATTTCCCCCCTATTTCTTAACCTATTTTCCATGTTCATTACTAGTAAAATACTCCTTTAATAGTTTCAAAATACATTTATAATTTTCTGCTACAATTTTCCATATCAAATAGGGCTTCTGAACATATAATTTCAAATACTGAACATCACTGTTGCATGAGGGCTTTGGTACTTTTAGCACAAGTACATCATTCAACTGCTGTCAGGTTAATACATTCCATTCATATCATTACAGCCAACTGCAAATATTTTTCATTTAGAAATTCATTTTATCATTAAGGCCTATCCTAAACCCATCAAAGCACAACCTTTTTTTGGGTTGATTTTAATAGCTTTATGGAGAGATCTGTAGTTGGAGCCTGTTTCCACATTAACTTATGCACAACCTCCTAGTGGCCTCACGATTACAGTTTTAATTTGAATCGCAGACTCTTGCAGAATTATGATCACTAGGGCCGAACATGAATAAAATCAAAATATCTTTGATACCCGGACGAGGTGGGAGATGAAGAGGTTGTGCTATCTTCAGTCTGCTTTTCAGATCTTCCCATCGTCTCTGATCTACAGTCAGTAAAGCTGTACCCTTAATAAACAAAGAGAAGTGTAGAAAGCTTTTGTCATTTAACAGCTAGAACATTCAAATGCTATAACATGAAAACAACATTCTCTTTGGTGCCTGAAATAAAGTTATATACACAACTTTCCTTAAATCACACACTGTTTGGGTATAGGAGTCTTAAGTATCAGCTGTTACTCAAGAGGATTTCTGGATGCATTAGCTGTGAGTTTCTGGGACTCAACTCAGCAGGCACAGTTGTTGTTCTTTGTAGCAGCAGCTCAGTGTGGGCAATGAAACACTGCAGGAGATCTTCCACTTGACTGAACATCATTTTCTAGGAAGTACTGTTTTAAAGAGTGGTCGATTCTGTCTGGACTTTGCAGCAGAAAATCCTGTGGTTTGTCAGTGCCACTACAGTTTCTCAGGGAACGAGCCCTCCAGGAGACCGCTGCTGCTCTTCACAGCTCTTCTGCTTGGGGTGTAATTGACATAGAATAATAGTATGCTATGAATCAACAATAGCTCTCCACAGAGTAAGCACAAAGAGAGGTGGAGACACACCCTTGGGGTGTGGTGGTGGTAGCTGGTAATGTATGTAAGTGTTTTGGTAACACAGGAAGAAACAAGCAAACTCCAAACAGAATTCAGTGTTACCTAAAATGACCTTTAAAGCAAAATGAGTTCCCTGTCACTTCAGGGAACTGCAAAATCTCAGGGAAGAAGTCTAGAGTTACAAAAACAAGGGAGACCTTTCCAAGGTAAATGTCAAAAGCCTGTCTCCTGTCTCCTTGCTCTCCCCGTCAGAAAGAAGCCACTGAGCTGGGGGAGGGCTGGTGTGATCTTTGGGGCTCACATGGGCATTGGCTTGTATAGATGCTTGACATCTGGCTGGCTGTGCAACTGATAAGGTCAGGTTAGTGGACATTATCTCTTTATGGAGCTGTGTCCCCAAATAGCACCCTGGGAAGAGATGCCTTCCAACACAATGCGGACAAAGTGATAGATGTAAGGATGCTGACTACTCAGGTCAGCCTCAAATCGTACCATTTAGAAACACTTAAATTAAAAGGCAACTCATTCACCCCAATGAGCATGTCTGGTTTATATTCTTGAGAGCCTTCACTGCAAATACGACAAAAGGTGGCAAAAAAGAGTGAGCTTCTGTAAAATCTAGAAATAATGGTGCCAAGTTTCTTTGTTGCTCAGAAACTGCCAGTTCCGTAAGTGGGATCATTACAAGGGGACCACAGAGCAGAGCCCTATGAGTAGGACTACTGCTGGAGGAGCTGTGCTTGCTTTTGGACTTCAGCTTAAAGTGGCAGGTAATATCTGAGTATTGACACGTTTGAATGAAAAATAATATTGCACAGCTGAACAAGAAGGAACAGTACCATCTATAAAAATCCAGTGGAATTCTCATACTGTAGAAATTTCAGTTTTGTTAACTCACCACTCAAAATTTAGTGAATAAGAAAATAAATGAATAGCACATTGCTTGTTCTCTAGAACAGATATATTTTAACAGGAATGACCACACATCATCTGATCAAAATTACACTGGAGTTATGCAAATATAAAAATACTTTCAGAATATGAGAGGTTTTAGGCTATTAATTTGAGTCACAATGTGCTTGACTTATTTTCATGATGCTTTGCTTGCCCACATCAGATGCAGAGTAGTGTGCTGCTCAGCTCCCTTCTAGAAGGAGTCAAGTGGTTTCCCTGAAGGACAAACTCAACACCTGTGTTTGCTACCACGTTTGGGTCAGGGCCATAGCCAGCAACCAGTCTCCAGCACTAGCACACTGGGTTGTCACACAACGCCACAGCCCAGGGCATGCAATCATCCTTACCCTTCAGTGGCCCGAGTGATAAAAATATTGTGCCTCATTATTTTTTGTGACTTTGAACCGAAAGATGAAAAAAGTTAATAATTACACCTTGATGCCTCAGGGGCAGCACAAGAGGCTCAGAAAACCCCCTCAGATTAAGCGTTGTGCAGCATGTATGCAGCAGTCCTGTCTGGAGATTTCTACCTTTAGTAAGTGTAGACATGAGCTGCTCTGCAACAATTCCCCTGGGGACAGGTTTTTCTACTTTTCAGGGTAATCCAAAAAGCCCATACGAGCTTTTCTAGTAAACTAGCTACATTTTTGTTTCAGTGATGGACAACTACTTTTACAATGTACTCTGCTGTTTGCCAGAAAAAAAGTCACATAGCTTTACTCTGGATCTGAAATACTGCAGTGGGAGGGCTCTAATGAGACCTCTTAGCTGCAACACATACAAGTGTAACACGTCTTTTTATCTGCTACCACATGTATCCCACATCAAACTAAAACAGCAGCATCTGTAAATACACCGTGCTTTAGGTTCAACCTCCATCCAGCAGCATGGCTGCACTATAAATAAACTCAGACACCTTTGATAGAGTGTGTGTGATGGATTGCTATCATCACAGATTTCAGTTTTGTAGCAAATATGGATCAGGTGTATCTGAAGACTTGCAGTCTTACAGAAAGCAAGACTGGTAAGCCAGTCTTACAGACAGCCTTAGAGATAATGTAGACAGTGTAGTATCAGTTTCAGGTTTCTTACAGAGCCAGTTATGCTCAATAAACCACCTCACTTAGTACCTTGTTTTCATTAAAATTAGCGATGACAACTCCAACAAAAAGGGTCAGTCCAATCATGCAGCCAAGGAACACAAAAACATGAATGTAGATTCCATGGATCTGAATAGATAAAAATAAGATTAATAGTTAAGACAAATCAAAGTTAGGTGTTGAAGAATTCAAAGACTTTGATGTGTTTCCTTACCGGCCCAACACGATGAATAATAACATCTCTGACTTCCACCCAGCCTTTTAATGAAAGAACTTCAAATAGTGCCAGCATTGCATTGCCCACATTGTCAAAATTAAAATTCCGAGGATTTGCCCTGAAATGCAGTACACAAATAAGTGTAACTTCAGCAATAAAATTGTTCTATTTGCTACCTTTATTCTTCATAGTCTAACATTTAACTATCTTGCAAAGTTGTTGTGAAAGCCTCTGAAATATACCAAAGTTCCGTATCAATAATAACAATAATAATGAAAAAAAGTAGCAACAGCAATAAATACTTAAAACATAATTTTTTAGATCCCTATGTATGGTTTGTTTTCTTACCTAGGATCTGATTCACAGTAATAAAGCATACAACATGTTCAAGGGCAGGCTGAATGAGGCTTTGAGCAACCTGGTCTGGTGGCAGGTGTTCCTGCCCATGGCAATGGGGTTGGAACAAGGGGATCTTTAAGGTCCTTTCCAACCCAAACCATTCTATGATTGTGTTGCTGCATTTTAGTGGTTTTGCCCATGAAATTAGAAAAATACAGCATTCGTGAGAAAACAGATCTGATGGCATTGTCCGGATTCTAAAATAAACGTACCTGTAGATCATTCTCTAACCCACATGGAAAATTTGGACTCCAAAGTCAGCAAGATCATTTAGAAAATGCAGTTCCCTATTTCACTATCATCAGGAACTGATAGTCTAAAGCAAAACTTACTGAGAGGACGTCATATCTTCTTGACTTACCTATACCTTATGCTCTGATCTTTTTTATCAGTTGAGATTGAAGAGAGTGTTTCCAGCTGAACATTAAAAGCACCCTCTTTGGGCTAGGTTAGTACAGTGCTCTGTCTCTACAATCCAAGACAGATAATTCAAGGAGCCCAATGACTTTTCAACAGTTTATAAAGCAAATAGCTGTATTCCAGAAAAGTTATTAAGTGTTTGGTGCTTCTTAAATCCAACCATTCAGTGAAAAGAGAGCTCTCAGATATAGATACTGCCTTTTAATGCAGTCCTTATACTGACATCTGGCTCTTGAAAATCTGGCCTAACACATCCAACAGGTGGTATAAAAGTCCTTGTGGTAAAATATTTTTCTGCAATAACAAAACATTCCCTAAAGTTTACAGTTATGCTGATTAAGGCAGTTTTTGCTTATTTCTGGATCAAGCTGAACAGGATTGAATTTGCTTACTGAAGGAAGAATTTGTCTGAAGCATACAGAAACAAAGACTTCTGCAGATGTCAGAGTTTTACTGACTGCTCAAATCACGGCATATTATTTCATTAGTGTAGGGTGGCTCTAAATCTACCACTGCTGGTACATTCTTTATCCACACACATGGCCAATTAAAATAATTGTGTCTGTTAAGCTGATTTTGCAAAATGCCAACGAAGTGAAAACTATAAAGAATTAAAAGAGGGAGTTTTGCCTGTTCAGGTGTTGCGAAATATTAAATGGACTTTATCAGAATACTAATCAAAAATGTACATTAGCTTTGGAATAATTTTTACTGCACTTCTGCAACAGATAGACCACAAGGACTCCCTGTATTGGAAAAAGAAAGAAGCTGTTAGCTGGCATGGTTGATGGCTATAGAAAAGAAAGGCTGGTTTTAGACACGACTTGCTCATTTGTTTTTATGGCTAGCTGTAGGCAGGTTGATTTACATTTCTTTTTCTTCCATATTTTCCTACTTATTCTTAGGTTCTGTTGTTGCTGTTTGGCTCTCACTGTGCCTTCAGAATAGTACTAAAGAACAATTAGTGATAATCCTTCTTCAAGAAAATAACTCCCACTGCAATAATAAACAAATAAGATCTAATTCCTATATAGGTTTAGTGCCAACAGGTTTTTTTTTTTTTTCATTTCTGGTTTATTAAGTCCAGAAAAGTTTCATATTTATGATTTTTTACTAAATATGCCAGAATTTTTACTCTTAATATAATCTGAATTACAATAAAACCCATTCATCAGTAGTTTAATGCCATGAGATTTGAGCCATTTTTCTACACCAACAGCTGAATTTTTCAAGAAAGAAAGGCCAATGTGTAGCAACTCACCAGACTCGTGGCACCCAAAATCCAGGCTTTTTCTCTCCGGGTCTTAACTTTAAATTGAGATTTTTGGATACACTTACATTTATTCTGAAGATGCCATGACAATCTTCCTGCAGTGAAATAAACAAGAGCCTGAGATTAAACAAAGGCCTATGAGAGATGCCAACAGACTAGCATAAACAGCACATTTGCCATGATGGGAAAGCAATGTAAACAAAAATAAAGGGTTGTTTACACGTTTGTAATTAGTGGTCATGGACCTTGACCCAGATGAAAAATGCATTTTAGTAAGGATTCAAAATACTCTTTTCCTTCCAGAACTGACAGTGCTTTTCAATTTCCAAGATGTGTAGCCTTTCACATCTTTCCTAAAGACCATTGCTCTCTTTAGGTGATGATATTTCTCCAAAAGGAGTAACAAACACAGAAAACTTTCTCCATGTAATCCACACAACATTCCCAGTGCTTTGGACCTCTAGCTGACTGTTTTTCAGTTGTTGACCTAGGATTACAAAGGTGTCATTTTCTATGGTTAATTCCATGTGCCATCCGGTCCTTTGCAGATAATCTGGCATTCATTTGAAAACTTTTTTTAAGACAGTCCCCAATATTTGGACCTGCTTTACTTTTTTACATGAAAACCCATCCTTACCCTCATTTGCTGAATCCTTTTTCACCTTTCCCTCCGTCATCCTGCTTCTTAACAAGAATGTGCCCAAGATCGCCATTTCTCATGACAGCTCTGATTGCCGCATTTGCTTTCCCAGGCAGGCAGAAATTACACAACATACCAATATTTTGAAGCAGGAAAGTAGTTCTTACCCTAGAGATGATGTGAGGATCATTGCACTTAGCCAGTTTTCCAGCAAAAAGCTGCACTCCAAAGCTTGCAAAAACAAGCATTAACGTCAGCAAAAGAATAGAAACCTGTAAAGATGAAGGTTGACTTGTTAAACTCTACTCCTGCAGACTTGAAAAAGAGGGTCAGCTCCTTTGGTGAACCACAGGGAGGACAGTTTGTGGCATAAACCTGGTGATATGGCTTTTGTGACAGATATGTTACTTTAGGTTCTGATACAGTAATCAAATGCTGCATTATTATTAGTCTTATTACTAACACAGGATCTAAAAGCAGCAGATAAAGATCAAAGCTTTCTTGCACTCAGTGCACCATCTTGCTAAATTCTGTATGCATGAGAATTGCCATTCACTTTAAAGAGAACTTTTCAAGTAGTTAAATATGTGCTGCTTCTGTTTTGCTGAATCAGGCTTTACTAATTAAACTAAGTCATTTAATTCCAGGATAGCTACAAGAAAGATATGCATGAGCAAATTATGATGCAAATATCTTTAACAGAATACTGTATCTTTGAAATGCTAACTATCTTTGTACTTTTTGTCCTTGTTGTATTACTGTCTGCAAATATTTTACAGTTTAGCCTTTTATATCAATCTGACCTAATACAGCATCCTGTTAAGGAATAAAATATCTGTTGTTTAGGTTGACAAATACCACGTAGGGTCCCAAGACAATAGATTACATTCTGATCAAGCAATCACAGACTCCATTACTGTTATTATTACTGTAAGTACATAATCATGATCATAATAATAACAATGACATAACAATGAGACACAGATCTTTGATAAATAGCTGTATTGTCTCTGGTGGCCTCTCAAAAAATGTGCAGCTAGAGACCTTCAGCTCAGAAACCAAATTTACTTTTGCTCTTGCAGAGCTGCCATACACTACTTCTCATCTTCCTTGACCAACTAGAACTGTGAAAAAGTATAGATTTTTTTTCACTATTTTTTTCCTGTAGTTATTGCCAAATGTATGCTGAACACATAATATAATTTATAAAAGAATTATTACAGCAACTTTATTCAGTATGAGTTACTTATATTCATAATTTTCTGTGGTCACCTTCAGCGACAGCCACAATGAAGAGTAAACAGATGACAATGTTGAAAAGAATAGAAAACATAAACATTATAGCAAAATGTTACCTTATTATCCATAGATTTTAACAAGTACAAAATAATTAGCACATACCAAAAAAATTTCCTTAAAGCCACTAAAAAGCTCTCGCACCACTTTCCTCATCTGTGGGACCAGTTTGAAAATTCGAAGAGGTCGGAGGCAGCGGAGTACCATTAAGAGCTGAGCTCCAGATTTGGCAGGGACATTCTGAGGCATCCAGCAGAGAAATATCAAACTCACCTCGAGGTGATGGGGCAGACAAAACAAAGAAGGATTAGGCTTATATTGTCTTGACATAGACACAGCACAGAAGAACAATGAACACCTTAAAACAATGAACAATTAACTTCCTTAAAGGAAAGACGAAGGCAAAAAAAACCCAAAAAAACCTCATTTAGAAAAATGACTTGTACCTCCTGTGTGCTGGCTTAATGTCCTAACTAAAGGGCATCAGCTTTAGTCTCTGTCTTCCCCTTTGACTCATAATCTACTTTATACTTTTTAGCAGATGGAACAGTTCTAAAAGAAGAAATCAATTTGGCTGATTCAGAATAGGATCACAAACTATATTTTTGGAGCAGCCAGCATTATTTCTTTCCCCTTTTCTCATCTCAAAGATTCTACCCTGAAACTGAGAAATCCTCACCTGGAAAGTCTGTTAACAGTTTTCTTGACAGTTTTTCCTACCGCCTTGTTACACGTATAAGTAGTTTTGTCACCACGTGGTTTCATCACACAAATGTTATATATTTGAAAACTTTTTCAAACAGCATAGTTGTGTCTTGTAGCCTCAGCAATCTCTGACAAATGGTTATTCATTTAAAGTCTGTTAATTATTTCTTATTTTTTAAAAGCCAGCGTTATTATGGGGGGAAAGGGGTGAGTGTTACAAAGAAGTGAGTGCACAAAAAATGGAGGATAAAGCCGATATCATCAATACGATTTAAAACATAAAAATTGTTAAAACAACAGTGATAAAAGACAGCTATCCCATCAAAACAGAAAGATTTGCCAGTGCTTCTGACTTTCTTTCATATTCTTTTAAGACTACCAAAGGCACATATGGAATATCCAAGCTACACCATCTACTTCAGACAAGCAGAGGGATTCAGAAAGAGCTGAAGAAGCTAATGCACATAGGAATTATACATACTGCAGTAGGAGATTTGCACAAGTATGCTTGTTTTTATTGATGCTAACAATTCAATCTTTGACACAAATTGATCATGACAAATTTTATGCAGCACATCTGCCTGTGGATTAATCTCTTGAAAGATTTAATCTAAATCCATCAAAGCCATTTTTCTCCGTAATTTCATCAGTTACAAAATAACAGAATAACAGAATATGCTGAGTTGGAAGGGACCCACAAGGATCATCAAATCAAACCCTTAGCCTTGCACTCCATCAGGCTTGGTGCTATGACCACTCTGGGGAACCTGTTCCAGTGCCCAATTACAAATAAAAATATTTCCTATTATTTTTTAATGAGCACGGGTTTTGACACATTCTGCGGTGTCTATTGTCATATGTGAAGAGTAAACAGATGCCCTTCTTCTGCATTTGAATGGAATGCAAGAAATTTCCTAGGGATAAAGGAAACAGTAGAGCAATTTTTTTTTCCTACTACTCATAGGTATGGGATATAGAAAGGTGTTGTTTTGCTTTCTGCTATAGCAACACTAGCAACAAGGATGTGCTCTTTATCAAATGGTAAAGACTTTTGAAACACCTTCTATAAGGCAGGAATCAAAATTAAGAATGCTACAAAAACCTCCCATAAATATAAAAACTTACAAGATATATAAATATGTCCATAACGCCTCCAAAGTCCCTAATGACAGCTGTTGGTGTAAAAAACAAGCCATCTGCCATAATCTTCAGATTAAGCTCAATGCTCATGAATATTACAAAAACATATTCAGCAATCTGAAAATCAAAGCAGAGAACAGTCATAATTTAGGAATACACAGAGGAGAAAACCAAGGTGACTGTGCTTCATTAATTGTAAAATGATTCAGTGGCAGTACCTGGAGTGTTGGAGCATGCATAACTCTTCTAAAAGGGGATTCGAACATCATGGAAATGCAGGAGCATATAGTAACAATGATCATGACCCAGTCCAGGTAAGTAACCAAACCCAGCAAGTCACTGTGAACAATACATAAGGAAATTCCATTACAGAAATGCCTAGAGTGTTGAGTACTTGTTCTGTGCTTACACCACAGTTAAGTGCTTTCCTATGAAAAATAAATTAAACAGAGGAGTGTGAAAGATTTCAGTGTTTCAGAAATGCATAGTAAAACCAGAGAAGCTACATGCAAGTGAAAAGTCTGATTAAAAAATCCTCTTCCTATTCAGCCTCCTCCCGAAACAACACCATGGAAAGAAAAAACCTTTTTGGGAAAAAAAAAAGAAATACATGTGCATGCACATATACACACATACATGCATATGTATGCTCACACACTTATACTGCACCAAAGTTACTTTCGCAGTGCTTACTAAAGCTGATGGTATTTGGTATTTTTCACAGCTCCAGTAACAGGATCTGTTTTAGAACTATAAAAAAGAAGAAAAGATAGAGTAATTTACATTTTATTTTAGTTAGCATTATAATTATACCATGCATCCATCATCTCAAAGTAATTTCTGTCCAAAATCAAAGATTCATTTTATCTTGTCTTAATTTTAAATGTCTATATAAGTTTCATTTAATTCTATGCAATTTCAGTCACATTATAAACACAGCTGGTATCATTTTAACTCATTGCCTACCTGTAATTCCTCTATTCCTTGAACTGCTAGTTTTTTGGGTCTTGCTTTTGTAAACAAGGACTTAATTTTGTATTTTGCTTGAGAATGAGGGGGATAACCTGCTCCTGAATTTTATGTACCAAAATACTTCCTCAGGAGGTCTTTTACTTCAAAACTTCTTGGGCCATCGGGCTCTGAGCAACGTGACCCAGTGAAAGGTGTCTCTGTCCATGGCAGATGGGTTGGAATTAGGTGATCTTTAAGGGGCCTTCCAACTCAAACCACTCTATATCATCCTGTGATTCTATGATATCCCCAGCTAACATACACACACACCCCCCCACACACCCACCCTTCCACAAGCCCTGTTTCTTTTATTACTTCCTCAATCCTTTTCTGGTTAATATTTTCAGATTGTCCATATCTGAATTTTCCTATGTAATTGCTGTGCTCCACCTTACCATATCCAAACACCCATTAGGCAATCAGAAAGAGTGAGAACCACTTTATAAGTAATATGCAGATATCTAGGTGACATAAGTTTTTGATGCAGCAATTATTTGTGCATTTTGCTTTAAGCTTTTACTTGAGGAACTGAATGACTGCAGAAGGAGAAGCTACAAGAGCACTATCCAAGAAGCCTTCCCTGACACAGTGGTTATGGGTGCTTTTCCTTATCTTTCAAATCCTGTAGCAAATCATGCTAAGACAGGATCTGCACTGACGTATCCTATATTCCATTGGAGGGCTCTCACCATTGGGATGTGAAATTGCCATCACTTTCTTGATGAGCTTAAAGTGAAAAGTGGACTGAACAGACTCGAGGAGTTACTACCAGAGAGACTTCATGGTTATGAATTACAGGAATGCACAAGGCATACAAGAAAAACAAGAAGCATCTTCCACAGACCATGTTCTCCCACTTACACCAGTCAGTTCCCAGAACATACTGGACCAGGTGCCTTCCCACTGAACCCACTGACTTTTGCTTCTTCTCAAGCTCACACCTCTTCCCAATATTGTACATAGAAGCATTCCTCAGTCTTTTTTACTAGAAGAAAATATGTATCCTACCAGTTTGAAAAAGAAATCTAGAATATCTTACTTGGCAAGCTAAGTAGGATAATGAATAAAGCAGATAGAATCTAAATAAATGACAGAAAAGAGAAAACAGAAGATTCTTTAAGAAAATCAATTTATTATAATTGCAAATATTTTCTTTAAACTGTCTTAATATAAATATTCTGTTACCATTGGGCACTCCACAATGCTAAGAGGCACTGATAAGTTTTTGAAAAGTGGATTGGAATGACTGTTTGTGTGGTATTTTTTTTTGTTTTAATTTTCAATGCTTCAGGGACCAGTGCACTCCAATCAAGTTAGCAGCTGCATAGAAAAATGGGGCTGTAACTCAAGGACATTCCTCTATATACATGGCAGAACACTTAAATATAGGCATTGTTAAAACTGAATATCTAACCTTCCTGTCATGCTAACTAATTTGTTGAAGGGCATAGAGAAAATCACTGGTAAAGCAGGTGCTGATCCTGTTCTTCCAAGTGCCAAGTTCATAGTCTTGATCTGTCTTGTGTTTTACACTGTCAGTTTGCAAGGTGACATGCATTAACCCTCCAAAATTAGGGTGCCAGTGACAGAGGTTTAAAAGAAGAACTGTAAGATGATTTTATATCAAACTGCTTGCACATCGGTCTCTATCTGCCACACTCAGACACACCTACAATTTAGTTAATGAGTCTTCCTGGTTTCCATCTGGTTTCAGCTTTTCTTCTTCTATCTCTCAAAGCTCAACACCTCCCCATCCCATTTTGGGTCCCTAATTGTGGGCTATGGAGTCTCCAGGTGAGCATAAGTGTGATTCATTTCTCTTCATATTTTTCTGTTCTGAGTAACTGTTAGTGTATAAAACCGTCTCACCTTATCATGAGGAATAGGAAGGGAATAGCAAGATGATTCCCCAAGGCCTAAAAATGGGAAACATTAGCCTTTCAGTTCACACCCACAGTCTTGTCCCACCGCAGCATCACAAGCCACTCAAACCCATCTGCTCTTACATAGCATTTTACTGCTTCCTTTCTTCCAACAGCAAGACTATGCCATAGACAACTGACTGCCAGCTTGTCTGGTGATCACACTATATGCAGTTTTCCTTGAAAAAGAAAGTTAGAACTTGATTTCTGAGGACATGGAGGTAAACACCTGTTGGAACCAATGTTGATATGAACTTACGCATTAAAGCGAGCTCGTACCACCACTCGGCAGAAATTCCTGAATCTGTGCTCACGACCAACTATGAAAAGGGGTTTATCAAAATACGGATGATTCTCTCGCAGCTCCTCCTCCTGGACTTTCCTTTTGAAAAAATATAAATGATTAAGTGTTACGCATTATACCTGGCAAAAATATCCCTTATACTTTGTTCTTTTTTTCATGTTGACTCTCAATACATTTTACTTCATACAGAGAATAGTTAATATAGAAAATGTGCACTCAGACTTTGATTTTTAAATACCTTTTCATTTCAGCTTGTTCCTTTTTTTCTTGGATCATCTTTATCTCACTGTCTTCTCTCTGTGCATTTCTGTATCTCACTGTGTTAGAGTGCTAGAAGCAAAATGATTCCTTTTAAATGAGGTCTGAGGGTTGTTGTTTTTTAATGTTTCAGATGAAAGCAAGATATGGTATTTTACATAGAAATATTCAAATTAAAGATCTTTATTTCTAAATGTACTGCACATCAACTTAGTCAAGCATATTGCACAGTATTTTCATCTACAACATAAGGCTCCTTATTTTCATCCAGGATAATTTCAGTTCTAATTTTGATGGAGATTCCATCCAATCTAACTTTTAAGCTTAAAAACAGAGGCTCTATAAGCTCAGCCAATCTCTCTGAACTGGAACGAATACCATCAAAGTTACTAAGGTCAAAGACTGGGAAAGAAAAGGCATGCATGCAGAATGTAGAGGAAGTGACTGATGAGTGCAGGGACGGGGAGAGGGGGGGAGGGAGGATGCTGTCTGAGCTCGTCCAGTGGAGGGTACAATTAGTATTACTATTTTCACTCCTGGTGGGGTAATGCTGGGTATTATTCTTACTACTGGACACTAGCAAAGCTACATCTGCTTTAGTTACCCACAGTTTAGGATCAACAAGATGAAGCACTAGGTCCTGCACTTTGGCCGCAACAATCCCCTGCAGCACTACAGGTTGGGCACAGAGTGGCTGGAGAGCAGCCAGGCAGAATGGGACCTGGGGGTCCTGGGATTGACAGCAGGTTGAAAGTGAGCCAGCAATGTGCCCAAGTGGCCAAGAAGGCCAGTGGCATCCTGGTCTGTATCAGGAATAACGTGGCCAGCAGGACCAGGGAAGTGATCCTTCCCTTGTACTCAGAACTGGTGAGGCCACACCACAAGTCCTGTGCCCAGTTCTGGGCCCCTCAATTTAAGGAGCTGGAGCTCCTCAATTGAGGTGCTGGAGCGTGTCAAGAGAAGTGTAACAAGGCTAGTGAAGGGTCTGGAGCACAAGCCCTTTGAGGAGTGGCTAAGGGAGCTGGGGTTGTTCAGACTGGAGAAAAGGAGGCTCCGGGGAGACCTTACTGCTCTCCGTAACTGCCTGAAAGGAGGTTGTAGCCGGAGGGGGGCAGTTTCCTCTCCCAGGCAACCAGCAAAAGGACAAGAGGACATGGTCTTAAGCTGTGCCAGGGGAGGTTTAGGTTGAACATTAGGAAGAAGTTTTCCACAGAAAGAGTAATTGGGCACTGGAATGGGCTGCCCAGGGAGGTGGTAGAGTCACCATTCTTAGAGATGTTTAAGAAAAGACTGGATATGGTACTTAATGCCATGGTCTGGTTGAAATGGTGGTGTTAGGTTGTAGGTTGGACTTGATGATCTCAGAGGTCATTTCCAACCTAGCTGATTCTGTGATTCTGTTTCTTTGAAGACTGTGATAATTTGGAAATGGGGGACTAACATTGCCTCGTGAATTTTCATTGTCACAGAGATCCACAAAATATTGTATGAATTTGCAGAAATGAAAATGCGCTTAACTGCATGAAACTACACCATAGTGAAATCGATGATTACTATTCACCCTTTCAGTCTTTGTTCTTTCATCTGACAGTTCTGCTGCTTGAAAAGTATTGCTAAACTTCCATCGGAAATTTTGAAGGGCTGTTTTGCCAGCCTGAGTGATTTGTGTAATTCCAGAGTAAGGCTTTTTAAGGTGTCCTGGGTAGCAATTATTGTGTTCCTAATGTAGTGTCTACAGCTTCAGTGAATCTATCTTCTCACCAAGTGGTTCCAAAACCAGTAAGTCTATCAGTGAAATAACCATGGCAATTATTTTAAGAATAATTCTAAGGCAGTTACAATATTTGTTATATGACTTCCTTTCAAGATTTCAAGAGACAAATTGTAAACTAGCTCATAAATAGAAATTAATCTTACAGAAGCATTTATTTGATATTATGCATTCTTATATTCTCAAATTGAAACCACTGTTTCTCTGAGGACTTACATCTTGAGTCAATGTTTCAAGAGATTTTCCTCTGCTGATTCGCTGGCTGTTGGAACCATGTCTCAGTGATCTGAAACAATAATAATCAATTTAACAATACATCTCAAGATGAAATTTTGACCTTTATAAGATGACCATTGTAAAGCACTGCTCTCCATCCACACAATATCTCAAATTCTTATCATTTTTCTCTCGCTAACATCAGAAGCTTATACGCTTTTCAATTGTTTTCAGTCTGGTCTAACATAAGCCAATTTCTTTCCTTCTGATCTTTAAATTGATAGCTTTGTAGTAGGCAAAGGAAATGACATTTGAAATAAAAGGCATTTTTTTCCATTCATATAGTACAATTAATTTCATTATGGTTACAGTGAAGAATGTGGAATTTGTACAAGTAGGTAGTTTTGGTTTTTTACAACTCAGGTATTACTCAAATTTAATCTTTTTGTAACTTTTACTTTTAAGAACATTTTAAAACCATCTTTTCTGTTTATGTTTACCTGCGTTCTTGTCGTATATGATGCTGGACACTAAGTATTGACCTCTCCTTTGCTGGCTGCCCCTCAAATGATCCACTCAGCATGCGTTGCCTAGTGCAGGCCCTATGAAGAAATATAAAGATGAAGACACAGAGTTTTCAGTATAAATGATAATTTCAGAGGTAGCACATTTAGAGAAGTCAGCTTGGAAGTCAGCTCTGCTTCGTGGGAAGCAAGTGCTTCAACAACAATTGATAAAACCAACAAAAGAGCAATGTACTTTCCATGAAAACATTTCCACAGCAATAGTCCCCACTCTACAATACAACTAGTCATCCAATAAACCTCCATACCTTAGCAAGGGCCATCTATGACTTTTTCGTTTGCTGTAGAATTTATGTTCTCTCAGGACTTCACATGGTTTGAAAGGGGTCAAGCAATGCACTAACCATCAGTAAAAACAGCTCCTTAGCAATAAAGAAGGGAATAGGACAAGTACAACAGCAATTTTAGTCCCTTTCAGGGCTGTACATACACACTTAAGACTCACAGCATAACTCTGAGTGTACTAAATAACTAGAACCATATATGGTATGAAACGAAATGCTGCACATGGCTGATATCCTGCAATATGAAATGTCTGCTCTCTGGGAATGCATTCAACTTGCAGCATTTTGTTGTGTAGGTTTTCTCGCTTGTTTGTGCATAGTTCATTTTCTTTTGGCAAACACATTTTATATTTTATACATTTTGGCAGAAATGAGTATTTGTTGGCTAGTAAGTGTGCTACAGCTAAACAGAGGATGCATATCTTTATCTTGATGGCTACAATGAAATCGATTTGCTGAAGAAAAAGAGAGGTTTCCACTGAAAGAGCTCACACAAATCTTCTGATGCCTGAGAAATGGAATTTCAACATTCAAAACATATTTTAACATTCCAGGAATGCTTCAATTTTAAGTTTACACCATGCAATCCTTATTGCTCATTTTGTGTTATGCAACCATTCAGAGAAACACAAGACCCAACTGGTATTAACCCATATGTTTTATTGAACTGAATCTCCAGTTTTTGAAAAGATGAAAAAAACTATACACTATTTGAGTAACCACTCTATTTGCCAGTCTGCTGTAAGGGTTAGATAAATGCTATCCTTGACAGCATGAAATGATCATGCTTGATGGTAAAAGGTGTCCATGGCATGTTCTTCCCCCAGTTCAACTTTGCTTTTCACTCTTCTTTGCTTTTTACTTTCTTCTGGATTTAAACACACAAACGATACAAGCAGGAATCCAATGTGAGATCTGGAACAAAAATGAGAAGCTTAGAATGCTTGTCAGTGTCATCACTGCCAATGAGATTAGTGTGCTAGAAAAAAATACATTGTTCTACTCTTGTTACAGATAGCTTTAGGTTATACTATACTGAACTGAAGCATCATGACATTTAAGAAAATTACTACGTGTTCTAAAACACAGTTCATCTTAGGCAAATCATGAACATTTTAATATCAATGGATTTTAAGGATTATATTATGAAGGATGATACCACATAACACTGTCAGAAAACACCAGAGATATATGAATACCTCTGCAATTTTTGATTAAAAAAAGAGAAAAACTAAAAATTATTTCCTAAAAAATTATTTCCTAGAGATCCTATCTCTAACTCCATCAAAATGACAATCCAGTTTTTCCTAGTAGAGACAATGGAAAGTTCTGTATAGAGGCTTCTTGCTGTGACAAAGAGGGTAACATCTTTGTTTTCGCCCTGTAAATAAAAATTATTGTGCTCTGCTTTTAACACTAGAAATTATTTTCTTGAGATCAAAAAGTGACTTGCACGTAAACTTCATGTTCTTATACACAGTTACTTGAATATCAAGTTACATAAACCTTTAGTGTTCATAATAAAAGAGAATTTTAAATGTTCAAATAATAAATTCTTTATCTGACTAATGAACAAGATGACTTATTTGATTATTAGTTGTATAATAAAATAGACATAGCCATGTACTATGGGCCTACCATGGCAGAATAGGCATGCATAAAGAGTAACTAACAACTGTAGAAAGACTTAGTATTGTTTATGATCTCTAAGTTAGATTACTAAATCCATATTTAGAATTTACATCCATTGCCTTATTTTCAGTACCTCTGGAAGCTCTGCATCTCCCACTGAAGTGAAGAGAGAAATAACGAAATGTCAGTTGTATAGTACAGAGGTCAGAATTTTTATCAAGTTATTGCAAAGAAAATTTTTTGTAGTTCCAGAGAAAAAGATGCTGTGTTGAAAAGGCTATGGCTACCTCTGACAGCCTCTCTCCCAGCATTTTCCACTTCATGGGAATTAGTGCCTTAATCTTCCTTGTATGAATTATTAGTAAAAACCACGCTTTGTTATCCTTTTGACTCAGAATCTAGATATTTTTCAGCTGCTTAGAGTTGCAGATCTTTGGGGACTTTTGAAAAAGAAGGCAGATGCCATGAAATTTCCAGAATTGCATAGTTGCCAATTTTAAAGTCTACAATAGGATTTGTATTCTCATTGTAGACATGTACACTTACGTATTTACTCTGAGTGCCTGCATGTGATCCGTACGCTTCCCTCACAACATACAGAGATGTAGAACTCAAACTGGTTGTACAGAGGTGGCCAGCAGCACCTGCCATGCCTTGGAGTATTTTACCTTGCTTCCAGCTGCTGCTCCAGCAGGGTACAATATCCCTACAAATTTCTGTATTACCTGCCATCTTGAAGAGGATGTCTTGGACATCCTCTGGCATCTCATACATTACTATATATCTGTATGTGGACAGCTTCATTGAATGCTCGGCCAATTAATTTAATTAATGATGTTTGGAAGGTGTTAAAGTAACCACAAAGTGGGCACCTAAAGACAGCAGTCAGCTAAAGATCTCACTGGGCTCCACTACCTTTATTGACTAGACCTCTGTCAACTAAATGCCTGGAGCTGAATCCCACACCAGGGAGAATCATTGTGCCCGTGTTAGAAATTCAGTCCCATGTGGTTTGAAAATTTGAGTTTAAAAAAAAAAGCTTTACTTACCTTGATACATCTTTACCTAAGTGCAGTTGGTCAGAATCTTTTGACTTTGAACAACAGAGGCAAAATTACTTTTTTTAGCTAAAATTTTCCTTTCCATCTTCCTATTTCACCTCTATGAAGTACTAGTGAAGTTAACTTTCATTTGTGGAGGAATAAGGAAGTCACGAAACAAAGGACAAGAGACAAGAAATATGACAAGCTTCTGGACTCAACTTGCAGAACTCTGAACACAGTCCAGCAGCTGCAAACTACACAATCCAAATTTGCCTTAAAAAGTGCAAATGTAATAAAACATCCTGAAAAAGAAAATGCAGTTTGATAGGTTATCAGAAAGTCAGGTGAAGATCACACAGAACATGATATTGGGATACCACATAGTTTGGACTACATAGTTTGTATTACCTGCAACCAATTTGGAGGTTAAAAGTTTTGAAGTCTTCAAACTATTTCATACTTTGGAATCCCTGAAAAATAAGTAGTGCAGAGAGTGTTCAAGCAACATTCTTTGATATAATGCAAAATTTTAAATGTTTTGATCAATACTTCAAAATACTATACCTTTAATGAGTATTCTGAGGTCTCTTGCAGAGGGTATGCATGTGGCTCATGCTTGGACTTCTCAGTCAGGCATCCTTTCTGCAACACATGTTGACTCATCTTGCATTCCAGTGTAACACTGATTTGTTTTTTTTTTCTTCTGTATTATTTTAATGAGTTAGTACTTATGTAGTAACTGTAACAACTGCATATATTGCTATGTACTGTTGTTCGTGTTCTATCTGAAACATGCTCACACTGAGGTCTTAACAGTGTGGTACCCTTCAGTACAACACTCAGTTATCAGCCTCATTCAGCATTGTTTCCACTCTCTGTGATTCTATCCTTACTAAATTTTTGTATGCTTTCATTAGAATTCCATCTAGCTCGGAATATATGGTGGAGATTCAGAGGGACTATATGAGATTCAGAGGGAATCTACTTGATGGGTGTTGTAGTGTTTCTTTCATTTATAAATCTAATTCAATAAGGCACTTTTTGAACAGCAAGCAAAATGCACATTTACACCACAGCTACGCTACTGTTCTTTGGGAAAAAAAATATATTATTTTTTAAAGAAATATGAATTTGGCTGGTGAAATAAAATGGATTATTTATGCTATTTGGGGCTGATATTTGTCTAACATCTTTTTCTGTATCTTCAGTGTCGGAGACTCCATAGCCCAATAACTTTACTTCACAATTGTGCTCTGCAGTGATCCATAACATGGTGGTCATTTGGCACAAACCCCATAAAACAGAGTAACTTTTTACCACTAGATTTGTGCATTTCAGTATTTTCTTCTGTTTGTCTTTGCAATAGGCAGGTGAAATCCAATGACGCCATATGCTTGTAGATATTGAGGAAGGTGGTGACTGAGTCTGGATGTTGCACCTGATGACAACAACCACCAACTTACCTGGAATATTTGTTCTGAGAAATGCATGCTATCAAACACTTAAAGTTATGAAGAAAGAAATCATACTCTTAAGAGAGAAAAAAATATATGCCAAGAAATTTGTTGCAAGTGATTCAGAAGTAATACAAGTCACTTATTTAATGCAGGCAAATCTCTAATAAAGGACAGCAAAGGTATGTCTTCTAGGATCATAGAAGCATTTAAGTTAGAAATGATCTTTAAGATCACGTCCAACTGTGAATGCAGTATTGGCAAGTCCACTACTAAAGCATGGCCCTAAATGTCTTTTAAATACCTCCAGAGGTGGTGACTCAACCACTTCCCTGGGAAGCCTATTCCAGTGCTGGACGACCCTTTTCATAAAGAAATTTTTCCTCATATCCACTCTAAACCTCCCTTGGTGCAACTTGAAGCCATTTCCTCTTGTCCTGCCACTTGTTGCCTGGCATAAGAGATGGAACTCCATTTCACTACAGTGTTCTGTCAGTTGTACAGAGCAATAAGGTCTCCCCTCAGCCTCCTTTTCTCCAGCCTAGACATCTTTCTGTTCCCTCAGCTGTTCCTTGTAAGA